>OY856415.1:212580279-212792779 GCA_963693085.1 Alisma plantago-aquatica
AAGGTTTAGAGTTGGATCTTGGAATATTGGCTCTTTGACAGGAAAATCTCTGGAGTAGTAGATACCATGATGAGAAGAAAAGTCAATATATCTTGCTTAAAGGAAACTAAGTGGATAGAGGAATGTTGTAGAGATATTGGAGACAAAGGATACAAAATATGGTATACAAGCATTGATAAACATAGAAATGGTGTAGGTATTATTGTTGATAAGATATTAAAGGATGGTGTTGTGAAGATCACTAGGATGGGTGATAGAATCATAGCTATCAAGGTCATTCTTGGGGGAAAGATTTTTAACATTATTAGCACTTATGCCCCCCAAGTTGGCTTTAGCGAGGAGGCTAAGAAGGATTTTTGGGATAACATGGATGAATTGATGCAAGGAATACCGACAGAGGAGAAGATCATTATTGAGAGTGATTTAAATGTCCATGTGGGGAGTAGAAACTATGGATATGAGAGATTTCATGGTGGTTTTGGATATGGTAGTAGAAATGGAGAAGGAGAGAGGATATTAGATTTTGCAGTTGCTTATGATATGATTTTGGAAAACACCCATTTCAAGAAAAGAGAATCTCATAAGATTACTTTTAAGAGTGGGCACAATTGTATCCAAATTGATTACCTCCTTACAAGGCGGGAGGATCATAAAGTATGCGAGGACTGTAAAATGATTCCTGGAGAAGAACTCATGACCCAACATAGGTTGGTCATTTTGGATATTAACTTGAAGATCAATAAAGTCAAACATAACAAAAATCAAGATAACAAGATCAAGTTGTGGAATCTTAAAGGAGAAAAGAAATTGACCTTTCATGATAAACTCATCAAGGAGGGAACTTGGAACTTAGAGTCTGATGACAACACTATGTGGCTTAACATGAGCTCCTCAATAACAAAAATTGTCAGAGAGGTTTTGGGGTAGTCCAAAGATTGCGGGCCTCCACAAAAAGAGACTTGGTGGTGGACTGATGAAGTACAGAAGGCTATTAAACTGAAACGGGAGATCTATAGGAGCTTGCCCAGATCTCGAGATGATGCAACATTCCATAGATACATGCAAGGAAAGAAAGAAGTGAAAAATGTTGTTCATGAGGCAAGGTCTAGAAACTTTGATGATATTTATAAGAAGTTGGACACTATAGAAGGGGAAAAAGATATATATAACATGGATCGTATAAGAGAAAGGAAAGGAAGAGTCTTTAGTCAAGTAAAATGCATCAAGAATGAAGATGGTAGAGTGCTGGTAAAGGACAATGATATCAAGAACCAATAGAGAAATTACTTCTATAAGCTTTTCAATGGAGATACTAAAAATAATGTTAGAGACTCGTGTGACATGGATACAAGAGATATCATTTACACACGATGAGTTTCACATTTTGAGGTCAAGAATTCCTTGAAAAATATGAAAATGAGAAAGGCATGCGGACTAGATGATATTCCCATTGATGTATGGAAGAGTATTGGGGATGAAGAATTTATGTGGTTAACAAATTTATTTAACAAGATCATGAAGACAAAGAAGATGTCGGATAAATGGAGAAATATTACTATAGTCCCCATCTACAAGAACAAAGGTGGTGTTCAGAGTTGCACAAACTACAGATGTATCAAGTTTATGAGTCACACAATGAAGCTTTGGAAGAGGATTATTGAGCAGAGGCTAAGATCTATAATGTAGATAACAAACAACCAATTTGGTTTCATGCCTGGTAGATCAACAACAGATGCTATTTTTCTGATAAGGAGGCTTATGGAGAAGTATAGGGAAAGAAAATGAGATCTTCACATGGTTTTTATCTATTTAGAAAAGGCTTATGATCGAGTACCCAAAGAAGTGTTGTGGATGATTTTGAGGAAAAAGGGTGTGTCAATCTAATACATTGACTTGATTAAAGACATGTACGGTAGCTCTACTATAAGTGTGAAGACTCCTAGAGGTGAGACACCGACATTTCCCATCACAGTTGGGGCACACCAAGGATCCACACTCAACCCATATCTGTTCGTTCTTGTTATGGATGAGTTGACAAAGAATGTTCAGGATGATGTTCCTTGGTGTATGTTATTTGTTGATGATATTGTATTGATTGACAAAACTAAAGATGGTTTGAATGACAAAGTTGAAGTTTGGAGAAAGGCACTGGAATCAAATGGATTGATTATTAGTAGGAGAAAAATTAAGTATATGCATTGCAATTTCAGCCAATCTCACAGTGTGGATGGTGGAGCCAAGTTGGACGGAGTAGATATACCAAAATTTGATAAATTGTGTTACTTGGGCTCTATCATTCAAACAGATGGGTATGTCCAAAATTATGTTTGTCATAGGATCACTGTAGGATGGTCGAAATGGAGGAGTGCAACTGGAGTACTATGTGATCGGAAGATCCCTCTCAAACTAAAAAGCAAGTTTTATAAAATTGCTATATGACCATCCATGTTCTATGGAAGTGAATGTTGGGGCAGTGAAGAAACAAGGACTCAACAAGATGAATGTGGTTGAAATGTGTATGTTGAGATGGATGTGTAAGAAGACAAAAAAAGATCGCTTGAGAAATGATTATATCAGGAATAAAGTGGGGGTGGCGAGCATTGGGGACAAGTTGTGTGAGGACTGACTCAGATGGCATGGACATGTGCAACACAAACCGACTAATGCGCCTATACGAAGAAATACTATTGAGGCAAGCACAATTAAAGGAAGAAGAGGAAGGCCTAAATGGAAAAGAAGGATCCATGTAGCTGACCCCAACATAGTTGGGATTGATGCTTAGCTGATGATGTTGATGAGTGGAATTAGAGAGGAAGATGGTTCTTTTGATGATGTTGCGTTTGACTTCCTCTTCTTGATAGTTTGAGAGTTTGTTAAGGGGATTGCCAGAAGAAAGATCTACAAACTATGCATAGAATTATTTTTCTATTTTTAGCATTTCTAGCATGTCATTTTCATAAAAACCAAAAGATAACCCATGAACCATAGATGTGAAAGAGAAAAGATCAGTTTAGTTCCTAACAAGATTATAAATGAACTTATAAACAGCTTGAGTGAACCAAAAATGATAGGTGGGTGTAAGGAATTCCTGGAGATTTTGTAATAAAAATAGACAGGGAAGCTTTAGGAGATCCAAAAATCATGTGTTTCTACCAGTCGGTGAGGAAGAAGAGTTTTGTAGATCAGGCACAAGTACTTTTCTCATGCAGTGTCATCAATGAAGGAGATCTCATTATGACTTTTTGACCTAGAGTAGGAGGAGTTGGGGTGGAAGCCTGAAAGGTCCCTTCTTGGATGAAACTCATTTCTTGCTGCCATGAGGAGCCATCTTGATGTAGAATGATGAAGATGATAAAAATTGAGTGGAAAGTGAGATGGTGAAGATGGGAGACCAAAAACTACTGATGGAATGTTGTATGAGAAGATAAAGAGGTGCTATACTAGTTTTCTCAATGATTTTTTATGAGAATGGATGAGTTAAACTCTATTTGTTGCCAAAATAGAAACTTGCTCAGTCGACGAATTTGTCGACCGAGTATCCCAATGGTCACATAATAAAGGCTAAAAAATGGGTACTTCAATCGAAGTCGCCAAAGGTCGGATTAGTGCTCACTCAAGGACTATGTCGACCGAGACAATTTTTGTTCGGGTTTTGTTTGACCAAGAGACTAACTGGAAGAGTGGTTTCACAAAAGTTTAGATTGTCAATTAAGAGAGTATCGGCTGAGGACTTTTTTGACTGAGATGTTGCTCGGTCCAGATTTTGTTCGAATAGCATAACTAGCTCAAACATCATGTAAACTGGACCAAACTAAAAACATAAACATGTCTCATATTATTAAGGCATATCAAGGGATTAGATTAAGGCTTAAGAAACTTACTGAGAAAAGCAAGAAAGATCAAGAACTAAGCTAAGTCAGGGGTCTTACAGTGTCCATTGGAGCACTAGTACATTTTCTGACCTCTAATGTCACTTTACCTGATGTCGGTTCCAAAAAAGAATGACACTATAGACCAAACAACGTCGATTCCTTATCATAAATGTCACCATGTATTGAGTCCTTTCAGTTTAGAAAAGACATGGGTACCATTTTTTATTTAACGTCATTCACATTTTTACCAAACCGACATCTAAAATAACCCCCAAAATACAATTTTTCAGTGAAAAATATTTTCCTTCAAAAATTTTAAGATTAGTGTTAGTTGTCAGAGAATCGATCGTAGATACCTTCATGTGAAATACATTTTTCCTCCAAAATAATTCAATCATTAGTTATTTATCCTCAAAACCGACATTGATGCTTAGGAAAACCATGAAACATTACACAAGCAGTGTCTTTTTTTATCAAGATACCAACATTGGAGGATTTGCGCCACATCCTTGCGAAAAAAAGTGTTCCCCCAAATCTCTCTCTAATTTCAGTTCTTTCAAAAAAAATTGATGACTCAGGCCCTACTCAGGCTGATTTTGTTGCGTTCGGATAATGACATCTTGCATCCATTTTTTACAGCAATCTGACGTCTAAGTTCTAGGTTAGGTGTCAGTTTTAGGTATACAATCGACGACTCAGGATCTACTCAGGCCAATTTTTTCATTCGGATAATGGCATCTTATATCCATTTTTTTCAAAAATTTGACATCTAAGTCACTAGGTCAGGTGTCAATTTTAGGTATACAACTGATGTCTAATAACTTAGGTGTAGGGTTGGGCCAACAATCGACAATTAAGGGCCACTTAACACCATCCATGGAATTATCTTTTCTCCACTTCCCTAATTCATTTTGTGATACCTAGTCACATTTCTTGCTATGGCAATTCTCATCCTCCCGACTACTCATGTTGCTCGCATAGTCATTGTTGGTGCTCGTGTCTCTGTTGTTAATTATCCTTGTGTCGCCGTTGTTGCTCTTGTCGCTGCTGCTACTACTCCTAATGTTGTTGTTGTCACTGGTCCTGATGCCGCCACTGTTGTTGCCTGCCGCTGCTGCTACTTATGCTTCCACTTCTTGAGTTATCGATGCTACTACTGGCCACTGACGCTAGCTGACCAAGGTGTTTTTTATTTTATTTTTTCATTTTTTAAGCTTTTTTGGTGTATGTTTTACAAATTTGTGCACTTTTAAAACATTCATAAAATTAGTGTAAAAATATTGTGATGTGATTATGGTTTTAATTACAATTTGTAATGAAATGTAATTATGGTTTGCATTTTATTTTGTAATTGAAATATAAGTATTAAGTTCTTGTATATTTGGTTGCATTGTTGAATTTGATTAATTAAATTGAATTGATATTAATGACTTAAAGTATCTTGATTTAGACTAAAATTGTTATGTATTTACCTATATTCTAAATCTTAAACCTTAATTTGGACATATATTTTCATTTTCTAGGTTTATATTTACACGGAATTGATATGAATCTTAAACCTTAATTTTGGACATATATTTGTTGGCCTAGAAGCCCATCTAAGATTTACTCATTAGGAGTAAATTTTGGATAGTCCCCGATTCAGGATTGTTCTTGAACACTTAATCTTACTTAGGATGTAAGTTTATAATGTATATTGAGTTTTCAAGATATTTTCTAAGAACTTCCCATTTGTTCTCTAAGTACATATGTAGGTGGATATTTTCCCATCTACATCGAAGTACTTGTAGAACTGTGGGGAAATGCTACAGTAATTTTCTTGAAAACTAATTACACAATATACACTTGCTAGTGATATCAAGTGTTCAAGAATGAGATAGGTGGTATACACATTCATTAGTGAACTCTAAACCGTAATTTTTAAACCATAAACTCTAAACCTAATATGTAAACTCTAAACTCTAATGTATAAACCCTTATCCCTAAATCCTAAATGATAAACCCTAAACCCTAATACTTGTTTTCTATTTGATAATAGAATGGATAGATAATGGATGTCCATTCCAAATCATTGCACCCCATAGTTTATTATTGGTCTTTATCAAATTATAACATTTGTGGAGGAACATAGGAAACATCCTAGAGATAGGTTCTATTTACAACATTGTTGACAAAATCAAAATCCATGTCATGTGCAATTGGATTGTACAGGGCTATATAGAATGCTATTGGCATAGAGAGATTCATGCTATGAGATCAGTAGATTTCGATAGCAGTACTTATGTTGAAGAAGAAATTACCGCTGATGATGTAGATGTGAATGACCCTAATATGACAGACATAGTTGATGTGATGCTAGATAATTGTGGGGTAGAGCACACTGATTCACCTTCCTTATTTAGAAACAATATGCATGATGTTGAGAGACTATTATACTTAAGTTTCACTATGTTTACAAAGTTGAGTGTTGTGTTGAGATTGTATACTCTGAAGGCTAACAATAGATGGTGCGTCAAAAGTGTCACATAATTATTGTCTTTGTTGATAGAAATTCTTCCTGAAGACAATGAGCTTCCAATCTCAACATACAAATTAAGAAAAATGTTGTGCCCAATGGAAATGAAAGTAAAGAAGATAAATGCATGCCCAAGTGATTGTGTGTTATTTCAAAAGGACTATGTCAATTTGAAAGATTGTCCACAATGTGGGCATCAAGGTATAAAATGACAACTTCAAGGAATTCCCAAACTGGCTCTCCTACCAAGGTGATGTGGTATCTACCTATAATACCATCATTTTAGTGCTTGTTTGCCAATACCATGGATGCGGATAATTTAAGGTGGAATGCATAGGTAAAGAACTTAGATTCCTAACTTTTTCACCAAATTTGGGGTACATAAATCAATCTTCTTACACTATGGGGATTTTTTTGTACTGATGGGATGAATCCATATGGCACATTGAGTAGACAACATAGCACTTGGGATGTTATGATTGTTATATACAATTTTCCTCCCTAGTTGTGTATGAAAAATAAAGTATGTCATGTTTTCATTGTTGATATTGGGCCATAAACAACCTGGCAATGATACTGATGTTTATGTTGAACCTTTGATTGATCACTTAAAGAAACTCTAGATAGAATGTGTAATGATCTATGTTGCTTCACGTTGAGAGACTTTTCTTTTACATGCTATGTTGTTTTGTATTATTAATGAATTTCCAGTATATGGGAATTTGTCTGGATATAGTGTAAGAGGATCCAAACATTTCCCTATATGTGAATATAATATTGATTCAATACTACTAAAAAATGGTAGAATGACTGTATATTTTGGTCATCGAAGGTTTCTTCAAAAAGTTCATCCTTACCAAAGGTTGTGCAAAGTGTTCAATGGATTAAATGAGGAATGGAGTCCCCCTAAACCTATATCAGGGGAGGTTGTTTATGGATGAGTAAAAGAATGTGTCAATGCAATTGGTAAGATATCACAATTTATCATTCACACATAGAGTGACAAATCTTTGTATAAGAAGACTTCAACATTTTGGAATATTCCTTGTTGGAGTTTTTTGGCAGTTAGGCATTGTATCAATGTCATTCATTTTGAGAAAAATGTATGTGATAACGTCATTGGTACTCTATTGAATATACCAGGTCATACTAAAGATGGAACCAAATCCAAAATGGACCTACATCAAATGGGAAAAAGGAAATAGTTAACAAATAAGTTCGTAGTGATCAAAAAATATATATACCTCCTACTTGTTATACATTGTCTAGACATGAGAAGAAAACTTTTTTTAGTGATTTCTTAATGTTAAGGCACCACAGGGATACTCTTTCCATTTTCGTAGATTGGTATCAATGAAGGATTTGAAGCTGATAGGTCTTAAATCTCATGATTGTCACACTCTAACACAACAAATATTGCTCATGGCAATTTGATATATATTATTAAAGCATGTAAGGTTTACAATCACCAGGATTTGTTTCTTCTTCAACACTCTATGTAGAAAAGTTATTGGTCCTAAGAATCTCAATAAGTTGTAAAAAGAAGTGGTCATTACCATGTGCCAGCTTGATGTGTATTTTCTTCCTTCATTGTTTGATATCATGGTACATTTTGTTGTCCATTTGACTAGGAAAGTGAAAATGTTGGGACCAACTTTCTTGCATTGGATGTATCCTTTTAAATGGTATATGAGTGTTTTGAAAGGTGATGTTCAAAATGTTATCGAGTTGAAGGGAGTATTATTAAGGGTTATGTGGCCAAGGAGTTTATGGTCTTTTATAATGATTTTTTGAGTTGTAATGAAGCTCATGTAAACGACAAGAATATTGAGGATTGTTCTGGCAAAATGACATTAGGAGCATGAGTGGAAGTAATTAGTCAGGAAATTTGGGAACAAGCACACTTGTATATTTTACACAACACTGACGGAGTGAGTATTTATATCACTGAACATGCTAATTTCATCAAGACAAAATATCCTCATGCCAACTCAATGTGGCTTTCTAGAGAGCATAATAAGACATTTATTAGGTGGTTTGAAGATAAAGTCTTATGTCAACTATCTCAAACATCAAATAATGTTTCTAGAAATATCAAATGTCTCACCTTTAAACCAAAAATGAATGTTATGTTTTATAAAGGATTTGACATTAATGGATTTTTATATTACACAAAGTGTTAAGATGATAAAAGTGTCATCCAAAATAGTGAGATCACCCTTCAAGCATCTTCATTATATTTTGCTAGTGTGATGGATAAGAGTTTGTGTGAAGCTAACATGTCATATTGTGGTATCATTGAAGACATATGGGAGTTTGACTACATAGATTGCAGAGTTTCAATCTTTAGGTGTAATTCGGTTAATCACACCAAAGGAGTTGTAGTGGATGAATTGGGTTTGACATTAATGAATTGTGAAAAGATTGGTGAGAAGGGTGGACCATTCATTATGGCATTTGTGACAACCCCAATTTTCTCCATATTTGATTATACTCTTTCTCTCTACTAGTGGTAAAATCATTCAATTGAGTTGAATTTCATAATTTGATGTATTTTGATGTTCCTCTAGAGTCACATTGGTTTCACATTTCAATATGTGATGTTATTTTGCATGGTTTACCTATATTACATGTGTTAATGTATCATACTTTTATTTTCAATTTTTATCCACTTTCCTATACTATTTTGTCTTGATGATATGTTTGATGATGTAGACTTTTCAATTTCATATCAAACGATGCAAAAGTTGCTTCAATCCGACCATCACATCCCAAGTTATGGACTTATGAAGATAGGTCATTTTAACTTGATTTTGTTTTATTTTCGAGCGTAATTGGGCCCATTCTTTGAGCGCGTCCCAACTTAGGTGGGGAACATTCCATGTCACCAATCCACTAGCCCTTTACCCATTCAATCTTATTGGGCCATGTTGGACTATTTCTAGCCCTTGGATATTGACCGTGGATCAGCCTTCTTGATCCAACGACAGAAATGTCATCACCCACCTTTGGTCATACACTATTCAAAGCACAATGACAACTACTTCATGTCGGCCAATAATGATTGTCCCCACCTTCTCACACCCAATTGGTGCAACTAAAGGGCTCGCCTACCCTCCAATTCCTTTTTTCCCTAGTTTTTGAAGTAGATTGTGCCCTATCTCGACCTCTCCCATGCCACCTTCTTTGGAATTTGCCATTGCGGCCTCCTTGGCCAACATTATGTGCTTTCGCACCCTAGACGATGTCACCCAATTTCAAGAGTAGCCCCAATCTTGCAACCCTACATCGATCCTGGGCAGCAACCTCACGGGCTAGGATACCCCCCTCCTACCTTTTCTTACTCCGGCGAGCACCACAGGTGCACGTCGTTGTGAGGTCGCCAACTCTGGTCTAAGGAAGGGGAACAAGGGTGACCATAGGATCACAATTCAAGGGTCAAGATATACTCTCTCCCCCATCTCATCTCCTTCCCATATGGTCTACATCTAGTCTGTTGACTTTCTCAGCCAATGAATGGATGTCACGCATCATAGAGGGCCCACTCTTGGGAGTGCATGTTGGAGCGTAGCACAGTAATGAAAGGAGACCAACCACCATGTGATTGTGGCTGGAGGTCGACATGGCCAACCGGATGTTATAGACCACTAAGCGGAGAAGGCATATCTAAATCACAAGGTAGCACGTGGCCCAAGGCATCCCTATGTGCGTTTGAATGAGGGGGCAGATGCGGCAACTGGATCCACATCCAACGGCCCTGGTTGATGCATCAATTAATGGTAATGTCCCCTCCCTTTGCCTATGCCTCTCAATCAAAATATTCCAAAATACATAACTTCCTCATCTTAAGGCTAGTAATAGCAAAATTATAAACTAAATGGATCTGCTCGATGAGGCCTACACTTTTGGCACGGTTCTAGACCCTATAACCCCTTCCTTTTTATTTGTTTTGGTAAAAATGAGATCTTTTTCTATGTTGACCACATTTAATTCATCCTAATGATACAATTTGAATCATTAGTGTACTTTTACTCTCTTTCTCATCTAATCGATAACTTTCATGCACCTTTGAACTAAATGGGGCTCCTAATCACCCCCCTATTGCAGATAAATGCCCCTAATTCAATAAGTGGCTTACTTCTTGACTTTAATGATGTATCTTTCCCTAGATTGATAAGCTTTCTTATTAATGATTGTCAAATGCTTAATCAACCTAGAAATCAATAACTATTATCCATCCATGATAAAAAGATAATTTCCTTATCCCCTTTTGACTATGATTGTTTAATATGACACCTAATGCATGCTTGTGTCTCTATTATGTGATAGTTTGGTTATACCTTGGTCCATGTGAGTTATTGTGCTATATAATTCACCAAATTATACTAAATCTATGAAATTGGTAATTGGTGAGTTGTTGTTACATAATTGTCTATGACCAAATCCATTCATGATATAACTATGTATGTGCACCTTTTGACCTAAATGTCCATATTTCTTGTTTGTCTCCCTTGTACTCTAATCTTGGTGTAGATTTGATTTTTATGCTCCGCCCTTCTCAATTCAGAGTAGACTCTATTATTATTGGTTATTTTGACATGTATGTCCCACTTAGGTCATATGTTGGATCCTTTTCATATATGTCTTATATGTTGGTTATTGAATGTAAGTTGTCATGTTGATACCAAGTTGGACTATGATGCCTAGACCTAGGGACATCCACCCAATTTTGAATACTTTTTCTATGTACTTATCTTGATTTCTAACCTCATATATCATCTAAATCTCATAAATTGATGGATGTTAGGTCTTTCTAACCTTTTATGAGTCTTTTGACCCTAAAATGTTCATAAGTGACATGAATCTCAAAAGGAGCATATAAAATGCATGGAACGTCAAAATGACTTGGAACTTGAATCACACCTTCATGATGGACCTTAAATCAGTAAAGGATTGTCAAATGTTCTAGTAAGCCACTTTAAACCTTATTTGGCCAAAATCCTAAAATGAAGTTAGTTAGGGTTAATGATGAGAATCTAATGCATGTATGCAATCTTTTGCTTAACCAAGTGTTTTTTGAGATCTTGATGGTCGAGGATAGGTTATGAAATCTTTGAATCGGGTATGGGATTTAATAATTTTATGGATATTGCTTTCTTGCTTGAATGTCATACATATGTATGCTTGGTTACTTGCTCAAATATTGCCACGTAGCACTCTAGTATTATACTTGATGTTTGCCTCATGTTGATGTTTTAGAAATTGCAAACATAATATAGAAACTCCATCATACAAACCTTATGCACCAACCTATATTCTCAGGGTAAGGACACGAGGCTTGGAGCCATACTTGAGTTGTCAAGTTAGGGCAGACCATGTTGATAAAAGGGTTAGCTAATCTTGAGCACCCTTACGGACTCTTCTGATGGAAGTAGTCATAGGCCTTATAATATATGGTGTTGTTAGTATAATTGGAGTAAAATGATATAAAACATAGTCTCTCTCTTTGCTAAATACTTAACTTGTTTATTTATGTTTGTTACTTTTGCAAATCTTTCGAGATTATGCAAAGCTTATGTATATGTATCTTTTATCCATGTACTCAACGCCCTGTGTGCTTCACCCACCTTGTTTCACGTATTTTATAGGTTCAGAGATGGCTAGAAATGGTGGGCTTGGTGAGCCATGTTATGTGTACTTGTTGTAAGATCCCTAGGGTACACGAGTAGACTTGTGTAAATTTTACTCTCAAATTGTAACTAAAATCTTATAATAAAAGGATGTTGCTTAATAATACATGTTGAATGTTGAGGTCATGATTGGTGCTTTATATTGTTATCTGTTCATGTATGCTAAGCTTTTTGCTTCCACATTCATGTTTTGAATATAATATGATAGGGACGGATGCCTAGATCATATCGTGATTGACTTTATAGTCATTTGGAGTTAGGATTTGAATAAGAAATAGTTTTGCAACAGATGGTATCATAGCATGAACAATAACTATATCAGACATGACTCACATGAAACATAAACTAAACTCACCTTACATCTCAACCCTATAAATATAACAAGTTTTCCTTTGTGGACTAATATGACTTAGCCTCTAGGTTAGAACCTAGATGTTCTAGAAATAGGTGTATACTTGTAGAATCCCTAGAACCTTTCTTTTCTCCTCCTTATAACCTATAGCATGGTTGTAGGTTTAGGAGGGTGAGAAATGGGAGTTTTTATTACCACCCTATAGATATGTTTGTGACATCTTCTTACGGTATCTACATAGGTGGCACCATGCTCTTACTAGTTTCATAGCTGTCATGGTGTTAGACTGCCTAATGAGTGTAGTAACTCATTTTCATTTTGGTTTTATTTGAATGGAGTATGGTGGTTTTCATCGTCCATTTCAACATTGAAGAAACATATTTCAAATATTAGTATATATGTGCATATAAAAAAATTACCACACCCAGAAAGGTAGTGAGTGTCCATGTAACCTAAGACAAAGAGATGTAACATCAAGTCTATATGATAGAGTATAGATGATAGATGTAGTTTCTAGAGTTGTCTAGATACATGATAAAGGTTAGACTAGTAAATAGCCTAGATGACATGATGATGATGATGATGATGATGATGATGATGATGATGATGATGATGATGATGATGATGATGATGATGATGATGATGATGATGATGATGATGATGATGATGATGATGATGATGATGATGATGATGATGATGATGATGATGATGATGATGATGATGATGATGATGATGATGATGATGATGATGATGATGATGATGATGATGATGATGATGATGATGATGATGATGATGATGATGATGACGATGATGATGATGAGGACGATGATGATGATGACGACGACGATGATGATGACGACGATGATGATGATGACGACGACGATGATGATGATGACGACGATGATGATGATGATGATGATGATGATGATGATGATGATGATGATGATGATGATGATGATGATGATGATGATGATGATGATGATGATGATGATGATGATGATGATGATGATGATGATGACGATGATGATGATGACGATGATGATGATGATGATGATGATGATGATGATGATGATGATGATGATGATGATGACGATGATGATGATGACGATGATGATGATGATGATGATGATGATGATGATGATGATGACGATGATGATGATGACGACGACGATGATGATGATGACGATGATGATGATGACGACGACGATGATGATGATGATGATGATGATGATGATGAAACTTCGAGGATGATGACGACAACGATGACGATGATGATGATGACGACGATGATGATGATGACAATGACAATGACAATGACAATGACGATGATGATGATGATGACGATGAGGATGACGATGACGATGACAATGACGATGACGATGACAATGACGATGACGATGATGATGATGATGCAATGACGATAACGATGATGATGCAATGACGATGACGATGACGATGACAATGACGATGACGATGACGATGACGATGGCGATGACGATGACGATGACGATGACGATGACGATGACGATGACGATGACGATGACGATGACGATGACGATGATGACGACGACGACGACGACGATGATGATGATGATGATGATGATGATGATGATGATGATGATGATGATGATGATGATGATGATGATGATGATGATGATGATGATGATGATGATGATGATGATGATGATGATGATGATGATGATGATGATGATGATGATGATGATGATGATGATGATGATGATGATGATGATGATGATGATGATGATGATGATGATGATGATGATGATGATGATGATGATGATGATGATGATGATGATGATGATGATGATGATGATGATGATGATGATGATGATGATGATGATGATGATGATGATGATGATGATGATGATGATGATGATGATGATGATGATGATGATGATGATGATGATGATGATGATGATGATGATGATGATGATGATGATGATGATGATGATGATGATGATGATGATGATGATGATGATGATGATGATGATGATGATGATGATGATGATGATGATGATGATGATGATGATGATGATGATGGTGATGGTGATGGTTATGGTGATGGTTATGATGGTGATGGTGATGGTGATGGTGATGGTGATGGTGATGGTGATGGTGATGGTGATGGTGATGGTGATGGTGATGGTGATGGTGATGGTGATGGTGATGGTGATGGTGATGGTGATGGTGATGGTGATGGTGATGGTGATGGTGATGGTGATGGTGATGGTGATGGTGATGGTGATGGTGATGGTGATGGTGATGGTGATGGCGATGGCGATGGAGATGGCGATGGCGATGGCGACGGCGACGGCGATGGTGATGGTGATGGTGATGGTGATGGTGATGGTGATGGTGATGGTGATGGTGATGGTGATGGTGATGGTGATGGTGATGGTGATGGTGATGGTGATGGTTTGATGATGATGATGATGATTATGATGATGATGATGATGATGATGATGATGATGATGATGATGATGATGATGATGCTGATGATGATGATGATGATGATGATGATGATGATGATGATGATGATGATGATGATGATGATGATGATGATGATGATGATGATGATGATGATGATGATGATGATGATGATGATGATGATGATGATGATGATGATGATGATGATGATGATGATGATGATGATGATGATGATGATGATGATGATGATGATGATGATGATGATGATGATGATGATGATGATGATGATGATGACGATGACGATGACGACAATGACGATGACGATGACGATGACGATGACGATGACGATGATGATGACGATGACGATGACGATGACGATGACGATGACGATGACGATGACGATGACGATGACGATGACGATGACGATGACGATGACGATGACGATGACGATGACGATGACGATGACGATGATGATGACGATGACGATGACGATGACGATGATGATGACGATGACGATGACGATGACGATGACGATGACGATGACGATGACGATGACGATGACGATGACGATGACGATGACGATGACGATGACGATGACGATGACGATGACGATGACGATGACGATGACGATGATGTTGACGATGATGATGATGATGATGATGATGATGATGATGATGATGATGATGATGATGATGATGATGATGATGATGATGATGATGATGATGATGATGATGATTGTAATGCACTACAAAATGACAATTATGCAACTAAATGACATGCACTTAAGGAAAAAGTGCATTTATACTACTCTATACTTTTTTTTCTTCATTTTTCATGCAAAACATGCAAGAATAACTGTAATGCAAGACCTATGTACATGGAATGCAATCAAAGAGTGAAAGATTGTAACGTGCTCCCATTTCTTATGGTGGAGAGTGGATGAAATTAAGGTGGATCAGATCACAAGACTAATTGACAGAACCTTTAGATAGAATTATTTGTCCCTCCTTACTGACTTGTGTATCAATTAATCAAGGGGTTTCTCTCTCACTTAAAATTAAAGTCATGTTATCATTTGGTTGGTTTAGGCTCAACATCCATATAAATCCTCTTAATATGAACCATATAGATACGCAATCATTTTCATATGTTTTTAAGTTGACCTACCCAATGAGTTTCACAAGCAACGTCCTCAAGTTCTCACAAGACAAACTTACAATTTCTTAAGGATTATTCATTAAAAATCATTTTCTCACAAAGCCCTAAGTGAAAATGAGATGACATGCAATTAAATTAGACTCCACTGATTACACTAGATAGATAGTGGATCCTAGAAAATAGTAAATCTAGCAATTGAGAAAACTAAGATAAAGAAAGATGAAAATTGTAAAAACAAATAAAGATCAAATAAAAAAAACTAGATAGATGATGTTCCAGCACCCCCACCCAAGATTGAACTCGACTATGGCTTCATAGTCAAAATCCTAACTTAAGAGGTGGAACAGTGATACCCCTTTATTGCTCCGGTGGTAGGTGTGGCGGGTATTGGTGGCCGCTAGGATCCCAAGTAGGAAATTGCCCCTAAAATTTGATGGAAAGAATTTGTCCTCTTTTATAACTGTAGTTGGCACTACGGACAGTCCGTCGATAGTAGCAACAAGGTGTCGATACCATCGACACCATCCACATATATGCATTTTGGACCACTCAATGAAGACTGTGGATCATTGACGCACGCGTCGATACCATTGATGTGGCATCGATAGTATCGACATTTGTATATGCCTTTGCTCCTCGTGGGGTCTGGCCCTGCAACTGTGTTGTTGATGTGTCGATACCATCAACCAATGTGTCGATGGTATCGAGATTACTGAGAACATCCAGTCTGAATATATCTAGACATTTCACTACCCTCAATGGATTGGTCGATACCATCAAATCTCGAGCATCTATGTGCATGTTCCCATGTCGATACCATCGACAAGGCCGTCAATAGTATCGACGGGATGAAGTTCCGGCAGAAATTTTTGTTGTTCCAAATTCGATACCATCAACCCAGGCGTCGATGGTATCGAACGTTTCCCAACCTGCACACTCAACAAACATATCAGTGTATCATTTTTACAAACTAACTACAACGGTAAAAAAACTACTTAGGAAAATGTAAAATAAAGCACATGAACATGTAATCTACCAAGGTTGGGTTGCCTCCCAACAAACGCCCTTCTTCAACGTCTTAGGCTAGACGATACAGATACCTTAACATGGGTTGTCAAAGGATGTCTTTGATAATTCAACTCTATCATTACCAATCCCCAGCGTCAAGTAGCCTCGCCCAATGGCGGTGATTACATCAGTCGTAGCTTGGAATGGCCTTCCCAATAACATCTCACATCCTTCCAGCTCATTCATATCCATTACTACAAAGTCAACATGGAAGATGAATTTGTCAACTTTGACTAGCACATCCTCACATATACCTTGTGGCTTAACAATGGATCCATCTACCAACTCGATTATCATGGAAGACTGTGTTGGCTTCTTCAGTCCCAGCTTTTGAAAAGTGGCAAGTGGCATAAGATTAATGCCTGCCCCTGAGTCACACTGTGCTTTTGGAAAATGTTGTCCACCTATGGAACATGGGATGTAGAAACATCCTGGATCTTTTCTCTTCTTTGGCAATCTTCTTTGAATTATAGAACTCACTGTTTTGTCGACACATACAACATTTGTATCTACTACAGCAAAAATACCCATTAGTGGCTTTTATTCCAGTGGCTTTTCTAAAAAAACACCACTATCTATGTAATGCAGTGGCATTTGTAATTTAAATGCCTCTAAACCACGTATTATGGAGTTTATAGAAAAGACTTACCAATTAAGGCATTTTTATAATTAATTAGTGGCATTTCAAAATTTCCAAATCAAATGAGTGGGCCACAATTAGTAAAAAAATATTTGTTCCCGCGTGGCTTCCCCGACATGCAAAACGGTTCCTCTTCTCCACGCATTGGGCAGAGACATTTACTCCCGACATTTTCTCTGCTCGCAGAACCCACGAAGTCGACCTAGCTAGCCCTTTCGCCCTAATCTGCCAGACCGTGGACGCTACCTGCTGGAACGCTCTCTACTCTTCTCCAAGGTGTCGGCGACGTTGCCAAGGGTTGGAGGGGATGCCGAGTAAGAGATCAGTCTCCCAACTTACCGGAGAGGACTGTGGCGGTTTTCCACCCTACTGCTTCAGTGTGCGATAGGTAAGTACACCCCACAAAACAATAAACACACATGGTCTTTCCCATCCATTCTCATAGTTTCCATTCTATCAAGGTATATATGATAATCGGTTTATGAAGATAGTCTTGAAATATGATTATTCTGTTGTTTTATATCCAGCAATCACTTCCTTAATCATTTATATCAAGCCATCGACAATCCTTTTTTATTAGATTTAAACTTGGATTATTTTACAGTCATGAAATATGATTATTCCGTTGTTTTATTTTACAGTGTCGCATTGGTTTTGGTTAAGTATACAATTTTGTAAATGTTAGTGTATTCATATAAAAATGTGTGTATTATTGTATTAAATTGTAAGGAAAATGAAGCATCCACTTTTTAAAAAGTGGTTGCTTAGGTGCTCATGTGATGTCTGCACATCTCCTGTATCTTTGTTTGTAAATCATTAATGAATAGGCAAGTAATGTATCCTTACCTAGGCCACCACCTTTGGTGGGTTGGCGCTCTCTGATGAGAACAGGGGTCCCCACCATTGGGCTAATGAAGGGGAGAGATACTCATCTTTATGTATGTAGGAAGAGGCTAAGGAGAGAACAAGGTTTATGAGATGGTCATTTCTTGTGTAATATTCTAGGATTTAGAAATGTCTAAGGAAGAATAAGACTTTGTATAATTACTTATAGTATACATGTTTTTTTGGGTGTGGTTTCTTCAATTTTCCTTTGATTACCATAAACTCGAATGGTCTATATTCTTCTACACTACCAATTGACAAAAACCTTCACCATCCCTGAAAATTAGGGTCTTTAAGCAACAATGAAGCAAGATACCAAGGGCATGCAGACACGTTGCTATTAACACTAAGCTATGATTGCACAAAATGCAGGGGTTCCATTTTGGAACAACAATAATTTTTTCTTTGCCATAGGAAGTCTGGTTTGCCCTCTTGATTTATATATTGAACGAAATTGCATGGCTTCTATGCAATGATGTTTACATAATGGTTGATTCATGTTTTTTTTGGAGTGTGCATCTTATCTCAGTACTGCTTTAATGTAAACATAATGCATTATGGTTACTTCAGTTCCATATCCTAAATCAATTTTTGTCTTTTGATGGCATGTTCTGTTACTCAAGAAGTTTATAGCCAATTATACATCTTTACTATATATGTACTCCAACCTCTCGCCTTGGGCCAGGAACCATCAGCTGGCTGGCACACCCGTTCCTCCAAGTTCTGGGTCTTCTACACTCAGATCTTATACAAGTTGTACACTTGTATGGTCCCTGACCAGGTTTCATCAAACTAGATAATTATGTTGCCCATTCTCTAATGGGTTCATTCATGTCAATGTTGATAGAAACCATGGGGAATATGTTTATGAACTACCTGCTTCACTTTAAAAACTATATTGCTCTATATTTTGCAAATTTATACTGCTTTTTTGAAAATTTATAATATCATTATATTTGCAGTCGCTGTTCACCCACAACAGTCACTATGGCCTGGGCGTCTACCCCCCCCCCCCGGCTCCTTTTCCCTGAAGGAGAAAAGTTGGACATCACCCTAGACGAGCGTACACTTGCAAAACTCACAATTCCCAGACATTGGCGTCATCTAGATGAAGACGCTACACGACTGGTCAAATGACCTTAAAGTTTGGGAACTCGACAAATGTAATCGAGGTTCAGTATGATGGTGATGGCAATATGGTATCCACAACCAGTTGGCGTGGGTGTATTGGGAGAATGGGAATTGGCCGTACGGACCAGGTTTTGCTTCGTCCAATTGGCGAAAATACCATACATGCTTATATACATAACTACAACAACAGTTTGCCTTCTCACCTGAGACGGTATACGCATGAGCCAAGTTGTACCGTATCTGAGGAGACATCATTCGATGAATTTTCTCATGCCTGAGGTGCAATCCTTGCCCATTGGTACCACCTTGTATCCCATGACCATCAGTTCGGATTCGTCTTCCAGCAACTCCATCCTCGACACAGCATCATCAACAAAATAGACACGTCACAGTCATAACGGCCGTCACAATTGTTGATGAATTTTTTTAACTTTTAAATTAGGAAATAATCAAAAAATGTAATTTGTGTTGTATTACTTAATGAACATTAGTAATCAATCAAGTACTGTGAATTTAAGGTACCCAATGTGATCTTGATGATGGCTTGCAAATGTTTTTCTCTGGTGTGGTTTTGAGTGATGTTTTTCTTTGAGGATTGCCTCAAAGTGATGTTCTACTTTTATCCTTGTTATAACTATGTTGTTTGTATGACAGACTTACTCATAAATGTTATATTTTTTACTACTTTTAAGAATGTATAATTTTTGGATGGAAGAGTATGACTGAATGAGTAGTAAATACCTTTTATGTTGTTCAATTTTGTTTTAAGTGTCTTCATTTTTGTGTGACTTGATATACTCAGGATGAGAGAACAGTTAAGTGACATCTTCCATAATAAGACAGCTACAAGGAATGATCAGAACAACATCATTGACTCTTGTACGGGGACTCATTTACCTAGCATTACTCCATAAGGTTGTTGGAAAGCTTTGAACCTGTCATCCAGTGATCGCTCCAAAAACAATTTAGCTTCCCTTCCACCTAATGTTCAAAATGATAGACCAAGGAAATTCAATAACATTGTTGCTAGCTATGATGTTACAAGAACACCTTGTGATGGATAAGGTAATCATATCATCACATTTATAGTGTTGCATTTAATGATATATAATTTCTATATATGTTGTATGATTTATGAATAAATGCTCAGGTCAAAGACATCGACAACGGGTGCCTAATGGAAATGCTTCGGTGTCCAATCATTCAAGAAGAGTAGACAGTAGAGCTGCCAATAGTCAAAATAGCCATGCATTTCCTGATCACATGGAGCAAAATGGCCTATCTAATCACCATGATGAGTTGTTAAATGCTACAACAACACCTTCTGATGGGCTAGGTAATCGGTTAATTCATTGCATATATAGTGTTTCCTATAGTGATATATAATTTCCATTTATGTTGTATCCTTTATGAATGAATGCTCAGGTCAAAGACATCGACCACGGGTGCCTAATGGCAATGCTTCGGTGTCCAATCATTCTAGAAGAGTAGACAGTAGAGTTGCCAATAGCCAAAACAGCCATCCATTTCATGACCACATGGAGCAAAATGACCTCTCTAATCACCATCAAGAGTCGTTGAATGCTACAACAACACCTTCTGATGGGCTAGGTAATCGGTTAATTCATATCATTGCATTCATAGTGTTGCATCTAAAGATATATAATTTCCATTTATGTTGTATCCTTTATGAATGAATGCTCAGGTCAAAGACATCGATCCCCGGTGCCTACTGTCAATGTTCCCGTGTCTAATCAATCAAGAAGAGTAGAGAGTAGAATTGGCAATAGCCAAAATAGCAATGCATTTCAAGAAACCATGGAGCAAAATGACGTCTCTGATCACCATGATGAGTCGTTGAATGCTACGCCAACACCTACTGATGTGCTAGGTATTCGGTTTATTCATATCATTGCATTTATAGTGATGCATCTAATGATATATAAATGAATTCTTAGGTCAAAGACATCGCACACGTGGCCGAACACGATGTTTGCAACTCTGGAAAAGAAAGCTTAGCGATCAAATTCCCATTGAGATAAATCAATTTAGACAACTAGTGGGTAAAAACCAATGTCACTTATCAAGTTTTTTGACAACCATTGCAAGAGATCCCAATCTTTGTCCATTAAACTATGAGGACTGGAGACAATTTCCAGCAAATAAAAAAGAATACATATGGAATTTTGTGAAGGTACAATATTAAAATTTATTATTAAATGGTTAAATGAAGCTTCTAATTCATATCCTTATTGTCGGTAGAGTAAATTCATGATGGACATAGAATTAAAGGAGTAGACAATGAAGAGACTGGGAAAGAAATGGAAGGACCACAAGTGGGAGTTACAGAAACTATACTTCATAGAAGACAGTCCATATGAACAACAACTTGAACAAGTTGTTCCCCGCGTGGAAACGTCTCAATGGAAATTTCTTGTAGATTACAAGAGGAGTCCTTCTCCAACTGTATCATTCAAACAAGGTTATTGCTAACATCATTTAAACATATGTCTCCAAATTGTCCAATTGGATCACAATATTGACTAACTTACATCATGCTTCAGACAAGAAAATGACTTGGTTCCTGTTGTGTGGCTAACCTTTTGAAATTTTCTGCTTGTCTTGTTAGTTATACACTTCCTCTGTGAAAAAAAATTGCATTATTATCCATAGTAATTATCTGTGAGGTAAATTAAATATCAATTAATAGATACAAAAAATTACCTTTCCTTTATTGCGAAACAGGCGGGGAAGTTGATCCCATTGAGTTTTTTGAGAAAACTCATCGTAAAAAAGATGGGAGCATAGTTGATATTGAATCTGCCAAAATTTTGGTACAAGCATTCCTATCCTATAGTATTATGTTACATTTACTACATGGAAACATTTATATGTTTGGTATAAAATTCATCTCCTATGTTCTGTTGTGTGTTGGAAAATATTTCTGAGGTAGTTGACGAGCTGTGAAGAAACCAACCTGATGTTATTTCAGTTGAAATTTATAGGCAGGTTATGGGAGAAGAGAAACCAGGATATGTTTGTGGTTATGGACTTGGACCATCACCTTCTGATATCTGGGGCAAGAACCGTAAATCCCGAGAAGCTGATGAAGCGCAAAGGAAGCATTTCCAGGATCAGCTTGAACAACAACGGATGGAATTGGAAGCTAAAATTCAAGAACAAAATGCAAAAATAGAGCGATACTAGCCTTGTCTAGAGCAGGAAACAGTCAATCAGCACAACATGTACGCACTGGCCAGGTATGAATACATTTTATACGAGATGTGTGGTATCAATTATTTTCCATGTTGAATTTTGATGGCCTTATGACAAAGATAAAATAATTGTGCAGATCAGAATGAGACATTCAACAATTTATAAGGGACAAGTATGTTTGTATTTGTGTAAATTGCACATCATTCTACGTTTATATAAATTTTTTATTTAAATTGTATTTTATTTATAGGAGGTGTATGTGCTGAGTATCGCAGATGCAGATGATAAAGTTGCAATCAGTTGAGTATCTGAGGTTGACCCCTTGCAAATGGTGGGAGGTGCAATTTTAGGCTCATCATGTGTTGGTGTTTATGTAGAGGTTGTGGTGATGGCCAACGAACCTCTAGTCAGACCTTCTGAGCAATATCAATATATGGATGAAGTTATTGGCAATGTCATAGCATGGCCGAAATCACATTTACTGTCAAAGTGAGAATATAGAATTGCTTATAATATGACATAATTGAAAACAAAACTAGTATCTAAATTCGTTTCCATTTGTTACAGGTCATGAAGTGTAAAGATAGATAATTGCATTCTTGGATACTGTGTAGAGAGATGAAAGCTATAGTTGTGTTTCTTTGGTCCACTTTTTTATTAGTACATAACGATTCAGATATTGTTGTTTCATGTCTATTGTCGTAGACAATGTTGCCAAATGACAATCCTATTTTGCTTTTAGCTATGAGAAGTGTCTTACCTTCTTGTGTGTGACATTTACACAACATATTTTGTTTTGACCTACTGAATGTGAATGTCTTTTTTTGCTTCCTAAGTCAATAGTTCTCTGTAAATTTTTCTTTCATAACTTAATCACATGTTGCATGATAGCTTACTAAGTCAATATTTCTCTAAAGAATTGTGCATTTTGTGCCTTCCACAACAAACAACATGTCATTGCATAAAAGGCCAGTTTTTGGATATCAGAGGCCATTCTCGAGAGCTAAGGTTGCCAGCTCATCTCTTGTGAAAGGCTTCTGCTCATCTCTTGTGAATGGCCTTTAATCTCCAAGAACAGAGCTTCTGTTAGGACTCAAAAATGGGATTCCTCACCCTGGAACTAGTCTTATAGGAAATCCAACAAAATGATACATCCTTACATGTTCTTGATGTATTGCAGCCTAGCCAAAGTAGTATCTAAAAGTAGTATCTAAGGTAGTATTGCAGCCTAACCAAAGTGGTTTTTAGCTATGAGCCTCCTTAGTGTTCATGTCTACAATATGTACCATATATAGTCATATGTGATGTTGTTGTATTCAATATAAGGGGCAAGGTAAAATGTCCTCCCCATGTAATTGTCATTTGATTATAAATAAAAAAGTTCAATACTTCTGGAATGTGTTCGGCTTCAATTGGCATTCAATTAGAAAACTTGATCATGAACTACAAATTGATTGACTAAAATCCATAAAAAATTAGTAATGCAGAACTAGTATTTCATTAGTGGCTTTTTCATAAGCCACTACATTCAATCAAAACTGTTTTATACAACAACATTATACAAAATAGTGTCATTTGTATAAAAGTCAAATGATGGATAGTATCTTTTCTATAAATGCCAAATGATGGTTTAGTGGCCTTTATGTGGCATTTATTCAAAGCCACTAAAGACAAACATTTAGTGTCTTTTACAACTTAAGGCACTATCTTCCTAGTGGCATTGGTGCTAGAGGCATTTTTTAAATGTCAACAAATGTCGCTAAACCTGTTTACTAGCTTTTTTTCAGTGGCATTTCTGAAAGGACACTGATGTGAATGTTTGTTGTAGTGATCTTTGATCCATCGTTTCTTGTTGATGATATCTTTCATGAATCTTCCATATGAAGGAATTTGCTCGATAGCTTCCACCAACGGAATGTTGATGTGGAGCTTCCGGAAGATCTCAAGAAATTTCCTGAAGTGCCTTTGCTCATTCCTCGACGTCAGACTATCTGGGAATGGAACGCTTGGCTCCTTTATGCACTTGTGTGGTGGTATATATGGAACTTTAGGGGTCTCCTCCCCTAAGCTTGCTTCAACGCCACCGTTCAAGGTCGGATTTGGTACATCATCTGTGGATGGCATGACTTGTGGCTGCTTCTCCGTATTGCTAGTGGCTGCTCCACTCCGAAGTACAGCTTTCACCTGTTCTTCCAGACTAGGAATCTCTTCAGAAATCTGAGATGTGGGCACAGCAGTGGTGGAATCTTGGAGTGAGCTGCATGGCATCCCACATCCTCCTGGCAATCCATATAAGCTATGAGGGTATGGAACTTTGGGTTTGTCCTCCACGTCTATACACATGATACTCTACTCATGTATCTCCTCAACAGGAAGACCTGGTCCTTTGCTGACTGAAATATATTTAACCTATTGATGTGGCTGAGCGGGCTCTGCATTCCCAACTAATTTTTTTTGAACGATTTGCTTCATCGCAGCCACCTCAATCGCAATTTGGGTCATGGTTGTCTCTGGAGTCCTCAGTTATGCACCATGACTCTGTAGAGTCTGACCAAATTGGTTCAGAAATCCCCCCTATGACTGAATTTTCTTACCGAATGTATTCATCAGCTCTTGGTTTTGCTTTATTACTTGATTGAGAAACTCATTACTCTTGTCCTCTGCACTCGACTGTGGTTTTTTCTCTGGGTCTTGTAGAAAATTATTTGGATCCTTCCATGAAAATTTCTTATCCTTTCTCCAAGAGTAGTCATTTCTCCTATAGCCCTATTGATGCATATATTTTATATATTATTCCTCCTCAGACCCACTGCTCTCCTTCTCTAAGAGCTTCTTGGCCAATAAGTCCATCTTCTCATTTAATGCTTGAATGGCCTTTGCATCACCTACAACTTTGACATGTTCTGGTGCATCTCTTTCACCCCAAGACTGTTTCTTGGCCATATTCTTCAAAATTTCTTGACACTTAGAACCTTTGTTATTTAGAAAGAACCCTATTCCAACTGAGTCTAGAGTAATCCTATCATGTTCATTAAGAGAAAAATAAAAAATCTTCGCTTGGGTTTCTAGATCAAACCCATGATGTGGGCATCTTCGTAGCATGATATTGAATCGCTCCCAAGCCTCCGAGTATGTCTCTTCGGCCTATTGTTTGAAGTTATGGATCCTTCTGACAAGATCATTTTTCTTCTTGGGTGGGAAATACCTCTCAAAGAACACTTCTATCATCATGTCCCAAGATTCAACATATTCGTCGTCCAAATTGTATAGCCACTCCCTTGCATTTCCTGCCAAAGATGATGGAAACAGTTTTAGGTAAATGGCTTCCTATAGAAACATATCCACCTTCACCATGTCATAGTTCTCCACAAACATGCTGATGTGGGCCATTGGGTCCTCATTTTTAAGCCCATGGAAAGCTTGTGACTTGACCAACTGGATCAGCCCTGGGTCAATCTTATAATTGTGTATGTTGATAGCATGTTTCTTGATTGGCCCCTTCTGTGCAGAAGAAGAAGCCTTAATCTTCTCCCATATAGTCTGTTCCTCGGACATTATGAAATCCTCAAATTCTTCTTCAAAGTCTTCAGGTGGTGTATTTATCTGCTTGTCTTCAGAACACGCAGGCAGAACATCAGGTGTCGACTATGCATAGTTTGTACTACGCGTCTTCACCATGCACTAGTACCTGAAATGTGGAAAAATCAAATAAGTACAATACTAGACAAATAAGTAATTTGAAAGATAGACAATTAATCTCAATAATTAAAATTGCAAATAAAAAGAAAAAGTGGCCTAGAGTGGCCACTTGCAGCACTCGTAGTGCCAAAATTTACTGTTTCCCCGGCAACGGCACCAAAAGCTTGACACGGTTTTACCGTGCGTATAACACAAGTGCATGTATCAATGTAATATAGGCCTTGTGAGGCCCAAGTCAAACTCGGGAAAATGTAAATTTTAGTAGACTACTACTAATTGGTCGCGATCAGTTAGACCGATTGGAAAAGTTGATTGTTGAGTTTAAAACAAAAATAAAAATAAAACAAAAAGAAAAAAATTAGCGATAATTAAGTGTTTAATTTAATCAAATGGAATGGGAATCTTTAGGATTGTAGTTTCACCGTGAGGTCTCACTACACGCAAATCTACACAATTAACATAATTCATTCTCTTTCCCTGATTATGGCCCGTAGTTAGAATTGCTTGCTTCCGCAATACAATTCATTACCTAGTTCTTGGTCAGTTCCACACCAGTATTAACTTATACCCTAAATCTAGGTACTTTAATTATTTTACTGAGTATCCACCATTAATCATACATTACCTTGTCTAAGGAATTTATTGATTAATGTGTTAATCGTGCCTTTTCAACCACTAATTCTCCGTCAGAAGTAATTAACAGAATTAGAAATCAACTATGGTGATCAAGCATAGTAAATTGTAATGGAAACACGATAACATATCAAGTGAAAGTGAGACAAATTATGATAATCAATATAATATTGTCATACAACGATTCCCCAGGCTACTCCCAGTCCTAAGGATAATGGGGATTATCCCTGCATGTTCATCTCAACAGTACACATGGAGAAGAAAGAGGAAGACATGGGGAAACAAGAGAAAATATGATGTAACCCCTAAAACAGAGAAGATCTGGATGATCCTCGGTGCGAGACGCACGTTCTGCAGCCTTTCGGAAGAAGAATCGTCCGTCTACGGCTCTGGAAATGTCCGAGGCATAGCTCTGGGCTACGTTCTTCGCTTTCTTCTTCTCTGAGACTTGTGCAATGGAATAGAATGTGTTCCCTCACTTTGGGATGCCTTTCTAGGTATAGGTACCACTTACGGCTGCCAAAAATATCACAGTCATTCGATCGTGATCGTTCTGAATAATTTTCTGATCTGATAGTGTCGATACCATCGACGGGGTGTCGATGGTATCGACCCGCTAGGGTACTGGTGCTTTCTTCAATCTCTGGAATCCGCCTGTTGGAATCTCGATACTATCGACCAGTGTGATTGATGGTATCGAGTTGGATGCTTTCCCTCCATCCTGGTCACTATTGCCATGTTGATAGCATCGACGGATCCGTCGATGGTATCGACGGGTCCTGGAATGTAAAGTACCTGAAACCAAAAGAAAAACACAAATCAAATCTGAGAAATTTGATAATTCATACGGCATAAGATAAAATAAGATAAATTTGATGCATACAATAATTATAGGCTGAAGGAAATGAATCATGCTATTATAGTCACAAAATGACAAACAACGACACAAAACAAGTATAAAATTACCCTATAAATGCGACTCAAAATCCTTGCACCATCCACCCTGAGGACCTTATTAAGCCTAATGAGCAGCATTATTGGCATTCATAAATAAGAGGCATGACCATGATGAACAAGTTTCTAGAGCAAAAGGGTGATAGGTTGAAGTCGATCATTGAGTTTGATGATGGAGGAAATCTTGTTGGGAAGAATTGTTGTTCTTTTGTGTCATATATAGGGGTTCTTACTCATAGCAAATCAGATGTAAATGTAGAATCCTAGCATAAAATTGATCAAGGCAATAAAGACTTAATATGGAAGGAAGTATGTGTGAGATATTATCATTTACAATTCTATTTTTGAACCTATTTGTAATTCTATTTTTAAGAAGATTCCATTAAGTATATGAACTTTTGCATAGCATATTTGACCTAGATGAAAAAATGCATCTTAAAAAGGTGATGCAACACTATGGGAGGGTATTAAGGAATAATAGGATAAATTTGATAAGGGAATACATACAGAACACTGAGAAGAAGAAGAAGTCAGCCACTGAGCAATTGAACTATCTTGACCCAAAGGCGTGGGAGGTGTTTGTCTCTAAGAGAGAAATTAATGAATTCAAGGTATTAAGACTCACTCTTCATTTTGAATACATTCTTATGAATTCATTGTATTACATATTTAACATGTTTTTTGGACCAACCAAGCTATAAGCATTGCTAAAAGAGAAAGGCATGCAAAGAATGTGGACAGCTACACGATGGGTCTATGTGGCTGTGCAAATCTTGTGAAAAGTTATTGTAGGACTCTGTTTCTTAGCAACCTACTCCTGGGATTGTTGAGTCCTCTACTACTCCTTCACCTCCACCTTGTCATGATCTATAGATAGCTGGAAGACAAACCAAATATGGAGAAATACCCAACCCCACAACTGTTGAGGCGACTGCAAAAAAATGGTAAAATTCAACTCTTAGAGAAATTACTATTGATGATTGTTATGTTTTATCTTAAACTTGATTGTTATGTTTTACTTGCCAATTACTATTGATGATTATTAGTGGGAGCTCAACAAGCAAAGGAAACAAGACAAGTTCATCCCTAAGGGTACAAAGGATGAATTGACAGTTGCTCTAGGTAACCCAGAGCACCCTGGGTGTGTTAGGGTTGTCGGCGATGGTGTCAGTATAAGAGCCTTCTTTGGGCCATCAGAGCATAAGAGAGGGCACAAGAGATGATTTCCAAGGGAATAGAGGAAGTAATGAGATAGTATCATGTTTCTCATTCATCTCCTTAGATAGTACTTGTGATGCCCCACCTTCATACAAACTAGACCCCCCTACGATAGAGGTGGTTGGGAATAATCTTGTTGACCAACCACCTAGCATGTCGGTTGTAAGTATTTTTATGACATAGTAGTCTTTCAGAATGATTTGTATAATATGTTTGAGTTTCATTATATATATAATGCTCTATGCAAATTTTTAGAGATTGAGGTCGTGTCATATTTTATTACAAGTATATGTTGTTGCACAGGGTACGACTTACCCACACCTTGAAGGTGACATGCTTCATGGATCTCTACTTCCTATCGATGTGGTTTGTGTGATGTGGAGGCTTCTCTATGACCCTTGGAAGAAGACTGCACCACCATATGACTAGCCCAAGTACGAGACAATAGGTGAAGTAGAAGGTGGCATGGTTGTGTGGCCCAAAGCGAGAGTTGCCTATACTGATGTGTGTTAAATTTACATTGTGTTTGTATCTATATATGCATGACAATTGATATGAGAATATATATATATATGAAACAACACCTAAGAATCCCCCTACATCTTGTCCTCCACCTCCTCCTCAATTACCTGGTTGGCTTGCAAAGGACCTATTCAACTCGCTAGGTCCTAATTGTAGGGGGTTGGTAGTATGGATAGGAAACTTTGAAGAAGGGTAGCCTATGACGGTCCATAGTAAGGAGTACGTTTTAGGTCAACCTTGTGATACTAGTATTTTTTTCAAGATGTTGTGGAGATGTTTACTTATGCTTGGTTGAATACATATGTGGTAAAACTTCGTATATGGTGAGATCTTATATAGCCAAATATCTCATTTTATATATGTTGATCTATTTCGTTATATATCAATGCATACATGATATATGTTTTGTAGCTACTTACATAGGGTGTGTATAGAGTTCACACTTCCCAATGTGGCATTTATAGTTCCATCATTGATTAGCCGTGTAGTTAAAGACCCTACATATGTTACCGAATATTTGTCTACCACATTTAAATATTTTAGTAAAGCAAAAATGAGTGTGCTTATAGCTTTGTTCAATGTTGAGTAAGTTTATTTACTTTGCTTACAATTTTGACTTTACATCTCATTGTGGAATTTCAGTATTATTTGTTTGCCTTCTTTTCACTCAGGAATAAACATTGGTTGTAGTTGATTATTTCCCCCGCCACACTAACTATGTATTATCTAGATCCTAAGGGTGATGAAGTAGAAAGTGGAGGATACGAGATTGAAAAGGCATTATTCGCGTGAGTACTATTTTATATTTATATCCGTCAACATATACTATTACATGACTATTTACTAATGCAATTCAATGTGTTACATTAACATATAGAACTATAAAAGAGTTTAAAAAGGTTGGAGGAAAGGTGGATAAGAAAAAGAAAGTGATAATTTGGCAGAATGTCAATGTAGTAATGCATATTTTTTCCAACTATGCTTGCATTTATTTATTAATGTTTTGTATGTTTCAATCTATAGTGCCATGTACAAGACAATGGTTGGGCATGCAAATACAACATGATGAGACATATGTACATGATTGTCAGATATGGGGCACTAGACATCAACTGCATACAAAATGTAATCTATATATAGTCTTTATCATCATAAGTAAATAGTCTCATTTGATAATATGAAAATATCAAACTTTTTAATTATATATGTCATTCTCTTTGTAGGTGTTTGAAATGAAAAGGACATATATGATAAAACAACTAGATGAGATATCAGAACAATGGGCACAAGCCTTCGTTAAGGATGGGAACTTTGAATTTGGTTGTGATAAAGACTGAGTTTTCTAAAGTTTGATGTCACAATTTTTGTATACATGTGGTGCTTATGACTTCTTGCAACTTTAAATTTGATGTGAGTAAATTATTAATGCATATGTGAATAATGAATATATATGTGTGTGTTAATGTGAATATGAATGAATACAATGAGAATTGTGTTTCTACATGTCGTGAGAATGGAATTTGTGCATATTTGAATGAAGTATCATGTGTGTAAATGAATTTGAAGATGAATGAATTGAATTATGTTTGCACATGTGATGAGAATGGAATTAGAGAATGGATCTTGTATGTGGTTGGATTGTGTTTGTTATTGCAGGTTTGTTGGAATGTTGTCAAGTTGAACACAGGATGGAATTTATAGTTCACAACTACAATTCAAAATTGTAGGTTCTACATCATATTGAATAGTCGAACAACAGGTCTGCAAACCTACTATTTAAAAAAAACTTAGAAGTTGGTTGTTATAAAAAAACTGACATTATAGGTATGAGTCGTTGGTTTAAGGCCTAAAATTGACACTATAGGACTACACTAAAATGGTCATGTTGGATATCACAGTCGTAGTCATCAGTTTTATTAAAGACGTTGTCACTATATCACTTAATCGTCGGTTACACTTTATGTAACCAACACAGCTTAGGTGTGAAATCATTGTTGGCTTATGTTAGAAATCAACTACTCGAGAACCTTTACCAGTTACAAACGTGACCTGGTATGGCATTTACCATGTCCTTTTGTATTTCTTGAATCGATGACTCAGACTCTTAACTTTTTCGATGTCTTTTATCATGGCAACCGAGGTTGGATCTCTATTGTCAGTTTGCATGTCCCCAAATAACTGACGTCGTAGATATGTGACTATAGTGTCTCCCAATTAGGTGTTGGTAAGAGACTGATGTTATAGGATCATTTTAACTGGAGCTAGAGGTGGTTTCTATACTATTGGAGTAGAGGCATAATTGCAATTTTCCATATTAAAACATTCCAAGAGTTTTTTGTATATTTTTCTTGATTAAGGAAGATACCAGGAGGAGTTTCTTTAATTTGAAAACCTAAGAAAATTTTAACTCACCCATTAGACTCATTTCAAATTCCTTTTGCATAATATCACTAAATTGTGTGCAAAGTGATTCATTTGAAGCCCCAAATATAATATCATCAACGTATATTTTAATGATGTGAAAATCTTATTCATATTGTTTGGTAAACATTGTAGGGTCTAATTTTTTTCATAGAGAACTTATTTTCAAAAAGATAATTTTTGAGACGTTCATACCCATTTCTATGGGCTTGTTTTAAACCATATAGTCCTTTTTTTAATTTTTAGACATGATAAAAATGTTTTAGATCTTCAAAACTGGAAGATTGAGAAACATGAACTTCTTCTTCTATTATTTCATTTAAATATGCACCCCTAACATCCATTAGAAAGAGTTTTATGTTTTTATGTGCAGCTAGAGCTAATAACATACGGACAGATTCAAGTCTACCTACTGGCGCATAGGTTTCATCAAAGTCAATTCCTTCTAGTTAATTATACCCTTGAGCAACTAATCTAGATTTGTTTCTAACAACTTCCCCAACTTCATTTAACTTGTTACGAAATACCAATTTAGTTCTGATGATGATTTTATCTTTAGGTTTAGGAACCAAATCCCAAAAAACATTCTTAGTGAATTGATTGAGTTCTTCTTGCATAGAAATTATCCAATAATCATCTTTACAAGCTTGATCAACCTTTTTAGGTTCAATGATGGATATAAAAGTGATGCTAACTACACCTCTAAAAAATGATCTAGTTTTTACTTAATAAAAAAGGTCATTGATTACATCATGTGGATGGTCTTTTATTATTCTTAGAATAAGTTCATGTGATTCTTCATTTTTATTTTAATTTTATTCAAATTCATCATTGTTATCATCTTTAGGTGATACGGTTAAATCATCAATGAATGGTGAAATCTCATTTTCTATTGTGTTGTTTGTTTGATTTTTTGAAATGTTACATGAATTGATTCTTCTACTTTCATCGAGACAGTATTTAAGATTCTATAGGCCTTACTTGAGGTTGAATCTAATAAGAACCTTTTTTGTGATTTAGGATTAAATTTGTCTCTATCATCATTGGTGTTTAAAATATAGCATGGAGTCCAAAGGTGTGAAAGTAATATACTCTTAGTTTCTTAGAAAATAGTATTTTATAGGGAGTCTTTTTAAGTTGTTTACTAATTGATATTCTATTTTGAACATACATGTGATATTAACAAATTTAACCAAAAATGTTTTAGGTGTGTCATGTTCTAATAGCATGGTTCTATCCATTTTTTGTAAAGAATGAATTTCCTTTCGACTATACCATTTTGTTGTGGAGTGTGAGGAACTTAAAATTGTGAGTATAACCTTTAGATGAGCAAAAATATTCAAAAACATGGTTTTCAAATTCTCTCCCATGATCACTCCTAATGATATAGATTTTATTTGAAATTTATTTTCAACTTTTGACCAAAATTGAATAAATATTCCAATAGTATCAACGTTGCCAAAACGAAAATGCACCCAAACGTATTTATTGTCATCATCAACAATCCCAAAGAAATATTTATTTCCACCTATTGATTTTGTTCTCATAGGTCCAAAAAATCCATGAGTATGAGCTCAAGAGGTCTAGATGTACTGAACATTGATTTTTTTATAAAAAGATTTAATTTGTTTGCCTAAAGAGCAAGGTTCACAATTTTCTAGATTATCAAAGGAAATTTTAGGGAAGTCACAAACTAAATCATGTTTAATTAACTTTATAATAACATAAATACTAGCATGTCCTAATCATGTATGACATAGATTTTGAGCATCATCATATACAATAAGGCATTTACCAATAATTTATTTCATTCAGTTAGGCCTAAGGATATAAAGATTGCCTACTCTTTTTCCTTCATATACTATATTATTTGTGTCTTCTTCAAGCAATTTGTAGCAAATTTTATCAAAAAGCACATCATAACCACTTTCACATAATTGACTAACACTTACAAAATTTTGGTGCAAGACATCTACTAATAGCACTTTCTTAATTGTGAGACTGGTTCTAATATTACCTATTCCCATGATGGTACCTTTTTCGTTGTCTCCAAATGTGATTGATCATCCATTCTTCTTTTTGAGTAAATTGATGGCATTTTTATATCCAGTCATATGCTTGAAGGATCCACTATCAACCACCCAATCCTACAAAGTTGAGAAGGTCTTTGCTACCCAAGTAGAGTCTATGATGGTTAATGTATAATAAGATAAAAGTCATGGATGAAACAAATTTTATCTAAGTTAGAAAGATTTTTACATATATGATACTAAAATATTTTTTTGTAATAAATTAAATTTTCAAGATATAGTTGTGTTCGGTTGAACTGCTTTGTTGATCGAGGGGCACCTCGGTCAAAGTTTTCTCAATCAAAATAAGTTGTCGAGAAACCAAATTTTTAGATTAGTTAAATTAGGTAAGTTTAATCTTTTAGATATATTATATGCACATGTACATAGATTGAGTTGAGATAAGACATAAATATATTTGTCAAGATTAATAATAGGTCAAATCTCAACATATTAATGGCTTTTTGTTTTAAGTTGGAAGTTTTGGAGTTCAAACCATGTCAATGTCTCCTTTCTTTTTATATTCACATGAAAAGGAATAATGGCCAAGACATAGACAGTAGCGGCAAGAATGAAAGATATTTGATTTCTCTTTTCAATATTTAGAGAGTCTACAATTTTGTTTTGGGCACATATATAGTTCTTATCTTAGAAACATATGCCTTTAGTTTTAGGCATATGTGAAGATTTATTATTTAGCACATATCATGAACCTCTCCTTCCAACTTTGTTTAGAATTATTAGCTAAGATACTATCAAGACTTTTGTGTCCTTACATTAATCTAGAAATTTTCTTTTGTAACTCAACATTTTGAGCAAATTTTGTAGTTAAGTCTAGGTTTACTTGAGAAAGATTCAAAAGCAAAGTATCTCTTTATTTTGCTAAAGCATCATAATCTAAATGTGTGCACAAAATTGTGTTTTATGATCATTTAGTTTAGCAAGAATATCAATCTTTTCTTGAGAGAGAATATTATTGTTATTTTCAAGATTAAGTAATTTAGTTTTATAACTCTCAATAGATTCTTTTAATGCATTATTTGAATATTTTAGAGTATCATTTTCAGAACTAAGATTGGTGAAATCAATTTGAAGGTCATTTATGGTTTTGATAATTTTCTTCTTTTGTTTCTTGCAATCAATATACTTAGCATGAATTTCTTCAAGAGTAATAACTAACACTTCTTTTGATAATTCAAAAATATCTAACTCATTGGTTTCTTCTTCATCCTCTTTCTCCAAGAGACATTCTACCTCCTCTTTGATGCTTTCACTATCATAACTTGATCGGTCCCATGCAGCTTTGTAGGCTTTGTCTCCTTTGTCCTTCTTCTTGAATGATGACTTCTTACCTTTATTGAGCTTTGGGAATTCACTCATTAAGTGCCCTTTCTTTCCACATTCAACGCGCATAGAAGAACGAAATCCCATTTACAATCAAGGTGATTTCATCATCATTGCTTGTGTCACTACTTTGTTGAGTGATGTTCTTTGATGATGCTTTGGTGGTAGCTTTGAAAGCAAGTTCTTCATTTATTTCCCTTTGTTGCTCACCTTCGACTCTCTGTTGTTCCTCATGAGTGACTTCATGTGAAGTTCCCTGTGAGCTGCTCCATCTTCAAAGTTGTAAGATCATTTGCTTCCTCTATTGCAGTGACCTTTTACTTGTAATTGGGAGGCAATGACCTAAGTATTTTGGAAACTTGGTCTTCTTCCCTATTGTGTTTTCTAGTGCACTCAAGCTATTGATAATCTTAGAAAATCTTGGATACATTTTTGTAGTACATTTGTTAGGTTGCATATGAAATAGTTCAAATTTATGTTTTAACATGCTAATTTATTTTTTCTTTACTTAGGTAGTACCCTCATGTGTTACTAATAATTTATGCCAAAATTTCATATGTTGCTTTGTTGGTATCTCTACTCAGAGAGGCAATCATAAAATGCATGTAATGGGACATCAAATACCTAATTTGATAATGATAAAGGTATCTTTTTCTATTATGTTTGTCTCAATCATGAGATGATGACACAAATATAATAAATGTCTAAAGAATTATGTTACTCAATGAAATGTGTCTTTGGGTTGATGACCTGAACAATGAGATCATATGTATGATAAAGTATATACATTCTTGTTATGTCCCTAATCAGATTTTATTGTGGAAGCAAAATAGATGACAATAATACATAAGACTAGAGTTTGTTTTGACTGATGACAGAGTCTCGTTAGTCATGATATGTGATATTAAGTCAAGCATACATGTACATGTTAGAGAATAGTGTATCAGATAGACCCGCCTTGAGAGTGATACATGGATGCCATAGAATGGTAGTCACGATCATCTCTCATAGTGATAGTGGTGATTGTGGTTCTTAGACCTAAATTCGCTACACTCATCATATGTCACTCGATATATTTTGGCATCATCCAAAGTGACCCTCAATAAGGGTTACCATAAAAGTGATGCTTGGGTGCATTGTAACACATGGGGATTGAGTGTGAGTGGTGTAGATGGGAGTTGTCCCTCCTACAAGAGATTGATATCCAGGCCACTTGATAAGTGAGATTGAGAAATGTATGGCCATACTCATGTGATTCAATATGTGATATGTGAACTTACATGCATCTCAGAAAGTCTTCTCTAGTTCAAGGAGCATGGATTGAATGTTGAGAGGATTACAATTCCATGCCTCAAGTTCAGTTCGGATATCATAGGCAAAGGAACTATAAAATCACGATAAAATTGATCAAGGATTGTAGGTTAAAGTTATTCCCCAAATTTCTAAATTATTTTGGTAGTAATGATGTGTTTCTGGATACCGTTCATTGCTTGTGATGTCATAAATTGGTTACAGACATTTACTGCCTACATAAATTGGGACTTATAGGGTCACACGCATAGGATGCACTTGGAATAGGATTTTATTTTTGAATGATGTTTAATTCAATTACTGAATTATTTAGGTATTCAATTTAAACAATAGTGGTTGAACATTAGTTGATTGGACTATGAACTGGTCTATTTAAGTGTTGAATCGATCAATTCAAGTGTCAAGTCAATTGGAAACAACATTAGTTGAACAATACATGAACTAGGGCATGAACCGACCAGTTCCTTAGAGAATCTACCAATTCAATGTTTGAAATGACTGGTTCAAGTTGTGAACGCCCCAGTTCAATGATGAATACCATTGGATCATAGATTGATGTCGACCCCATGTTGTGCATTACTCGAATATTGAATGCCAATGTGATTTGAAGAAGGGAAAGAAATTGAACCAAGTGGTTCAAGGGTTAAACTGAATGGTTCACCTATGAACGAACTGGTTCAATGATGAACTGATCGGTTCATCATTCGTAGCTTCCAGACAATTCATGAAATTTTGTATGTTTGACTCCCAGATGAACTGGAAACTTTGACCCTAGCCGTCCTATATAAAGGGGGCAATCTAGGCTTTCAAATACACAATACTCTCTCTAACAAGAGTTGTCCTATCTAATTTTGGTAACTAAGAGAGCCCGAGCAAGTCCTACCCATAAAAGGGAGGGAGAGACAACATGTGAGAGTGAATCAACTCTAGCAGGTTGATGCTTGAAGGGACAACTCCTTCCCATTGGCTCTGGTAATGCAGCATGGATTTCATGATGGTTTGTTTGGACTACTCTAGAGGTGAGGAGACCTTTTCCACCTTCTAGGAGGATGCATTCAACCTCTGTATGTGGTGATCAACTAGGAGGCCTCCAATGATAGTCGTCTAGGTGTGAGCTGAGAAAGAAGCATGTTGTAGAAAGCATTATCATTAGACTTGCTCCATGACCAGGTATGTGCCTTGCAACCTTTCCTTCCCATTACATAGTTATTGGCATGATCTACTTCTAAGGGTAATATGGTACTTAAATTGTTATTTTTGTTGTCGTATCTTATGTCATATTTTCCTACAGTGGTATCAAAAACATGTCAGTTTACTATTTAAAGTATATACATTAGTATAGTTTTAGTTCTTATTACGGAAAAGAAGACACTCACCACTACACAAACCGCCCATTTTAGAAGATGAACTGGTGGGTTGGAGGACCAAAGAGGATAGACAACAGAAGGAGTTGAGTCGATCAGCTAGTGGTCCAACTGATTGAGTGGAGGTGTCCATATGTCACTTGGATCGGAGACCAGATGATGATGCTTTCCATAAGTGACACACGTGAAAAACTTGATCGACCAAGCGTAGGCACACCCTAGTGTGGTGCACTATCTATCTCATGGAAGTGTGATGGTAGATATGTGTGTCTGTCCTTACAGGGTGCATATTCTATTGTGTTGACTTTTGGGTTAGGTTTGACTAGGTGATTTTAATAAAATTAAGTGCCTAGAAGCATAGAGATGGACTATGGCAAGGATTTGTACATACCATCTATCCAAGAATTGCATGAGATGCAATTGTCAAATGTTGCGTACCTTAATAATTGATTATGAGCGACAGTGTTGGCTGGGTATGGACTTAATTGTTTTGGATCTTGGCTCACTAGAAGATTGTTCCTTGCAATCTTATGAGTTGGTAGTGGGGACTATCAATTTGAAAAAAATAGTGGGAGTGATAATTAATTAAAATATTGATTAATATCATCAATATTATCAAATCAAATCAAAATGTTTTTGACAAAATTGCAAAATTTCTTTTGTAGAGTCTAATGGAAAACACAAACATGTTTTCTCTACGATTGGTCCTTGAGAAGGACAAGTTGTACAGGAAAAACTTACATGATTGGTTCCAGACATTGAGAATCATTCTCACTCAAGAGCGCAAGCTTTATGTCTTGGAGACACCAGAGCCAAATGAACCCACTCCCACCATGCCTAAGGCTGATATGGATGCTTACCAAAAGCATTCTAAAGATTTTGTGGATGTCAAGTGACTTGTGTTGTGCTTGATGAACTATGAGTTGTAGAGATAGCTTGAGAACATGGATGCTATTGAGATGGTAACACATCTTTATAACATGTACCAAGACCAGGCAAGACAAGAGAGATATGATGTCTCAAAGGTGTTTTTCAATAGTTGTCCACAGACGTGATTCTGTAGTCATTTCCAGAGTCATACATCCAGTTTGTCACGAACTACAACATGAATTATTTTCACAAGTTATTGTCAGAATTACTTGGCATGTTAAGGACAGATGAAGCACATATGAAGAGGATAAACCCAAATCTATGATGATGATGATCAGTAGAGGGAAGTCCAAGGGCAAAGGAAAATCTAAGAAGAGTTTTAAAGCTAGACAGAAACTAAAGTATTCTACACGGAAAGCTTAGGAAGGAGTGAATAAGGAAGGGAGGTGCCACTGCTATCACTAGCTTGGACATATAAAAAGGAACTACCCTCTTTACGTAGAGGATGTCAAGAAGAAGAAAGAGATAGATATCCACTTTAGGATCTGAGAAGAAGTTAGAACTATATGGAGAAAGGGTTGCTGCCACTACAGTTGCAATTTGTCATTCATGGGCATGTCATAGAATTAGTGAAATCCTATTACGTACATGCCATTAATGAAAACATCACATCTTTTATGGATAAGAATATTATGAATAAATTGATGTTTCATCTTAAAAGATAAGATCTTGTATAGAAATGCCCAATGTATGAAGGTCTATAGTTGATAGTTCTAAAGACAAATATGTATTACATATATACTGAATGACTCAAACGATGAATACCTATAGTGTTGTCATCCAAAGCATGTAAACAAGCATCGCATTTCAAGAATACATAATGATGGTCATCTAGACTCTTTTAGTTACTGAACCAATATGAGACATGTGAGTCTTATTTTTTGTGCAATATGATGAAATCTCTTTTCACTAATAGTAGAGTGAGTATTATATTAGGGCTAGTACATACTGATGTACATATAACTTTTAGAATAAATGCAAGATGTAGTTACGTGTACATCATTATATTTACTGATGATTTCAGTAGATATGATAATTTGTATTTAATGAAATACAAGTATGAATCTCTTCAATATTCAATGAGATATTGAATGAAGTATGTAACCAACTTGGTAAAAACATTAAGACACATCAATATGATCGATGTAGAAATATTTTAGACCAAGAGTTTGAAGACCTTCTAGAGAGGTTGTGATAGTGTATAACAATGTACTCCATCTGAAATATAATGATGTATAAGAAAGAATGAATCACACCCTGCTAAGTTATGGTGTGATTATCAATAAATCTAGCTAGTCTTCCAATTTATTTTTTGGGCACATGCTTTACACAAAAATAATATACCGTCTAGATTGGTTCAAAAGACACCATATTAGATATGGCATGGGAAGTGTCCTGATATGTCTTTTAATAAGAAAATAGTTTCTTGAAAAGCTTTGTCCAGAAATCACATTAATGTTAGTTTGTTGAATAATACTTGTATTAATTTCTCTATGGTGGATGGGAGGTAAGACGATGGAAAAAGAAGTGTAGAATAGTGTTTGGACCCTATGAAATATTTGTGTTGGAGGGGACTTTTAAAATATTTAAATGTACAATGACATAAGTGTATTTATGTGATTGATTCCAATTAAGAGTTTCAAGTATTTTGACTAAGAGTTTCAAGTATTTTGACTAAGTATGGAAAATCAATCGATCATATTTAAGGTCCCTAAAGTTTGTGCCTTTTTTAAGTATTTATCTGACTAGTCATATAGTTGAGTCATGGAACCAAAATTGGATGGAAGGTAGCTCGAATGATTTTAAAGCTATGGCCAAAATTTAATGATGAATGGACCATCCAATCCAAAAGAAGTGTTTGTTGCCAGGATGGTTGTATTCATGCTTAATTTAATTCCAGAGGAATTAGTGGGAGAAAAGAAGAACTCAAAAAGTTCAAGACCAATAAGAAAACAGTGAACCTAAAAGAGGTAAATTAACAACATGAAGAATCACAAAATGTTGTGGAATCTCAAGTTCCTTATGTAATAGAAAACCTCATAAATCTAGTAGAACAAGCCATAAGCTTGAAAGATTACGATATCTTATAACTTAGAAAGGTGGTGATTTGGTCATAAAATGATGAGCCAACAACCTATCTAGAAGCTATTGAGGGACCAGAGTTTAAGAAATGGATTGAGGCAATGAGTTCCTCTATGGAGTACATGTAAACCAACAAGGTATGACCTTGATGGATCCACCTGATGGGGTAAAACGCATTGGATGCATTTAGGTCTTCAAGAAGAAGACCGACATGGATTGTAGTGTACAAACCTATAAGAGCATATTGGTTGCAAAGGGTTTCAAACAAGTTTAAGGTGTTGAGCATGATGAAATCTTTTCACCATTTGACATGGTTAAATCCATCAGGATCATGCTTGCTATTAAATCTTATTATGACTATGAGATTTCACATATGGATGTTAAAACCACATTCTTTAATGGGAACAATTATGAGGATGTGTGTTGACACAGCCTGAAGGTTTTATAAGTCCATTAATGCAAAGAACGTCCATAAGCTACAAAGGTCAATATGTGGATTGAAGCAAGCATCTTAGAGTTGGAATCTTTGATTTCAAAAAATGGTCAAAAAGTTCGATTCAAGTCAAAATGAATATGAAATATGTGATTACAAAAATTTAGTGGGGGATGTATATTCCACATAATGATGGGGAACAACATCCTTATACTGTAAATGTTAAAACCCGGATAAGGAATTACCTTCTTTTTAAAGGGTTTACGTGAAGCATGATATATGATAGGAATTGAGATCTATAGAGATAGATCTAGAAAGCTTATTAACCAAAGAAAGAGCACATACATTGTCAAGATGTTGAAGGGGGGTTCAACACACATGACCTCATAAGAGAAAAATTGTCCATGTTGCATGGGATTAGTCTCTCAAGAGGCCAGTGTCCCAATTCTAGTGAAGAATGGGAAAGAATGAATAATATGTCATATCCATTCACAATTGGATCTATCATGAATGTAATGTACTCATCCCATTGTCTCATATGTATTGGACATTACGAGTGGATATCTGTCAGATCGAGTGAAAGTCATTGGACTACTATAAAGAACATCCTTAAGTACTAGAGAAGCACTAAAAGGATTTGTTACTTTCTTATGGTAATAAGGAAGAGTTGGGTGTAAAGGGTAACATTGATGCAAGCTTCCAAAATGACAAACAAAATTAATGATCGCAATCTAAATTTGTGTTTAACCTTAGAATGGGAACTGTAAGTTGGAAAAGTTTCGAGCAAGAGACAGTTGTATAAATTCTATAATAGAGGTTGAGTATCTTAGTGTTATGAACACAGAAAGGATATTGTATGGATCAAGATATTTATTTGGATGAACTTATGAGAGGTTTCAACCATTGATGACACAGTAGAAATGTTGTGACAACAATGGAGTTACTGGATAGGCAAGGAATCTTAGATAGCATACTAAAGTAATTTCATCTCATATGAGAAGTTGTACAGTGAGGAGATGTGAAACTTGAAAAAGTACCAACTTGAATTAATAGTTGCTTGTTAGACCACTAAACTAGATTTTTATTGATGTTGCTTGGTCAACATAATAAGATGCTTCAAATCTTATTCTAATCATGTTTGATGTGCCTCTCATGCTTTGGCATCATGTTGGAGAGAGTGATAAATGGTGGTGTCTTTTTGGACCTTGATATGATGAGGAGATAGGTGTTGACACCATGTGTTGATGTTTAGGGTTTGGCTTAGATACCTTGTGTAGGTGGTTGAACTTGCTTGTGTGTTGATCCTTGATCTCTAGTTTTCAACGGCCACCAAGAGGTTCCTTCAACCTTGCTCTCGGTGGTCGAAGAGGTTTGGGTGTGCCTTGTGTTCCCTTCGACCGATGAGCCCTTGAACTCTCTTTTGGTCGCTAAGGAACCTATGGTTTTGATCTATGCAACTGATGGTCCTTGTTGTCTTCGACTGTTTGGCTTTGGCCTTGAGTTCTCTTAAACCGGTCATCCTTTGGACCAAGTGAGGTCATTGAACTTCCTTGGTTTTCATGATCTTAGTTGCATGCATGGTTTTAGTGGTTGCATGGGTGTTATATGATGGGCAAGTGGTATGTTTAGTTGGACACCTAACCTTCCTTCTCTCTCTCTAACCTTGGATATATACCCCTTCTTTTACATGCAAGTGATCTCGTTTACACCCTCTTGCTCTCTCTCATCCTTGTAGCTCGTCCCTTGTGATATTGGTGGTGGAAGAAGAGCTCAACCTTGGAGAAAGGTGGCCAACCCTTGCAAGTGGTGATCTAGGGTTGGAGTAACTCTCCTTTGGTGATCCTTTGGGTGTTCTTTGACCTTAGTAAGTGATCTACCCTCTTGATTTCATTTTCTTGCATACCCTACCCCTCTCTTCTTCCTCTTGGTCAAATCCATGGTCCTCTGTGGTGGTACTTCTTGAGTAAGTCCTCTCTTCTTAACTAAATTCATGGTTCTCCATGTTATTGTTGAGTTGAGTGGGATATCTCCTATCTCTTTCTTGTTCTTTAACCAAAGGTTCACTTCTCTTTTGAGGTGGTGACTAGCTTATCTGTGAAGATGATCAATCTAGGTTTTTCTCTTTTCTCTGGAGCTTCTTTTCTTAGAAGTTGTTTCATCATAATTTAAGGTGAGTTATATAACTTTCCCCTCAATTGTTTTTTCTCTCATCTTGTATGTTAATGATCTATCTCTATAAATGTGATTATAAGTTTTGTAGTGTTGATATCTTGATCTAGGTTTTATTATTTTGTGGTGATCTTTTATAGATTAACTCTTTATCCTAAACCCTAATTCTTGTACTTGGAACCATGTTGTCGGTGTAAGTGTGATTCTTACATGATGTATTAAACGTTGATTTTTCCTCTCTTAAATCATGGTTTGGTTTTCCCTATGATTTGATGATCAGATTCTAGGGTTTTGTATGATGTTGTCCTTCATTAACCCCTCTTCATGTTCTGTTTTGGTTTCTTGGTGTTAACCATCTTGTGGATCTTGCCTTTGAGTTGTGCTTCTCTCTCTTGATGGTTTCTGGTAACCCTTGTTTGGTTGATGATGTTTATATGCCCTTGGGTCGCTACATGTGGTTTTCTAGAGTGGTCAAAGAGATGACCATATGTCCTTGGGTTGATGAGTTTGCTTCTTACTCCTTCAGTCGCCATGGTTTAACACATGAGAATATGATGGATGGAACTCCCTCTTTGGTCGATGATGTGATGAGGGTTCCATTTGGTCGCATGATCTAGTTTTCTCTTTGATTGGAGGTGTGATGTGTTTCCTTCAATCGAATGTGTGATAGTCTTTTTATTAGATCGCAAGGTTCAATGATCACCTTCAGCCATGGTGGTTTGTTTCCTTCGGTCACAGAGGATAGGTGGGCTTGGTTTTTCTTTGACTGATGAGGTTTTCTGGGCATATGTTTTTCTTATACGGTTGACATAACAGTAATGATGGTCGACATTAATACGGCTTCCAAGAATGTGGGAAAAGGTGAACATTAGGGTATGATGTTAATTGTTGTTATGATAACCCTAAATTTGGTTAGCTATGAGGTGTCATAACCCTAGTTAGTGTGCATGGTGATAAATGATTACTTGTTTGAGTAATTAGCATGGTGATGAAGTATTTTCTCCCTCCTACTTGTTGTAACCATAATATTGTGGGTTGAATGAATACCATAGCTAATGATTGTTGTGGTATCTCTTATACGGCATAAGTGAAACGTTGACCCTTGATGAGGCTTGAAGAGATTATGGTGTGTAAATGGTCTTATGACCTTAGCAATGGCCTTATTTTCAAAGAGAGATGATATCCTCTAGTGATGTGATAAGGGATTGGCATCCCATAATGATGTGACAATGTTGATGGCCTTGTGAAATGCATTGAGATAGTATCATGTGGTGATGTGATCAACTTTATATCTTATACATTTTTATATCTTCTGAGGTTGCTATCTATCCTTATCTTTGTAGAATCTATTTAGGGTTTGTACATTGTAACTTGATTGATGCAGTATAAAAGACACTCAATTGTCTTAAGTAATCAAGTGGAACCCTAATCATGTAGTTGCCCTATGCCATAGATCCATTCCAGTGTCAGAACTTGTTGGATGGTGAAACGAGTAATCCTGAGGGAAACACAGAGTGCATACTATTGAGTATGGTGGGGTGTTTGGAGAGAACATTCTTGTCATCCAGATCCCAAGTGATTGATACGGTTGTGATTGTGCCTCAGATATTGGTATATGTGATTGTGTGAGGTAGCGGTCAGAACAATTGTGGTAATGCCTCAGTGATACAGGTGTGTACAACCTAGTTTCTAGCATTGTGACTTATACCAAGGTGTGCTAGTTGTTTTCAGGACTATATGTTGCAGATTTTTAGTTGGACTAATCTGTCACTACGTTGCATACTCATATTGATCAAGCAGTATCGGAGAAGATTTTAGAGTCCAGCTCTTCCTTGATCTTGTATGGAACTTATTGCGACCAAGCGATAGTCAAAAGGAGTTTGGTTGTACGACTCAAATTCCTTATGGCTTAATAAAAGACGTAATACAATCACGTAGTATATCTATTTAGGGATAAACACAACTCACATTAGATGTTTAATTTTACCTTGTTTCTTGTATTGCTCAGTTGTATTATAATGTGGTAAGAGAAATCAATTGTTATACATGTTCTTCATATTCCTTCTAAATGCATATCTTGATCTACTTATCAGTTGTAGTTGTTCAACCTGCTTAGCCTGTATAACCAGTTTTAAATCATTTATTTAGCTGAATCTTCTCATCCTGTTAAAAAAATGTTATTTCCTTCTTAAGCATGATTTGTGTTTATAATAATTGTTGGCATAGAGTTATATCTCTCACTGGGACATGGGTCTCACCCATGTGGTTTGCCACATCTTTTTAGGTGGTCTGCATAGCGTGGTAGAGATTGTGATCTTGAGGAGGAGCAGCTCAGAGATTACTGAAAGCAGAAGGTTGGATAAGTTGTTGTGTTGTGTAGTAGAGTCCTATGTGTTGTCCATATACTCTCGGGTCTGAGAGGGTTGTGTTTTGTATATGATATGTACCTCGATCTGTGTTTTGGAAGTATGCCTTGGTTGTATATATGGCGTGTACACATGAACATGTTATCTTTTATAACAGGTGTGTGGCAGTCTGCCACTACACAGATGTACGTACATGTCCTGATAAGAGATATGGCACAGTTTGTGGACTTTTGATGTAATATGTTCTGCACATAATGCTTATATGATTTGGTTTTAATTTATCCTATTTTGAGATAATGTGCTTGTTTAGTTGTTAATAGCACGTTTTGATTTTGAGTTATCTCAGTTGCTGTGATCGGTGTGTCACATCGTTAACTACTATAAAAGTGCTTGCACAACAGAAATATAATGGACATGATAATATTCATGGGTGATTGGCTCTAAGTGCATGTGGGAGTTTGTTGGTATGTATGCCCAAAGAGCCAATAATACGATGATTGTAATGGGGCATCAAATACATGATTTGATAATGATAAAGATAATTACATCTATTATGTTTTTCTTAGTCATGAGATGATGCCACGCATATAATAAATGTCTAAAGAATGATTTCATTCGATGAGATATGTCTTCATGTTGAGAACCTAAACAATGAGATCATATATATGATAAGAGTACATATATTTTTGTTATGTCCCTAGTCAGATATTACTATGGAAGCATAATGTATGATAGTAATACATATAGTTAGAGTGTGTCTTGACTGATGATAGAGCCCCATTAGTCATGATAAGTGATATCAAGTCAAGCACACACATACATCTTAGAGAACAGTGAATCAGATAGACCCACCTTGAAAGTGATACATGGATACCATGGAAGTAGTCATAATTAGCTACCACAGTAATAGTGGTGATTGTGGCACTTAGACTTGAATTCACTACACTCATCATGTGTTGTTTGATGTATTATGACATCATCCAACTTGACCTTGAATAAGGGTTGTCATAAAAGTGATGCTCGGGTGCATTATGACACATGGGGATTGAGCGTGAGTGATGTAGATGGGATTCATCCCTCCTACAGGAGATTGATATCTAGGCCACTTGATAAGTGAGACTGAGAAACGTATGTCCATACTCATGTGATTCAATATGTGATACGTGAACGCACATGCATCTCAGACATTATAATCTAGTTCAAGGAACATGGATTAAACATTGAGAGGATGATGATTCCATACCTTGAGTTCAATCTGGATATCAAAGAAAAAGGAACTATAAGATCATGCTAATAATAAACACGGATTGTAAGTTGAAGTTGTTCTCCAACTTTTCAAATTACTTGGGTAGAAAAGATGTGTTGCTAGATACCGCTCAATGCTTGTGATACCATAAATTGGTTATGGACATTCATTGCCAACATAAATTGGTACCTATAAGGTCACACATACAATGCACCTAGAATAGGAGTTTATTCATGAATGATGTTTAATTTTATTACTAAAGTGTTTAGGTATTCAATTTAAATAAAAGTGGTTGAAAAGCTGACTGGACTATGAACCAACTGATTCAAGTGTCAAACCGGTCGATTTAAGTGTCAGGTCAATTGGAAACAACATTGGTTGATATACCTAAACCAAAGCATGAAACGACCGGTTCACTTATTGAACCGATCGATTCAAGGTCTAAAATGATCGGTTCGAGTTGTGAATCGTCCGGTTCAATGATCAATATGATTGGATTAGGGATTGATGTTGACGACACATTGTATATTAATTGAATATTGAATGCCAATGTGATTTGAAAAAGGGAAAGCAACTGAACCAGAAGGTTCAAAGGTTGAACTGACTGGTTCATCGTTTGTAGCTTCAAATAAATTTATGATATTTTGTCTCTTCGACTCCCAAATGAATTGAGAACCTTGACCCTGGCCAACCTATATAAAGGGGGGAAGTCTAAGGTTTTAGAGACACAACAATCTCTCTGTATCCTCTCTGATTGTAGTAATCAAGAGAGACCAAGAAATTCCTACCCGTAAAAGGAGGGGACAACATAGGAGAGTGAATCAACTCTAGCAGGTTGACATTCGAAGGGACGACTCCTTCTCATTGGCTATGGTAGTGTAGTGTGGAGTTCCCCCTGGTCCGCGTGGACTACTCTAGAGGTGAGGAGGACTTTGCCACTCATTAGGAGGACACAGAACCATCGTCCCTGGTGATCAACCAGGAGGCCACTCACAATAGTCGTCCAGGTGCAACTTGAGAAAGAAGCATGTTGCAGCAAGCAATATCGTTGGACTTGCTGGACCATGTATATGTCTTGCAACCTCTCCTTCCATTATGTAATCGTTGACATGATCTACTGTCTAAAGGGTATATGGCACTTAAAGTTTTGTTTCTATTATCGTGTCTGATGTCATATTTACCTACATGTTTCACAAGAGGATATATGATTAAATTCATTACACGATAAAGAACAATAAAGAATACTTGCAACATTTGCATTGAGTGTGGCTTGCTTTACTAATTCAGCATTCCATTGTTCTAAATTTGTGATTGGAATTATGCAGGATGAACTATCATCTTCCATAGTTCAAAACTCATTCCTTGGAAGTATAATTACATCCTCTTTTTCCAATATGTATAGTTTGATACGTCAAATATTGGTGGCTTTTCCAATATGTATAGTTTGATCTGTCGAACATTGGTGGCCGACTCACATGAGATCCCTCGAGGTTGAGGTGGCTAACCACATTCTCCCCCATTCTTCAAGACCGGTTATGGCTCCTTGAATACTACTCTAGTACCAAATGAAAGATCTAGAGGAGGGTGGATAGAACTTTTACAAAATTTTAATCAAATAAAATAACTTAGCTCTCAAAAAGAAGAGAAGAGCAAGCAACCAGAAGAGATAGAATTTACAATGGTTCCATCTAAGACATTATTGCACTACCTAATTATTAGGGTTCCCAAAAATCAATTTTGTTATTTATCAATAAGGACAAAATACAAATGTTGTGATTCATAAATTTATGTCTGCAAAATTTACCTCAGTCAACAAATTGTTCGACCAGTCGAGAAGTTTGCCGACCGCAAAGTGTTCAGAGAGTTGAACTCGTCCTAACAGTCATGTTTCAGTTGATCTTCTTGGTCAACAAGGTATAATGGTCTTTTGTCGGTCAACCAAGATTTCCATCAAATAGGTTTCAATCGACTAAAACTTTGATCGAGACTGGCCCAGAACTTACTGTATTGTAAAAGTTTTTCCAGTTGTCTGAGTCCTCGACCGAGGGGTGTTTTAGTCGACAAATTCTTCGACCTAGTCTATCTCGGTTGACAAGGTTATTCAATCGAGAAAAATCCCTATAAAGCAGTATGTAGGATTAGTCCATAGTTTGATTTACATATCAATGATTTTTCTTATAAGACCTACATATCCTAAACACTTGGTTTTGACATATAAATGGGTTTGGGATAGGTAGGCTTAGTCCATAGTTTGATTTACATGAGTGCTAAATACATGTACATTTTACATTACAAACAATACATGAGAACAAAATTCAAGCATTTGGTACGCCTTTCCTTTTTCGAGATGTACTTATTTTTTGAAATACTTAGATGACATGTTAGATCCACAAATAAGAAATTTTTGTCATCATCAGTCCCAATATACTCTTGACTTTTTGAAAAAGTTGTGTTTAAAATGCAAGTTTCTCCATAAACGTATGCACTGACGAATAAATCTCAATTCCCAAATAATACATTTTACTCCCATACTATTCACATTTGATGTTTTTTTGTTTTGTATATGTGTGTGTATGTATGTAATATATGTATATGTATGTAATAATTGTAGATATATATAAGAAATACACACACATATATATGAACATATATATATGCAAAATATATATAAACATACAAGATGGTATACAATATGTGTATATAATCTCCTATTTTTTCTGACTTTTTTCCGAATCGTTGGTCAAATTTTTACCATATGTTGACTGCTTTTTACCAGACTTTCCGCATAATTGCCGAATTTCAAAATTTTCAACTCAACCAAATGTATCTCAAATACTGAATTTGTGACTATGATCATCATCAAAAGAGAAGATAAGTTAATATCAAGTTCAGCCAACAAGATTAGCATGACTTTAGAAGTGAATATGATACCCATATATGTGGTTAAAAAAAAGGAGTTGAGGGACACATTAGTCTAGGTCAAGATGCAACCCCTTGGGTGCCTTAACACATAGGGGACTACCTCGATTGTGTGTCTTGACAAATACGGATAAACCTTTACTCCCCTGAAAACACTTGGTTATAACAAAATAATGAAATTATGCACTCTAGTTAGTTCATTGTTGCTTTCCGAAGTACATAACTTAGACAACATAATGAACAGAAAAATGCTCATATATAGACATTAAGTTAGGGTGTGTGTATACTTTTTGTGCAAGGTGAAAGGAGGAGAAGAGGGGGAGATGACTCTCAACCATTACTTGCATACCCAAAGAGACCGGAAGAGAGAACTATGCAAAAAAATAATACCTAATGATGCTAGCAAATGGATAGTGTTGATCTATACTAGTCACACCAAAAAATGAACTCGTTCAAACATTCACAAAATTGATGACGTAGAATTGATTATTTTAATAATTGCACATGCTAATTGGATGGCTTTAAAGCAACTAAATGCATAGAAATTTGATTTATAAGAACATTATCAAGTGTAGATTAAGAACCTACAATTGTGTTATACACACAATCATAGATCTTAATCTTCAGGACTATTGTGTAATCAAGATTAACTTTCTTGTTCCCCTCTTCCCCCCTTCAACCCTTACCATTTAGACGACTTGATTGATCCATGTCACACTTTTATAATCATTATGGTGTTAATATATTGTAATCTTCTTTACAAATATTGTTTTCATTAGGCCTTGGAATAATCATGTCAATCGTAAGCCCAAAACATACTAGACAAATGGACACAAATAATAATTATATTAATCTCAAGTGTGCATACCCCCGTGGTGCAACTGGCTCGGTTTCAAAAAAGAAAAACAATAAGTTGTGTATCGCATATATATGAGCATTTATTGGGTAATTTCTGAAAAGCGTGATCAACAAACCCCAAACTTGCATATGTATGTCAGGTTTGAGATTATAATTGTGAGCACATTCAAGAATGTTGCAGCATAGGTACTTCAAATGTATGTCAACTTTAGAAACGGCTTTCTTTCTATCTGCGCACACATTGAGAGGGCTAACAACCACATACCGATGCACTACTAACAGTTGGTTTAGCTAAGTATTTTCGAACCTTGAATGAACATTCAGCGTCTATAGCTTAAAAATCAGGGCCCAATCTATTCCCGTAACCTGACAAAGATGACACCTTGACGTTGCGTTTGGACTGTGAGAGGGTACTCGAAAATCCCAGTAGTCTGTGTTTAACTGTAAGCTGACAGCAGTCAGCTGGCTGCAGCCTCGTCGGAAGGGTGAGTCAGTCTGCCAATTTGCATGACCAAGCCCTTCTTACAAAGATGAAATGATGCAGGTGTTGGCAGTTACAAAGTCTGCCAAATATGGGGTGCTTTGTCAGTATTACAATTTGCTACAGAAAAATGCAGCTGAGGCACCAGTTTTCGGTAACCTGTTTAGCACATGAACCACCGGGATTTCAACTCACCGGTGTCAAACAGGGCCCAAGAGAACTAGCAGACCTTATATAATGTAAACTGCAAACACTGTAACTTTCATTTCGCGTGATACATAACACAGGAATTTAAGACTCCAGAATAGTAAGAGCAACAGAGCATGTATGAAAGTAGCTAAATGAGCATTCCTAACATACTCATATAGCATTAATAGTGTAGATTTGATAAGACAACGTTAAGGTTTTTAACAGCTTTGATGATGAGTGCAGTTGATGTGAAAGCTGCGACAGAATTATTTCAAAGATGACAATTTGCATCTGAAGTTTCTAGGTGCATCTTCACCTTATAAATGAAGCGTACAGTGTCCAAATATAACAGGACGCATTAGATTATATCATGCATAAGAATAGGCAAATTACATCCGAGAAATCAGTAGGGGGATGGATATGTAGTTTGCCTCTTTGTCCATAACAGGGTGAAACCAATCTAGATCGTCGTACTTCCTCACCACTCTCAACCTGCATTCTTCAGCCGCCATTAATCCTGTGTTGAATGCACCATGAACACTTCCAGGAAACCTAAAGCTTGTGGCTTCCCCAGCAAAGAACAGGTTGTCCACAGGAATCCTCAGCCTCTCGTAAAGATCATGGGACTTCCCTACACTATCATAGCTGTAAGAGCCAAGGGAATTCGCATCTGTTCCCCAGTGAGAAACTAGATATTGGATCTACAAACCAAGTTTAATAAAAGTTAGTATTAATAAAAAAATAAAATATCCAGAAGAACAGTACTGAGTAATGATCAAAACAGAGTTAAATGGGAAGAAAAGCATACATAAAGCCATTAAAAGCATGGTGAGAACGGAACTGGTTCTAGAGATTTCCTATAATAAAAAAAAACAAATTGTACGAACTCATATGGTAGAACCAAACCGCTGTTCTGTAGCTAAGATCCACTTGTTTGAGTCCAAGTAATTGTTATTGAAACTAGTCATTGAGGAAATTGGTAGAGAACATCATACATAACAATCAATCAGTTTGGTTCAATTTGATTGGTTATCGTGGCTCCTCCAAACCTACCTAGTCAAACCATTAGATGGAAGCTAAAACAGAGCATTCGACCTCCCAATGCATAAACAATCAGTTGATTGGCCTTGGTTGGATGGTAGAGAATTTTGACTGTTGAGTTACCACATAGCATAATCTCCAACAATCCGAGTTACAAGAGAAAAGTTCGAGAACAAGAGCATCATATATTTTTGAATTAAAATCTTAATCCACGGAAATTCAAGGCAACAAAATGCATGTTGGGTCTTCGGTTCAAATTCATAATTCATACATCCTTATCTATAGATTCCATTTACATCCCATATTTGTATCCTTTTTGGATTTGGTTCAAGGGTTGGATTTGGTGTTAGGCCTAACCCTAGATTGAAGCTTAGGTAGTTAGATGGTCATAGTTTCCTAATCCATTGAAAGAGGCAGCAGCAGGATGACAGCAAGAATAATATTTGAAGTGAAACCTGGAAGGAATCATTAAATTTATACTAACAGCAATGATATTGATCAGCAACTAACGTGATAGAAATTTGTGGCATGCTATAAGAAATAAGGAATTATTATTTCATCAATATGTAAATCTGCCTTTCTCACAGGCTCACAGCAGAAAGGCAAGCTTAAGTCAAATTGGGGATCCCAAAATCGGTGGATAATGGAGAAATTTTCCACAAACTAAGTCTATTATAATAGATCAGGGTCAGATTCTGGTTTTCTCATAAGCAATCATCGTTGTTGTGTTACCACTTTGAAGGGAAAGGTGAGTCCACCTATGCATTGAGTTCCTATCTGAGTCAAACAAGTTGGAACACCAAAGGAGACGGACGCAAGAGGACTATAATCACCTGCAATCTTATGCTATTAGACATTTAGACATATCAACCCCGAGCACAACACAACAGTTTTTAGCTTTCTTTCATTTAGTATAGGACTGTTTCTTTTCAAATTGTAGTCTTCTTTCAGAAAATTTCAAACCCAAACAAAATGATGGTTCAAAAAGTATAGTTTTGAGGCAATTATACAAGTGTGCATGACTTGCCACTCCAGGGACCACTGTGCCCCATGCTGCTGCTCCCCTTCTTTCTCCTTATAACCTCTTCCTTGACAACAGCTCCACCCATTCTTTATCCTTATTATAACCTCTCCCTTGACAAAGGGACGAAGGGTGCCCCAATATGGGGGTGGCAGGGTGAGGATGGGGTATAGGACACTCGACTACTATAGTAATAAGGTTCAAACTAGTTTTGATGCAGGAACCGGAAGGTTGGGATGAAATACGTTATAGTGGGACATTATAAGCCATTTATGTGCATGCATATATAGTAAGTTCCACGCCCTGGTAAAGCAAGCACAGGTCCTCACACACCATTTACGTAATTTAAACAGAAATCTTCCAACTAGCAATTGACATGCATTGCTGCTGATTACCTTTGTGACAAAAGTCCCCAATTTTTTGGAATTACATAGGGTCCCGCATGGCCTGCACAATTAATACATAGATTGCCAATTTTTCACAATTTTCTGTGCTCCCTTGACAACAGGGCGAAGGGTACCCCAATATGGGGGTAGCAGGGTGAGGATGGGGTATAGGACATGTTAGAAAGTCTGTTTATTAGTTATTTATATTGTCCTTGTAATATGGGCCTCACTGTGTCTTGGCCCATTAGGGTTTAGTTAAGTCTGTATGCTTCCATGTTCTCCTATTTATAGGAGCAGGGTTTCTCCTATCTAATACAACGATTTGTTTTCTTTTATTCTTTAACATGGTATCAGAGCAGCGATCTTGAGCCGCCGTCGTACATGAGAGAGAGAAACAAGAGGGAGATGTAGCTGGCAGGCGGCCACCCTTCTTCCTTGTAGGTCGGCTGCCCGCAGGCTGTTCCATGGTCTCCGAGGCTATTTCTTTCATTTTCTGCTGCTCCGGGCATCCTTTCCTTCAGCGCTACAGTACTGCCGCACCGCTACAGTACATCTGCTCTGCACGCATGCCGTTACCTGCCCATGTGACCGCCCTTGTCGTCACCATCCCGAGCCGCCGCCGCCACTTGCATATGCTGCTCTTGCCTATTCTAGATGAGCCGCTCTTTGCTGCTGTGTTGCGACTCTACTACTGCGCTGTCTCTACTACTATGCCCCCCGCCGCTCCTGCTCCATACGCCCCCCACCACTACTGCCCGCTGTAAATTTCTTGGACTGTCTAGAGCAAATTTTGATGGATTCTATCTGTAATATTATTAATCTTTATGAAGATTTGTGCTTGATTTCTCTTCAAAAATCTTTGTAGACCTTTTTTTTCCGGGGGCGCTGCCCCCTAGGCCCCACGAGGGGCGGCCTCCCCTCGACTCCCGCCCGCTGAGGGGAAACGGGACCCCCTAATTGGGGGTCGCGCCCCCTAAACCCCCCGGCAGTGCTACGGCCTATATTTCTTTCTGAGGTGTTCCTTTTTCATTATCCACCCCAACCACTCTTGATTCTTTCCGTGGTTGGTGTGAGGGGGAGAAATAGAGAAGAGATGAGATGAAGAAGAAGAATTTCATTATGTTGTTCTATGGATCTTCGTGCTACATTTACTACTGATATATGGAGTCTTCTGCTGCTATTTGGTATATTTTGTTGCTAGATTGTTTATTCATCATCTACCTCGACTACTGCTGTGAAGTTGCATACTTGGACGTCATCTTTGCTACTTGTGTTATGATTAGCACACTTTAGCTGCTGCTTTGTGCTTTTGCACTTTCTGCTGTCAGTGCTTTATTTGCACGTTGACTTTCTACTCTGTGGACCAGCACTCTCTGGATGACGTCTACTACTGTGATGGATGCTTTATAAAGAGGGAAGATGATGAAGACATTTGTTGCTGACTTTACATGGAGCTTCGTCTACTGGAGTTATGTATTTGCTTGCTACTCTGCGATATTGGTCTTCTATCTGCCTATGTCGTCCTCACAGAAGCTTCTCTACTGTTGTGCGCTAGCACTCTCTGGCATGTCCGTGCCTGGTTTGCACGTCGACTCTCTACTACTGTGTACCAGCACTCTCTGGCTTGTCCGTGCTCTATTTCGCACGTTGACCCGTCTGTACTTTATTTGTACGTTGACCTCTACTTTTGCTGCCTGTGATCCAACACTCTCTGAACTTTGCTGCTTGTGACCCAGCACTCTTTGGCTACTACAACGACGACGTTGATGAAGACCTTGGTGCCTATCAGCTATTATATCTTTTGCTCCAGATGATTGTGTTGCTGTTTATTTCTGCTCCAGATGATCAAGAAGCTTTTGTGACCTGCTTGTCTGCTTGCCTGGAGTATCTACTTGAGGGGGAGTGTATGAGTATTTGTGTGCTTTATTGTAATATTGAGGGGGAGCAATTTCTTGTATGGGCTTGGTTTATCCTTTTATTTCTATCTATTTGTTTTCTAGTTTGACTCTCTATCTGCAAGCTGATTTGGGATTCTCCCAACTTCAGCTTGAGGGGGAGTGTTAGAGAGTTTGTTTATTAGTTATTTATATTGTCCTTGTAATATGGGCCTCACTCTGTCTTGGCCCATTAGGGTTTAGTTAAGTCTGTATGCTTCCCTGTTCTCCTATTTATAGGAGCAGGGTTTCTCCTATCTAATACAACGATTTGCTTTCTTTTAATCTTTAACAGGACACTCGAGTACTGTAGAAATAAGGTTCAAACTAGTTTTAATGCAGGAACCGGAAGGTTGGGATGAAATATGTTATAGTGGGACATTATAAGCCATTTCTGTGCATGCATATATAGTAAGTTCCACGCCCAGGTAAAGCAAGCACAGGTCCTCACACACCATTTACGTAATTTAAACAGATATCTTCCAACTAGCATTTGACATGCATTGTTGTTGATTACCTTTGTGACAAAAGTCCCCAATTTTTTGGAATTACATAGGTTCCCGCATGGCCTGCACAATTAATACACAGATTGCCAATTTTTCAAAATTTTCCGTGATTTTTCCCACTTTTTCACGATTTACACAATTTTTACAACCTTCACAATTTTTTCACGATATTTCTTTTCAACATAGTTGGGACTGAGGCTTAGATGATGATGATGATGATGATGATGATGATGATGATGATTTCTTTTCAAGTCACCTCACTCACCTGCTGTGTTTTTTTACAAAACCACAAACAGAGAACTACTGCTACACACCAAATCCCTAACCCACACTCTCCCGACAGCCCTGGTCTGCACAATTAATACACAGATTGCCAATTTTTGACAATTTTCTGTGATATTTCCCGCTTTTTCACAATTTACACCAATTTTTGCAACCTTCACAATTTTTTCACGATTTTTCTTTTCAAGTTGCCTCGCTCACCTGATGTGTTTTTTTATAAAACCACAAACAGAGAACTCTTGCTACACACGAAATCCCTAACCCACTCTCCCGACAACCCTGGTCTCCCCAATCACCCCCACCCCCATCTAACTAAGGCTCCTTCAACCCCTCCTGCGGTCCTTGCCCTCATCTTCACCTTCCACATGGTGGTGGTGCTGCGCCGAGCTTTCGCAGTGTGGGATGGGGCAAAAGACTCTAGCAAGCAGCTGCAGCTCGTTGCAGGGTCTGGTAAGCTCTGGGTTTTTTCTTCTTCCTCTTTCATTATCCTTTGTCTTTTTTTCCTTCTTCCACTTGCTACGTCCTGCTACTGTATTTTCTTCTTCCCCTTCTTCAATGTTGCTTCATCGTCCCCGTTCCCCTTCTTCTCTAATGTTGCTTTCTCATCCTTTTCCTCTTCCCGACTTTCCGTGCTTTTTCCCCTTACTGTTGTTGTGTTGCGACCTCTTTTTTTGAATCTTTCGCTTCTTTCTACTGCCTCCTCCTTTTCCTTATTCCCCTTCTTCCCTACAGCCACACTTCTTCTTCCCCTCTTTCACATTGTTGTGTTCTTTCATTTTTCATCTCCTCGTCCTTCCTCCCTGAGTGTTTTTTCCCTATATGTGGTTGAAATGCGTATGTTGAGATGGATGTGTGGGAAGGCAAGAAAAGATCGCTTGAGAAATGACTTATATCAGGAATAAAGTGGGGGTGGCGAGCATTGGGGACAAGTTGCGTGAGGGCCGACTCAGATGGTATGGACTAGTGCAACGCAGACCGACTAATGCGCCTATACGAAGCAATACTATTAAGGAAAGCACAATTAATAGAAGAAGAGGAAGGCCTAAATTAACATGGGAAGATCTTATAAAGAGATATTTTGAATCTCTACATCTCAACCAGAATATCACACATGATAGAGTTGAATGGAAAAGAAGGATCCATGTAGCCGACCCCAACATAGTCGGGATTGAGGCTTAGTTGATGATGATGATGATGATGACACTGTCTTATCCTTCTTCCTACTGCAATCTCTTCCTCTTCTTTTACTCCGTATCTTTTCCTCCGCCTTCCTTCCTCTGTCATATTATTCCTTCCCCATTTCTCTCTCATTTTCTTCTTTCCCTCCTTCCACCTCTACTTCTCTTACTGTGTTCTTTTCTATTTCTAATTTCTAAATCATGGAGACGTGTACCTTCATAAACTCAAAAGTACCTTCATAATCTCAAAATAGGTAGTAGCTACTCATAGAACACTTCCTTCTTCCTCCTCTTCATTTCTCCTTTTTACTAATGATCTTTCTTGTTCTGTCCTCCTTCCCTCAGTCACCTTCATAGGTATCCTAAACACTCAACGCATCCTAAACCTAAATATTCTTCTCTCCAATCAACAAAGATGCAGCGCTCTTAATGTCCATGTTTCTTTCTTATTTTCCTCTATATGTCATTACCGTTACCAGAATGTTCGATGTTATAAAAATGAATACTGTTGTTTACATGTTTTTTCTCAAATCATTTGTTATTGATCGATTTTTTTTATTCTTTCCCTAGTTTTTCCCTTAAACCAAATTTTATGTCTCATGACCTTAACTGTTACATGTATGTCTTATATATAGCCGACCTATTCTGGGTTTTTCACTTTAGCGATTTTTCCTTTTTTTTTCTGAATACCATTTTTTTAGCAAGACAAAAAAATGCTGAATCCTTAATTTGTGAATATGCTACACCCAAGGACACATTGAATTAGAAATGTCAGACTATAAACTTAAATTAGTACACAATCCTCGAGAATGGTATGCATTCTGCTCATGATAAACTGCATTTAATTTTAAGATTATGGCTTTGTTTGATTGATTTAACAAGCAGGCCTACAGATACACATTTTCCATAATTTATTAAAATATTGACTTGAAATATTCAGCCTGAATTGTACCCTTATAAGATTAGCCTTTATAATTATTTCAAGAGAAATCATTTAATATTATGACACAAAAAGACCACAAGAAGCAATGTGAAATTTAGCAGCAGACAAGACACCTAAGTGCAAAATATACTTCCATTTTACTTGCAAGTGGCTATTGTTGATATAAGCACGAAGCAACTTATAAGGTATTCATGGGCAAATTATATGGTATGAACAACACATGTCAGATACCAAACCCAATTTATTTGCATTTTAGGTAATGCCATAAATCAAGAGGTTTAAGGCTAGGCTATTAAGTATAAACTGGCTTGAAGTACCCACTAGACTTAAATTTACTTTTTACATTTCATCTCCTTTGATTGTTTCCTCCAGCTGGATAACGAGTGTATTTACCACTTCAAAGGATACAGCTTTTTAGGGTGCCACCATTTGTAAGTAGTTCATCGCCAGCTAATATGACCCATAACAGAGCTGATTGGAAGAGAAGGATCCATGTAACACCAACCCAAAATGGTTGGGGTTGAGGCTTAGAAGATGATGATGATGTTAGGAAGTAAGATCAGGATGTCATTATTCTACTAACACCTGGATGCTAAAAGCCATCTGCAGGAGTCCTTTTATGGCTGGATGTTAGAGCGGAGACCGCACAGCAAAAAGCGCAAAAACTAATAGATAATACAGCGGTGTTTCATCGCATAAAAAATTGAACAGGGCCAACGGAAAGGACCTAAAATCTGAAATCAGATATAACAAATATCAGACAAGACACCTCGGTGCAAAATATACTTCCATTTTACTTGCAAGTGGCTATTGTTGATACAAAATCGGAGCAACTTATAATGTATTTATGGGCAACTTATATGGCATGAACAGAAGAACAAATCCAATTTATTTGCATTTTAGGTAATGCCATAAATCAAGAGGTTTAAGGCTGGGCTATAAGTATAAACTGGCTTGAAGTACCCACTACACTAAATTTAATTTTTACATTTCATCTCGTTTGCTTGTTTCCTCCAACTGGATAACGAGTGTATTTATCACTTCAAAGGATACAACTTTTTAGGGTGTCACTATTTGTAAGTAGTTGAGCTGATTCTGAAAAAAAGGACTCATGTAGCCGACCCCAAAATGGTTGGGGTTGAGGCTTAGATGATGATGTAAGGAAGGAAGATCAGCATGTCATTATTCTATAACACTCAGATGCTAAAAGTCATCTGCAAGAGTCCCTTTTTGGCTGGATGTTCGAGCAGAGACCGCACAGTAAAAAGCACAAAAACTAATAGATAGTACAGGGGTGTTTCATCGCATAAAAATCGAACAAGGCCAACATAAAGGACCTAAAATCTGAAATCAGTTAGAACAAAAAACAATTTGTAATAAAGAATGAGAGGAGCAGCATGTTGAACGCTAGGAGTGGAGTGGACCGGACCTGACAGTGACTGGCAATCAATACCATAATAGGGCAGGATTTTACTATCCAATTTTCTTATTGCTCATTCATATACTGGCAATTTCTAATAGAGTTGTGTGATCTTTATACTTATTCAAGGAGTTACGTCTCTTCAACTAAAATTTTGGCCATGAAAGAACATCGAAATACGGAAAGGGAATCGGAATTTGATACAGTTTATGGTCAGATATCAAAATCATACAATAAGCAAGAAGCATATTCACTATCCGTTCTCAAAATTCGTATATAGGATGTTTCTAAAGATAGCCTCTGTAATTTATATACCTATTCTGTTATTCAAGCAATTTTTTGTTGAATCAAAAACTGTAAGCAAGAAAACGTACTGGTGATTTGATGGTCTACTATCTGAATAGTATTAGTCACCCTTTTGGGATAATAATGGGTCAACTTATGGATAATTTTCGGTTTGGTCCTACAATTGATCTGGTTCGAATATATGGAACTACCTAAATGAGAAATTTCAAAATAGGCTTGCAGCAAATCAGATAATTCAGACTCAAGATTCCCAATGCTGACGAGCAACTCGAATGAGTGTGTGAGCCATTATTAAGCAAAGGATCTTGAGTGGAAGTTTATAACCAAATACACATACAAGAAATAACAATACACTTACAGGTTCACAGGCACTAGGAATAATCTTTTTCAACTGAAGAAATGCAAAACTAGCAGCAGCTTCATCAGTCATTTTCCCAACATCATGGGCCAGCTGCCCTGCGGGCATATAGACAAGGACAGGGTGGCCTGTTGCCTTATGAAGATTAAGAAAATAACTGCATCCATAGGTAGTAGAGGCAACTACCCCCAAAAATTCAACATTTGGCCAGAAGACCTTTTCAAAATGTAAAGCAATCTTGTTCTCAATCCCTACAGCGAGATCTCTGATTGCTTCTTCCTTCCAGTTTGGAAGTTTTGGTTCAAAGGAAATATGACCAGCTTTAAGGACACCCAAAGGTGCAGTGACTACTGCAGCATCGGCCAAAAATGTTTCATCATTTGCAGTTATTTTCACTCCATCTTTTCCCCATTGTATTCTCGACACTCTAAGAGAATAGAAGGCAAATTATATTACAGATCTAACTAGGGCATATAGCAATTTTAGCACACTTCCATACCTGTGGCTTAAACGAATATCCAGGCCCTTTGCAAGTTCATTCATGACAGGCCGATAGCCGCGTACCATAAGACCATGACCACCAGAGAGTAGCTCTTCCTATAGGTCACGGAAAGTTAAGTACGTAAATCCAAAATACAGACAGTGAAAACTGAAAATATCATATACATTTTTTAATTTGAATGCAACCCTAAATATGTTATTTGCATGCCATTCCAACAATCTAACCATTAACAGCATATACATGATAACCAGTATCTAACTATGTTGACAGGAAATTGATATCGAGTTCCACATTGAAAACAAATAATCCAGAAAGTATAGATTTATATGTAGGTTATAGATGGCCCCCCTGCTTAAATTTCACTTGCCTGATCCCAGCATTGCAAGGATATATCATCAGCATCTGCAGCAAACCACCCTTCCATTCGGCACAAATACCATTGCAAAACTTTACTTGAAAGCCCAGTCTGCCTGTCAGTAACATCCATTCATTTCAAATAAAGATCAAAAGGCAACACTCCGCCAGGGGCGGAACAAAGAAAACTACATAGTTCAAGCACGGGTAGAAAAGATGATTTCACCAGGTCCCCACTGCAGGAGGCCCTTTTGTTCAAGATTGGCATGTAACTATGGCTTTACCCATAGAAATAGCCTGCAGGCAGAGAACATATTCCCACAGACTGGCCAACTCTCGTACAGATGGAGACAGGATTCAAATTTAACAGGGAAAAAAACAGTTCATGTACCTCAAATTAGGGTATCTCTCAAGAACAAGCTGTATGCCTTGGCTTATAGACATGTCCGTAGAGCTTTCTTTTCTTAATTTGTCTGTCTGTGACAACCATTAATTACTTTTTTCATAATCCTAAAAATTTTAAGTAATAAGTGACATTAGAAATAAATAGACACTACCTCTTCCAATATACTCTCAAATGCCTTGCCCACCCTGGTGACTAGCTCCTGAGGAATTTGCTTCCCATCAATGTCAAAGAGTGCATAGCTGGAAAACATAAGAAATTAAATCTAACAATGTCTTAATTTGAAAGCATTGTAGAATAAGACTAAATCTTTCAAGCTCCGAACAGTATATGAGCAAGTATCGTTAGAATTGGTGATGGGTGCCGTGGGTTATCTCATGTAGCAACTAGAAGCCAGCATTTATCCAAGAAAACAATCACATGACGACATAATCATGTAATAAAGCATGTTATCAAAAAAAAAATTTGCATGATGACATTGTACCATGGATGCTGATGTGGTTTCCCCACTGAGACCAAATGTTCTTATCAGCCTTGGTGATAAGTATAGAATAGTCAACAGTACTAGAAACGGTTATGCAAAGGCTTTCCAACATGACATAGCACACATACAATGGCAGTGCTGCTAAGACACGTTACTTCATTGATAAAAGGCTTAGCAATGGCCAACAGCAATCCCAAGATGTAATGCTTGTGATTAGGGGTGAGCATTCGGTTAATTCGGTCGGTTACGGTTAATTCGGTTCGGTTAAATGGTTAATTTGTGGTTTGAGATTTTAACCATTAACCTAACTGAATTGCATCGATTAATTCGGTTATTGTCCAATTGGTTAACGGTTAATTCGGTCGGTTAATTTGATTAACCAAATAACACATGTGTAATAATGTTATTTGAAATACTCATTGAAATTTGAACAATTGTTATATTATAGTGGTATTTCTGGAAATATAATGTTGTATGGCTCGTGAAAACTTGATTGCTTTGTATATGGGGAAGTTTTTTGAAATAAAAGTACAACTATATTTGTATATATACATGTGTAGGATATTATTTAAGAATAAATTATAACTATTTGGTTAATTTGGTTAACCATGCCAAAAATATCTTTAACCATGAAATTAACCATTTAACCGATTAACCGAATTAAATTAACCAAATTAACCGAATAGTCTAAAAAAAATTAACCATTCGAAATTAACCATTCGGTTAATCGGTTATTAACCAAATTCTGCTCACCCCTACTTGTGATGCTCCTCAATATTGTTTATTTCCATGTCACTTCATTGATGAAGGGCTTAGCAATAGTCGACAGCAATCCCAACTTCCCAAGATGGAATGCTTGTTGGTGCTCCTCTATATCGTTTACTTCCATGTATCTATCCTAATGGATGTAGCCAGAGTAAGTATTATAAGCAGTTGAACTTTTGTTAAGGTTTTTAAAGTCACAAGAGTTACTTGATCTCCCCCCCCCCACCAACACACACACAGGGAGAACAGGGGGCACAACAAAAATCAAGCATAGTACAGTAATTTCAATGGGGAAACCAGAAATTGTTGAAATCTAACTCACTGGACTGGCATCGGGTTCAGATGTAGTTTCTATCGGATATATACTTGCATGTCCAGTTTACATTTCCGTTAACATTTGCTATCATCATTTCCTTTTTAATAGTTCAAATCAACTACAAAAGAACCAGAAATAAATAACAAATCATTAAGCAGCCTGACTTGTTTTTACCAGCAGCAAACATCGGAATTTTGTCCAGCATTCTAGATATAAAGGTAGCACGCATAAAGCCAAAATTGCAGCACAGGCCTAGTGAACCCCCCCCCCCTCTCTCAAAAGGAAGAAAATGAGCTGGTATAAAATTGGACGGCCAATACTGCATATCATATCTGTGTGTGTGAGAGGGAGAGAGAAGGCATTGCAGAGCGAGCACAAGGGAAGGTGACTTCCAGCAGTTGGCTCCAACAGTAACAGTAGCCGCTACTGTCAAGTGCCAGCTCCAACTCCAAGCAGTATATCAGCAACCTTAACATTACCAGCAGCAGGAGCAACCCCATGCAACAACAATGGCAACTCCCAGTAGCGTGTCAGGAGCTGAGGACTACAGGATATGAAGGGCACAAGGAGGTCAGTTGATGCCATTGTTCTGGGTGTCTTCACCATCCTCTTCTAGGGTGGCTGATGATATCACTGCAACACTCCCTTCCACTAGGGTGTGATTGAAGGTAGCACACTTGGAAGAGGGCCACATAAGAGGAAGGACAAGGGGAGGTCACTGAATGCTTTTCAGCAGGCGAAGGTGAATCTGCTACCACCATCCTCACCTTCTAAGGCTTGCATTCAGTTCAATAGATGCACTAGAGTGAGGCTCAATAGTAGTTTAGATAGCAGAAGTGAGATGTCTAGATACACCAGAATGAGGCTTGATAGTAATTTAGAGAGAAGAAGCGGAATGTCCCTCAAAAAAGAGGGTCATGTATAAAACTAATACCCATTTGTGGCGAGCTAAACCAGCTTGGGTTCTAGAAACTGACAAACAGTGCATCATGTCAACGGGTTTTGGCCTATTCTCTAGCATGTTCCTGTTATGAAGAATTACATGGGTCAAACCTTTAATCAATCTCCAGTTCAAGCAGTCGAGAAAGTCATCGCATTTAGGTTCAATTTTGATCTATGAAGCATGAATACTTCAAACACTCACTGTAACTGTACCAGACATGTATTGGACTCCGATACTTCAAGGACATTCCACAATACGTATTGGATACTCCCTGGCCATATTCAACATTTTTTCCTTTTTTTCCTTTAAGGATATTATATATTACGTTCTCGAGTTGTGTCCCTAACTTTCCTTCCATCTATGCAGTGGAGATGGCGTGAGACATAGAGGCGACTAGGTAAGAACTATATCGAATGTTCGCTAATACCACTATTGAACAATTAGAGAAGGTTGCTCATGATGCATACGGAGGACACAATTCCTGCTCCTCTCTAGCTGCAGTTTTTCTATCATTGGTGGAGAAGAATTTGAAGACCTTGAGGGGAGATGTGACTTGAAGGGAGGCACATCTAGAAGTATGTAATACATAGGTGGCCATGGATTGCATCTCAAGGGATAGGTAGCCATGGATTGCACTTCAATGCTACAGCTCTAAAGCGGGTTTGACTATGAGAGCCCTCTTTTTTAGATATTGTTCTGATGGTTAAAAGGACTATTCAAAGCTCATCATGTAATAGCAAGAGGGTTTGTACGCCCAACTTTTTTCAATAATCTAGGTCAGATATCAAAACAAAATTCAGACTTGAAGTATGACAGACAATTGGTAAAAACCTATTCTTAGTCTTGGCTATTGTTCTAACTTATAAATTAGGTTCTGGAGCAAATCATGTAACTACTTAGTTTGAAGCAGCAGAGAAGTCAAGATAGTAAGCAAAAGGTTTAAACCGATAAATCTAGAAAAATCCAAATACATATGCTCATATATGGGAGTAGCCCCAGTATAAAGCAATTTTATCATATTTGGAACATGATCATTAAATGAAAGAGAACAAACCATCAAAAGCTATGTACCTCTCCAGGTCATGATCAAACAAGACAGAGTTATCACCACTAGTACGGTACAGAGGAAGTCCCAGACGCCCAATCACAGGTGCCAAAGGATTGTCCTCACAAACACCATGCAACCTGCCATAAGTAAATGCATGATTCAGACATGGAATATCCACTGAAGGAAAGACTAAAATTGACAAAAGCGGGAGAGAAATACCAAGAGGCACCCATGTCAACAGGAAAGCCAAAAGTGTAGTCTGTGTATACTCGGCCACCAATCCTGTCTCTAGATTCCAATAGAACCACCTGAAACGGAAATAAATGGAATGAAATAAAAATAGTAAAATGAATTATGCATGCTTACAATTCGAGCTGCATACCTCAAAGTGAGCATCAGACAAGGCACGAGCAGCGGCTAAACCAGCAAATCCAGCGCCAATGACTATGGCCGTAGGACATTTGATCTGGTTTCTACCAGAAGAATATGGATCTGAGCAGAAGCTGTCTATTAGACGATTTCTATCGCAAATAACATAGAATTGAAAAACTGTTGTGTGCAAGAGAGAGAGAGAGAGAGAGAGAGCATAACCCATATAACAATATGAAACACATTAGCTCATCACGTTGAATAAATTAACTACTCATTTCTAAATCAGAATGATCAGTGTTGATTAATAGATAGCGGCAGTAAAAATTAGTGTAATGTTAAGTACTCAAAACATTGATGGCAATCATGAGTTGTTACAGGACCTTTGGGAAAATAAGCAATGATAAAACAAGAAACCCAAACATTTAATTTCCAAAATGTTGAAGCATTTAGTGCCTATTGATCGAGGATGTTTATACATAAGTACCAGTATTCTAAATGACTCCATCTGAACGGCTCCCTAATGTATCTATAGAAAGCTAGAAGAGGCTAAAGTAAACAATGCATCCGAGGCCCAATTAGATAAGTGCAGGATGCCTTCAAATCAATGCAGGATGACGTGCCATAATCCTTTTTGTTTTGCCAATTGATGGCTATACATGCTAAAAATCCATGACTACCTCCTAAAGAGAGGATCTTCCCCTTCCACCTGCCAGGGTACTGAAGCAATTCGTGAAAGAGTTCCAATAAGAGTTTAGTTCAAACACTCAGGCGTGAAAGGAAGAGTCTCTCTTCAGCATTCTACTCGATTCTTGAATCCCAACACAAATCATTTTTATATATTCATGATATCCCTTATAGATAGTCAGATATCCCTTTAAGAATAATGATAGGGAATTAATCACATTGTCATCTATATTCCTTCCACAGAGAGCTTGGGATCATGTGTATTGAAGAAAAAGAGTCATTGTGTCACCAATATGAAGTTGTAGCAAGAACGAACTTTTTTCAGCCCTGCAAACCATTAAGGTAAGAACCTATTCTACAATCAAAAAGACAAGGGAGACAACAGATCGTGCCTAATGCATCTAGAAGATATAAATTAATACATTGGTTTTTGTATTAGGATGACTGATGCATTGGCTCACTGCTAACCAAAACAGGAAACTTGAACGGAAATGTGTGACTTATCCTAAGCAATCCCTAATTCATGGAAACTGAATTGCCTCATTAGGTTATACAAACTACAAACAACACCAACACTAAGTCATTAGATTTTTTAAAACATCTCAAGGACCCAAACACTTTTTGGAGAACCCTTGTTGGCATGCCAGATTTGATGAGCGTCTAGAACATGCCTCCCCATGGATGAAGGGGTTGTGCAATAAATTATACAATTATCGTTTACTCGTGATGCTATAGGAATACTTATTATTTAATTAGGATGGTCGATTGGCCGCTTTGAAGTCACTCACATCTTCCATCACTTGTCTCATGGGATCGAGATTATCCCTTACCTTTTTAAGAACAAAATTACTCAATCTCGTTGGAATCGTATTATAAAATGTTCCCTCACATCTTCCAGCACTTGTTTCTTGGGATCAAGATTATCCCTACTTTTTTAAGAACAAGATTACTCAATCTCGTTGGAACCATATGATAAAATGTTCTATTTGATGTTCTATGATGGCTCATACATGGAACTTTCAGCACACAAAGAAATGACGGAATTTACCACAAACAATTTCTTGCTTGTAAGGATTGAATCACATTAATTTCCATACATATTAGATATGTGTATACTATCTGAGCAGTAATTGCATCTATTGAATATGGGAGGTACCATTGTGTGGTGACAAACAAAGCCAGTCTGTGAAGATATAAGACTCTACAGTTAAAAATCATAAGGATGGATTCCCACAAAAGAATAATTATAGTGCAGTCAATTTTAAGAATAAGATACAAACCTAGATTTTATTAAATGTACATGCAAGTTCGTCAAGACCACACTGACCGACTTGACTGGTTCGACAGGGAACCAATGGGACCAGTGAAGGTTGCCCTACACAACTATTTTGCTCTCAAAACTGGCCATAACATGTGAGAACCAATCAAACCCGATGAACCCATGAGTGGTCACCATTTTTACAAGCCATTCAGTATGCTCCCTTAACCAATCTGTTGAACTTTTCCTCTAACTGTTTTGTATGTATTCTGGTTCTTCCAGTAAGCAATTGTCATGGAATGAAAAAATTGAAATATTAGATCTGAGATAAAAATCTATCAACAGAATCCCTTTATAACTTTTTTTGTTTATTTGATTTGTAGGTTCATGACTGTTAATATAGATACTCACTGTTATGTAGTAGTTTGTTATTTAATTAGTTTGGCATAGATAATTTTGTTGTTTTTATCACATCTAATCTTTCGTGTTCTATCCATATTTCTAGCATGTAAAAATTTGATGATGTCATTGTTGATGCATCAATATGGTTGAGTTGGTGAATTTAGACTAGTCAATCGGGAATGAACTATCCTAACCAGTTCATGTATGGGTTTGGTTGTGACAACCTAGCAACATGCATTAATAAAATCTGTAATATTTAGCTTAGTTTCAATATAAATTATGTGATGTTGTAGTATATCTATGAAATCTATAGGATTGTAATTCTAGATATTTAGTTCAAATGCCACATTAATCAGTAGAACTAAATATTCGCAATGAAATGTCCCAATGATCTTCAATTTTTGGTCATCCATCCATTAATATTTAAGTTGAGGTTGAAGACATTGCATCTTTTATCAAATCTCCAGGACATTTTGTAGTGTTAGCAACTCAAGCACTGAAAGTAGCACGCTCAGCTATTAGGATATAGGGCAAAATTCATCCCAATCTCCTGAAACAATGGTCTTTAAAGGATTTCTAGACCTAAATCTTTGAACATCGGTAAATCCTTTGTTAATAAATTAATGTGACAGCGTTTGCTTTTCTATTTTCCGATCTCATATAAATTGTTTTTTTTTTTCTAAATGTAGTTGATTTTGGTATTTTTTTACTATCTTGAAACATTTGTGTGCCAAAGCCACCAAATCTTCTTATAAACGACTTCCCCAAAAGATTTGTAGAAATATGGGAAAACTATTTGGCTAATGGCCCTTGAACCTCTGTCACATAAAAATTGCCAAAAAGGATACATTTTTGGCATTTCTAGACCAGTTGAATTTGTTAAAAAAAATCTAAGATGTGTGGTATTGGTGGTTTATGATTGCTATGATTTTTCATGAATGTTTGTTTTTACATTTTGGTAATTGAAAGTTTGAAACAATGTATAGTGTATGGGTCTCATATAAGTCATATTCAATTTTTCCTATCAGAAACCTAAAGCATGACCTCATGACTCATGAGAGATTTTTGAAGCATTCTACAGCAACTCCAAACCGTCCTCTCAAGCAGTGGCAGAGCCACATGCAGGCAAGGGTAGGCCTGTGCCCTACCTTAGTTTCTGAATTAGCATTAATTTACATTAACTAGATCGTCTATTTACATAATAAACTCGTTTCGTGCCCTACCTAATTGGGATCTGTTTCTTTCCTTTGGACTGGTATATCAAGCAGTGCCCACCCTTCTCACATTTCCTGGCTACGCCACTGCTCTCAAGGGAAGTGTTTCCTAGCAGAGCCACGAAAGACCTAGTTGGTTGCAATGGGAATCATGGCTACCCCTTGGTAGCAACGTCCCTCTCTCATTAAAAACTACCATTATGCGTTGGTGCGGTGTTCTTTAGCCACACACAAAAGGCTAAATGCAGGATGGGAGGCCGCATAGTTCTCGACCTCAACTCAAATGTATTATCATATACCATTTCTCTTATATGCCATCATTATAGCCTAAATATGGCACCTTCACGATTATTACCTTTGTTTTATTATCAAACTCGTACTAAGTGAAGATCCCTTATGCCATACTATAAAACTCAATATTTATAAACCCTTTTACAGTAATTGACAGGCATCACATAACGTCATTATATTTAGGAATTTAGATCATTACTAGGTGGCTAATGCTCATTGATGTGACAATCCAAATCTCTTCCATGTATAGTCTTATTACTAATTTGACTTTTTCCCTTTTATTGCTAATTACTTTTCTGAATGCTGAGATGTTTTGCTTCAATATAAAGAACATATTCATGAGTAATATTGTATATATAAAATTCCTCACTTCTCTTTGTATACAAGTAGAAGCTATACAAATTCTTGTATGGCAGTGGTTATATAGCCTTTTCCAAGGTGGAATAACACTATAAATGATTCATGTCTGCCCAACATTACGTGTTTTTTCTGGTTTACTACCTCTGGTGCACTGCACAATGCATCAATCCGAAATATTTGTTTGCTATGTCTTCTGATTCAAATTTTGACTTTGATTGATATTTTAATGTACTGTGTTTGTACGTAATGTATATACACAACACACTATGTATATATGTACAATGGATTAGAATAATGGTTAATAATATATTTACACACATATGCAGCCAACTTATCTCAAATTTTCTTTTAGGATTGTATTAAAAGTAAAAGGGGATATTATGTCATGTAATATAGGCATGTGTCTATAAGTGCATTTAAGTTTAGAGTCCAATAAGTCAAATCAGTCCAGTACAGTTCCGTCAGGTCTAGGGTTTTGTCCACCTCTCCTATATATAAGGAGAGGGTTTCTCTTGTATCATACGCATTTGTGAATAAATAGTCCATATTGTCTTCACATGATTTCCCGATAACAGTGGCTGAATTTCCACCCCTTCTTCTTTCCTGAATTGGCATATATTTCTTGAACGCAGACTTTTCTGGGGAAGGGGTAACGCTATTGAATCCCAAAATCTGTCACTACAAAATCATAACCCAATCAACTTATGATAGTACATGCTTTCTTTCCACCCATAAGACAGCAGCATCAATTTATGATACCAAGACTCCCATTGGAAAGCAGATCACACGACGATTATTTATAGAAAGCTGCAAAGTATGTTTCCGCTTCCTTCAAGATGCATTTCACCCTCAGTCTCTTTCAAGCCAACAGCATGGCTACTAGCATGCACATCGACTGACAATTGGAACAGGGTAATTGGGTTCTTACTGGATCCTCTACCAAAAGTTCCAGAACCACGATCGTAGAAATCTGTCTCGGCATGGCACCGACCCCACATAGAAAACCGACTTGTCCTGGAAACTTCCATTTTTTTTAGCAAGTGGGCCATGTTCATGCATAGTGATTCAGTTATAGAATTTTTAAAGGGGAAAAACCTGTTGCATTACGGTATTGGCGCGAGATGGCGATAGCACTATATGAACTGAGTGGGTTAGATGTATACAGCAATAACCAGCCTAAAAGCGGTTGGGCGCGAGTTGGCGATAGCACTATATGAACTGAGTGGGTTAGATGTATACAGCAATAACCACCCTAAAAGCGGTTGGGCGCGTAACCAGCCTAAAAGCTGTTGGGCGCGAGATGGCGATAGCACTATACTGTGAGTGGGTTAGATGTATACATCAATAACCAGCCTAAAAGCGGTTGGGAGAGACACATTTGTATAAAGAGAATAAAGTAGAGCGTCAGCCTACCTTTCTGGTTGTCAGCCCCGGTCCTACGTTCTGCTGGCGACGTGAGCTGGGACTGAGGAGTGGCGTTGGAGGTATTGGTGTTTTTGGTCTTGTTCTCCATGATGATTCCTCCCGTGACAATTACTCGAATTCAGGGAGGACGAGGCGATGGATTGAGGGGAATAGTTTAGGATGAAGATGAGGAGGCAGGTGACGAAGTGGTTGTAATTCGAGGAGATGCCTAGGTTGACGAACCAGCTCATGCAGATCCCCACGGTGGAATCTCGGTTGTGACGGGCGGCGCCGATCCTCCGGTTAGGCCACAGTCCCCGCTCCGGAGCGATAGGAGAAAAAAATCAGAGTTTGATATATAAAACCGGAGTCCCACCACCTTCAGGAGGACGATCAAGATCGGCCGACAACCAGGCTCCGCCTCTCGCCGGAGATGTGCCCGCGCGTGTCGTGCGACGGACGGGGGGAGGTTAGGTAAGGCGAGGACGATTTTGTGATGGTGGGGAGAGAGAAGGGAACCTGGCTGGGTTGGTACGGCGTTGTTTGGTGTGTGTGGGCGGGCGAGAGCTTACAGGGAGTCGAAACCTGGCGGACGGCCCTGCTTTATAGACGTCCGTTTCCGGATTCTACCCCTGGTGCTCTCGGGGGTCCTGACTCTTGATGATGCATTGATTCAGGGGTAGTGAGAGGAAATTGCACCCTGGGTTGGCTGTTGCGTTTAAGTGTCGGTCTGGTGGGACCCAGGCGTCTCTGAGAGGGAGTAGGAGTGTGATGGAGACATATACCGGAAGAGCGTCATAGGCGTACGCCTCTCATGCTGCACACGTGGCGTGCCGCGGTTAGGCGTCGTGTAGCTCCACCTGCCATTGCCACCCTCGAACCGGATCCGTCGAGATCACGGACAGGCGGCCGCGCTGGACGGGGGACCCCACAGCACATGCGATATGTGGCGAGTTGCTCAGTTGCTCTCGTCCTCCATCGTCCGCTTTCTTCTTCTTATATTGTATTGACGGTCCCCCGTGGGGAGTTCTTACCTAGCGGGGCCGACGTCGGCAAGATCGGGAGCAGGGGCGGCTGGCACAGCCAGCCGGCGAGGTACTTATGAAGGTGGCAGGTGTGACGGCGAGGGTGTCAGTCGACGTTAGGTGTCCCGGCGCGAGGGGGGCAAACGGCGACGAGGCGGGGAAGGCATGAATCGTGGAACCCGGGCCGCTGCTTCCGGCAGGTGAGGAAGGGAAAGGGAGGTAACCACCTGTCGAGCTCTTATTCGCTGGAGAGGTGCATGTCGTGCATGCTCGCTCCTACGGTCCGACCTCAGCAGCATGCGCGCGAGGTATGGCTATTTTGGTCGGTGGTGCACTCATGGCAGGCACTACTATGGTGGTTGTGGAGGCTTCCGTCTATAGGGTGGGAACCAGCTCGGATGCCAGCTGAGATAGGCGCCGTGGTATATTGTGGTAACGTGAAGGAACCATGTAGCACGAGCACTCATTGCTTGAAAAGTTTAAAAGCCAACGGGATGGGTTAACACTGTGGCGTCAGAGCACAGAACATCATATAGCGTCATCAGCATTGGTAATACTTCTGCATGGCCCCCCAATTATTCTACTATGTTGAGTGGACCATAAAAACCCTTAGCCCCTGTTTGGGAACGGACTGAGTCCGGTTTAGGCGGTGTCGTTTTGCGCTAGGTCGGCGTAACCCGGTCCGGTTTGGGCCAAAAATCTGTTTGGTACGCAACCCCATTCGACCACCGTTTTGGGATAACGGAATCCCATAATCCGGACTAACCCAGTCCCGGCCTAGGCGGGATTGCAAATCCCAGTCCGGTTTACGCCCCCCCGACACCCCCTTCGACCCCGACTCTCCCTCTCACTCGCGCGCCTCCCTCTTCCTCTCGGCCCTCTCCCTCTCGCCCCTCTCCTTCGCTCTGGTTGTTTGTCTCTCCCTCTGCCGGCTCAGTGTTGGGTCCGTGGGTCCGTGAGTTAAAGCGATACCTCGAGCAGCTCGCGGATGGAGGGCAGCAGTCGTCGGGCGGAGCGTCCGCCGCCTAGTGAGGAGTCAATGCAGCGATCTGCGACCGCCGGGCTACTAGGGCGGCTACATCCTGCAAAGGCAAGGTACCCCAGTGCCCTGTCCTGTCCTTCTGAGCACCATTGTCTGCACCGTCCACCTGATTCAGCCATCGTCCCATCTTGTCGACGCACAGGACAAACCCTAGCAAGGGCAAGCAGTGTCCGTGTTCCTACATATTGGTCGCCTTGTGCATCGAGCTGCTTCACATCCACCTACGCATCTTGGAGGAAGCTGGTGTTCGTCCCTGCTCGCTCGCTGGAGTTGCTGCTCGCTGTCGTCTTCGTCCCTGCTCCGGCGGTGCTGCTCGCCGTCGTCTTCGTCCCTGCTCCGGCGGTGCTGGTCGCTGTCGTCTTCGTCCCTGCTCCGGCGGTGCTGCTGCTCATCCCGGCTCTTCCAAAGTTGCTGCTGGGGATTATCCACTTCTGAATAGGTTCGTCATGATGAATAGTTAGGCCTATTTTTTGTACTGAATGATTATGCAAAAGGGGTTAGGCCTATTTGTGTACTGAATCATTATGCAAAGGGGTTCCCCGTGTTCCATGGTGTGTGTTGGATCCCCTGTGTGTGTTTTACATTGATAAAATGATGTTTGGAATCTGTTTGCATCCGTGGATCATACTAGTTTTCATCCGTGGATCATACTATTTTTCATCCGTGGAATCTATTTGGAATCTGTTTGCAAAGCTATTGTCTAGTTCTGCTCTATAAATTGAATGAATATTCCACATTTGGTCACATTCCCATGTTCTTATCATACTCTTTTTGCCCATTCCACGTTTGGAATCTGTTTGATATCATCATACTCTTTTTGCCCATTCCACATTTGGTCACATTCCCATGTTCTTATCATGAAGCTAAGAAATTGATTCAGGAGTTAGGCCTTGGATATCAAATTTTCTAGGTCTATAAAAACTACTGTTTCTGTATAGAATACCTAGGTCTGTAAAATAAATGATTTTATTGACCCAACTTCCTCTGTTTCAACTCTTATAACAAATATGTTTGTATTGCTATAATATCTAGCCCAAAGTTCGTTCTTTCTCTCCCTTTTTGGTTGATATTATTGTCGAAAAAATAACTGTAATAAATGATTACATGTCTTCATGATAAGTTTTGATAATTTTTAGATGAGATTGACCTATTCAGTAGATGATTTTCAGTAAAATGCTTTATGATAGAAAAATTTGTTGAAAAAAATAAAGTGTAACCTATCAACCAAGGAGATCCCATACCTCATGATTGGTTGTAGATAAATGAAATCCTAGATAGAGAAGAGAGCTAGGGGTTTGAGAAGAGAAAGTGGTGGAGATTTTGACCTTCGTATGGGGTTTAGCTTCATAGAATAGCCTTTCATAGTGAGTCTTATCTCACATGTCAATATGCCATCCCTCGTATGGTTTGTCTCCTAATCTCCATTTGTAGGGTTTTTGAGCTGAGAGGAGGAAGAAATGGATTCAGTTTCTAGAGTTTGATTACATTTCTAGAAATTTAGAGTTTAACCTACATTTGTAAGGTTCTTCTCACCTTAAGTGAGTGTTTATCATCATCTTAACATTTTTATTCATGTCAAAAGCCTAATTCTATCTCGTTAAAATAACTAGAAATGTTTATTGTATTTGTATGTGATTGGGTATTGATTTAAAAGATATTAGGTACTAATTTTGAATATTCCTCATTGAACTGAAGTTGATATGTTCCTGATATATTGATTAATGTTCCATATAAAATTCTATGGATAAATGACTATGCAATTTAATGTGAATATTGCCTAAAAATTAGGCCACTGTGTGATATGCTTGGGAATTGAATTGACATGTCTAGAATCATATTTGAATTGTATTAGAATGAATTATATAATGTATTGTTTAATCTTTCTAAAATGGACTGTTTTTTTTATCGGGAAAGCGTGGGACTCCTTTTTATAGATTTTTGTAAGATATATACAAGCTAGGGTTCAATCCAAAGTGGATCAAAACCAAACAAAGACAAGAAACAGAAAGAGAACTATACATTTAAGGTTTCAATGTCTTTTCTAATCCTCCTCCAATTTCTATCTGCACATAAACTAACATCAAGGAAAATCCTCCCATTCCTTTCTCCCCAAAGGCAATGGAAAATCGCCAAAATTGTTATCTTAGCCTTCATCTCCCTTGAAAGGATAACATCCATCAGAGATTCAGGCACAAAGTTGATATATTCTTCTTCAACAGCCAAACTCCACAAATCTTTAGCATAGGCACACTGAAAAAGAATATGATTGAGATCTTCAATATCATTTTTACACAAAGCACATCTAGAAGGCATATGTAAACCCATCCTCATCATATGATCTCCCGTCAGCAAACCATCCAGAAAGCATCTCCAACCATGAACCAACTGTCTCATAGATCCTTTATTAGTACTCCATAACCACACAGACCAGGAGGGTATAGGATTAATCACCCTAATAGCATTCCACGCCTCCTTAAACTTGTGAATCTCTTTCCCTTTCAGAAAAATGCAATCATCCTTCCCATAAACAGGAGAAATCTTCTCCTTAATAACCTGCAGAACATCATTAATATGTCTAGAATCAGACTTAATCCAATCATCCCCATTGAACAACTTATGAAAAGTAGCATATTTCCCCATGCCCAACTTCATCACAGCCTTGCTGCCAAGCACCTCATCCAGATAACGACCCCCCCACCAAGGGTCTCTCCACACTTTGATATATAACCCATTCCCCACAGAAAAAGAAATATCATCCACAATGTCTTTTCTGAGGTAAAGGATATGCTTCCAGACCCAAGAAGCAGATTGAGAGATTTTACACCTCCAAATAGAGTCCCCTTTTAGGTATTCTAAAATGGACTATTATATACATATGGATCAATATGGGGTGGTCATATCTGTGTTTAGGGATTTTGTTGAGGGATTGAATCAAGTGGGTTAGTTCATCAATATATACTTTTGATTGATGGATGAAATATGTGGAAATGGAAAATAGGGTTTACATGTGTGTGAATAGCCCTAATGAACTCCTGTGCACTAAGATAAGATGATAAGTTTTGATAATTTTTCATTTCCAATATCTACATTTTTCATTGATAAATATCTGCTTTGTAGAGTCCAATATCTACATTTTTCATTGATAAATATCAACATTTTTCATTGATAACATGATCAGTTTTGATAATTTTTCATTTCCAATATCTACATGTTGCATAACGTTTAGATTGATCACTTATATTGGATGCCCATTCCACATTTGGTCACATTCCCATGTTCTTATCATGAAGCTAAGAAATTGATTCAAGAGTTAGGCCTTGGATATCAAATTTTCTAGGTCTGTAAAAACTAGTGTTTCTGTTTAGAATACCTAGGTCTGTAAAATAAATGATTTTCTTGACCCAACTTCCTATGTTTCAACTCATATAACAAATATGTTTGTATTGCTATAATACAACCTTTTTGTTTCATATCTAGGCCAAAGTTCCTTCTTTGTCTCCCTTTTTGGTTGATATTATTGTCGAAAAAATAATTGTACTAACTGATTACAGGTCTTCATTGTTGTATAGAATACCTAGGTCTGTATTACAGGTCTGAGACAAATTGAGAAGGTAGAGAGTGTTTCTGTATAGAATACCTAGGTCTGTATTACAGGTCTTCATTGTTGTAATAAGGGGGAACAATTTAATCTTCTGATTTAATCTATGATAATACCTAGCATGTGTCTGAATTTAGGATCAGATAATATATTTTATACTTTGAAATTGAGTCCATCATTTCCACTCTGAGACAAATTGAGAAGTCGGTGTAAAATCATCTAATTCACTACTAGGTTCACTTCCTCTTTCCCTAAATATGATCATCTTACTTGTCACCACTCTTCCTACATATTATACTTGGTTCTCTTCTGTGTCTTCTAAATTGCCTCTTTTGCAGATATTTTATATTTACCAATGCTCTAAATAGCCTCTTTTGCAGAAACAGGACATTGGTTTGTTGAAATTTGTTAATCAATATTCATGGGATTATTGAATAAGTGGGGAACTAGTATAATTCTCTCATTAATACACTGTTCCAGCTTTCTTTGTTTTGAATTATTTTTTATGGTTGCTGGAGTGCCAATATTAGATCTGAAGACCTTATAACAGAAGATGTGGGTTCTTCATTTCTTACTGAAAAGTTTGGAATTCTTTTTTATGGATGTTTAACCTAAAATTTATATAACACGGCTTCAGACCTAAAATTTATATAACACGACTTCAGATCATTTTTTATTTTATTGGAACTAATATACAGAAATTATATGCAACTGATGAACAAGGTAATTTCGTAGTGTCATTACAGCTTAGACGACACTATCTAAGTAAATACTTTATCTGAAAAGATAAACGATATAACGATTTGTGTTTCATAATATATTGCAGCACCTACGGGGGTATGTCTTCCGCTGACCCCAAGTTTTGTATTGTTTGGCAAAGAGACTCTGATGCCGCTCTAGTATCTGCATTGCGCAGACAATATGACCTAGGCAAGTGTGTCGATGGTCATTTCACTAGGGAGGCTTGGAGGGAGGCAACTGTGGAAATGCAAAATAGGATGGGGAAGACGGCCTGCAATACATACCAACTGAAAACTCGGTGGAAGAACTTGAGGAGGGACTATGCCGCTTTGAAGCTTGTGACGAATAAGAGCGGCGTTGGATGGGATGACACAAGGCATAAGCCAACGCTGCCCAACAGCCCTGAATGGAGGGAGAGCCTTGCGGTATATCCAGTAACTAGTCCGTTAATTTAAAAAATATGTCATCCATTAGCATTTTAATTTCATAATAAACATTTTTTTTTACTTAGGCAAACAAGGACCTTGCTAGGTTGCTTAACAAGCTGTTTCCCCACTACTATGACATCGAGATGATGGCGGGGAGGAACATTGCTAGAGGACATCATGCAATGTCTTCAACGGACACACATATCCCTTCTGACGTTGCCTCCGAGGATGATATCGCTGTCGACTTAGATGCCCCAGACACACCCATGAACACTGGAAGCCAAGCTGGGGAACCTAATATGGGCGCATTTGGGATGCAAAGCGAGGGAGAAACCGGGGGAGGCGGAACAGATACACAGAGTGGTGGCGGGAGGCCTCCTATCGTTAGGCGCAAGAAGCGGCCATCAATGCCTCAAGACCGATGTGGGTTATCAAATGAAGTGTTATCTGAATTCACACAGGTTTATGCAAAGGTTCACGAGTTAGGCAGTGGTGTGGCAACTAGATCCTTTGAAAAGAAAGAATTTACAACCATCTTACAACATTTCCAGGACACTTACCCAGATGCCCCCACTCCTATGTTTACAACACTTGTGAACGCCATCAAGGACTCAACAAACCGCTCCATCTACCTCAGCCTTATAGACACACCTCAAAAGATAACCATATGGTTGCAAGACCTTTGGGAAAGGTCCCAAGCTGCCAATGCAACAACAACACCTTCAATGCCATCCTCGTTCCAAGTTGCCAATGCAACACCAACACCTTCAATGCCATCCTTGTTTATGCCATCTCACCATGCATTTTTCCCGCAATCCCCAACACCCAACTTCAGCAACAGACCAAGTATGGCATCGTCGTTTGCGTCATCTCACCGTCCATTTTTTCCTTCGTCCAATGATGCTGGCCCTTCTGGATCAACAAACTTTAACAGCCAGGCATTTAACTCATCAAATCAGTAGAAAGTTCTTTCGTTGTTGTAATAATCTATTTCCCATCCAAACATTTTCGTTGGGCTTAATCTTATTTGCTGAATTGTTGTAATATTTTTATTCCCGTCCAGACATTATTGATTAACTGTTGTAATATTTTATTTCACTGCCATGGTTTTATTTTGCGATCAATCTATTTCGCTTTGTATCCTGGAAGCCATTATTTTATGTGTCCACAATTACATATGACTGTAGCCTAGTTATTTTCCTTGTCCTTGCCATGACAACGTTGCTATGCTTCCACTTGTAGGCATAATGTCAACCACTGACCAAACAGAAACACCTGGCCTCCTCACGCACATTCTACATACATTGTCTGGTCCAGCTAATCACATTGCTGATACAATAGCTGAGTCCATAGCAAACTCCATCATTGACGACATTTCCGACATACCACCTACAATACCTAGGTCAGTTAGCATTAGGAGTGGCCACCAGAAGGTCTTAGAAATTTTAAACGGTCATGAACAAAGGGCTTATGACCTATATCGAATGAGAACACATTCTATATTGGCCCTTGTGGACAAGCTTGAGAGTCGCGCCTTGTTACGAAGCACTAGAGGAGTCAGTTCGGTTGAGGCTGTGTGCTACTTCCTACAAATGGTTGGCCATGGACATACAAATCATGCTTTGGCTGAGGACTACATTCACTCTGGTGAGACCATAAGTAGGAAGTTCAATGAAGTCTTGGACGCTGTGTGTTCGTTGTCCAATGAGTACATTGTCATGCAAACTGCAGCGACATGCACGACAACACATTCTCGTATATTGGAGACCCCAAGGTTCTACCCTTACTTCAAGGTAATAGTTAGCCCCTACAATCTTTAATCATTTGCAAATATTTTGTATGTTGACAACCTATTTTGCTGTTATAGAATGCCATCGGGGCAATTGACGGAACACACATCCCCGTCTTGGTTAAACGAGACAAGCAAAATCGCTACCGAGACAGAAAAGGGAATGTCTCTCTTAATGTCTTGGCTGTAGTTGACTTCTCCATGGAGTTTACATATGTCCTAACTGGGTGGGAGGGATCGGCTGCTGACCAACGGGTCCTACAGTCAGCGACGACCACAGGCGGGTTTAAAGTTCCGCCGGAAAAGTTTTACCTAGTAGATGCAGGGTATGCCAACACTCGGCAATTCCTTGCACCGTATCGCAACACAGCTTATCATATTTCTGAGTATCAAGGAAACAGACATGCCTACACCAGCAAGAAGGAGATGTTCAACCACCGCCACGCACAATTACGTAATGTTGTAGAAAGAGCATTTGGGGTGTTGAAGCGGCGGTTTGCCTACCTTAAAAAGGGGGCGACATTTCCCATACATTCGCAGTATCGCCTCGTAATGGCTTGTTGTATCCTCCACAATTTCATACACCGCCAACATGATGGCGACAGTATAATGGATGAACTCCCAGATGACATTTCAACATCTGTCATTCCCCCTGCTGGGGTTGACCTGAGTTCCCTCCAATAAACAACTCAGGCCGATTCAAGGGAGGGCGAGCGTTTACGTGAATCCATTTCTAATTTGCTATGGGATGCCCGTTGACTTACAATTGTATCTGTAATAGTCTTCGACATTATTTGAAAAATTGTCCACGACATAACTTTGTAGGCTTTAGTTGTATTTTTTTCAAACTTTTTTCCGGATCCTAATAATATACATGACATAATGAATCGGTAGGTTGTCTTAAAATGGAGAATGGAATGCCTTGTTGTACATGCGGCCTTCAATGCACTGTACGTGTGTATATGGATGAAGCGGACGCGACAAATGGACGTTTTGAAAACAACAACCCCCACAGACCGTATTTTACATGTGGTAGGGGGCTTGTTTCGAACAGATGTCAGATGAGATTGCCTGCGCAGTGTGTACCACCCACAGTTGCCACACTTACTGCAGTTAGGGATGCTATGCTAACACAACTTGCATATGCCCGCAACGAACGCAAGCTATGGTCTGAACAATGTGACTTTGTCAGTTCGACAAGAGCAGACATCGATAGGCTTGAACAAGGTATTACCACTCTACGTGAGAGGTGCCAACATCTTCGACAACTACTTCACATCACGAGCAGTAACGACTCTTCAAACGAGGACGGATACAATACATCATAGATGTAGAACAAGCACTTTTAGGCCTATTTTATGTTCGGAAAGTTGTATTTGAAATCTATGTTCAGAATCCGACAATGTTTTTACTAATCCTCAATTATGTTTTAGAAGTCAATGGATCCATCTGGAGTTCCGAGGTGTGATTCTGGGTTAGATGCAGCCTTACGGCTTAACACAGAGGATGCAGGGTTGTATGATTTTGGCATTCTTAGTGAAAGGTCGGGCGAAATGTATTACATATGTCCTTCTCGTGAGGTGCACTAGTAAATACATACATAATAGGTTGTCGTTGTGTATGCTGCACATTCTTTGTCATTCATTAAATTTTATTATACATTGTAGGGAAAAGATCAGTGCAGATACTTCCGTTGGGCAGTCGATCTCCCCCCAACAATTGATTCTTTAAAAGCTGAGATTATGTTACTAACTGTCGAGTGCAAGTCAGTGTGGGGTCAGGCAATGAACATGAAGGACTGTGTTGAAATTCATCACAACTACGATGATATATATACCCAAAAAAAGTATGAGCGTGACGCTGTAGAACGCTATGTTTCCAGTCTGGAGGAAGAATGTAGTCTTCTTTTAGACATTCCTTCACCCACGGTGACGCCATAAAGTTTAATGGCAGAGAACTACATTTAGTTTGGTGTGTCGATTTACATTGTCCAGCATTCGCTGTTTTTAACTTAGGTGAACATAAGAGTTATTATTGTTCTTCTTGTTATTTTTGTTCTTCTTATCTTCTTGTTATTTTTGTTCTTCTTATCTTCTTGTTATTTTTGTTCTTCTTATCTTCTTGTTATTTTTCGTCTTCTGTTCTTCTTCTTATCTTCTTGTTGTTCTTATTCTTATTGTTTATTACAGTTAACATGGGATCTCATTTCCCTGTAAAGGAGTATGATCTCTCAAACAGGGAGTTTATGAGACGTGTCTCCCTTCCCCTAACATGGATGTGCGAGCCATTTAAGATAACTCCTGGCTATGCTATGGTGGGGGTAGGCAGAATCAACTTTGATGTACAGATCAGGTGGTCTACACCTGAAGAAAGAATGTGGAATAAGAAAGGTAAATATTTAATCATGGATGAAGGTTGGGCTGAAATGTTGGACAAACTAAAAGCCAAACCAGAATGGACCGTAACCCTACAACCAAAACCCAAGGACAACACTCGCCCTACAAGCTTTTATTTGTGGATTCATGGTGATGGGGACAACTCTGAATTGCTTAGGTATATTTACCCGAGACCAGAGGGTTATATATCATCTACTTTAGACTCGGCTGATGCCCTGTTTGTCAGAGACTGCCACCAACCACCAATCTTAATCTCGTCTAGTGATGAAGAAACTGATGTGAATGTCCCTATTGGGGACTCTTCTTCATCAAGTAATGTTGAATCTGTTGCATCAACAAACAATTATTAGTTTTTTATTTTGTGTATTGTCTTTATTTTGTTTATATAACATTACAGACTTGTTATGGGTGCCTGCCCACTAAGACAATTTATATCTATCGAATGTAGCTGAATCTGTTTTACTTTAAAAATGATGTTCACCATTATTCATCATAATGTTGTTGTATGTTTTATGGAGGGTGTATGTTTTTTCACCATTATGTTGATAAATGATAGCTAACATTGAATATGCATTTTATATTCCCTTAATTATGCGATACACACTTACATCTAAAACATATTACTTACAGAATCTGTAATATGGCTGGGCCTCAAAGGACGCCTTCCTTTATGTGGTGTAGGGAGCTTGATATGATTCTCAGAGGTATGATGAGAAACCAATATGAATTGGGGAGATGTGTTAATGGAGTATATACTACACAGGCTTGGATGGAGGCATGGCGTCACTTCTGAAACATAACTGGGGAGCCCATATCTTTGACTGGGTTGCAGATGAGGTGGCAACACATAAGGAGAGAGTTCATAACAAAAAATCTTTTTATTTTGGGAGATGTATTGCCTCCCCCGCCATTGGTCGTGCAACGCAACTTCATGACGACTCGTCGCATTTACCCACCTGGCGTTACTCAATACCCTATTAACAATGATGAGTGAATATTGTCACAGTTTGTAGTTGTTTTTGTTTACCTCACAACATTTATTTGTATGCAACTAAGTTTGTTTGGACCTTTTTGTTTATGTATTGAATGCATAAATCACTTTCTTACTTGTTTGTAGCTAAGTTTGTTTGCAGCATTTATTTTTATTCAATATTGTCACAGTTATCTTTATATTATTGATATTTGCTAAATTAAAATTTGATTTATTAACTATAGATGTCATCATCGCGGTCACGGTCGCGGTCACGGTCAAAGGCAAAGACAGAATTTGAAAAAAATAGTGATGTCTCCGTCAAAGATTAAAAAATATGTAAAAGAAAATCTTGTTTGCAAAAAACCATGTTGCGAGCCTCCACGCGATGAGGGCCCAAATGAGAGAGCCGAAGGAACAAGCCAAATGAGGGCCCAAATGTTGCGAGCCTTGTTTCCTCCTACTCACCATCTGCCGTTGCTGTTCGACTGGCCAAAAGACGCCAGCAAATAGGAAACAAATCAGGTGTTGGACGAACCCTGTCCTGTGTCGTGGGAACAGTACGACGAGGCCATGAAGAACGACGAGGCATGAAGTTGCCTGCTTGATCACCAGCTTAGATTGTGTTACTATGTCGTTGTCTAGGTCCAGGGCAGACCTCTCGTTTCATTTTTTATGTTACATATGTATTCGTCCGAGAACCAACAATATATTATCTTTTAATTTATGTGGTATTACGTTCTGCTACAGACATGCTACGCACCTTTGCTACTATTTAATTTAAATACATTAATTAAATTATGTAATTGTTATTTAATATAATACACTTCAGCCAACTTCTGCTTAAAAGCGGCAACACAACTACACATACTTATTCTTGTTAAAACAGTTCTACAACATCAGCAGATACTGACTACGTTGCCAAACAAAATCAGACTGAATCCAGTGTAGTAGCCAAACAGAACCAGACTGCAATCAGACTCAAACCAGACCAGCTGACCAGAATCAGACGGTGTTGCCAAACAGAATCAGGCTGGGTTGCTAAACAGAATCAGACTGAATCCTGACTAACCCAGTCTAATCCAGTCCAGACTACGAAATCCCAGTCCGTTCCCAAACAGGGGCTTATGCGACCCCCAACACGGATGCCACTTGAGATGGGCGCCGTGGTATTTTGGTAATTTGTAAGAACGATGTAACACGACATGATCATTGTCGCTTGAAAAGTATAAAAGCCAACGGGATGTGTTAACACTAGTGTTAGTAGACCCCTTTCAGAGCAAAGTAGAGACTTTTAACTAAATAAAAAAGAGAGAAAACGACGTCGTAAGAGTCAGAGCACATAACATCATATAGCGTCATCCGCACCGGTAAGGATTTTGCATGGTCCCTAATTTTTTTACTATGTGGAGTGGATGAGAAAAACTTTAATGCAACCCCCAACCATTTGTACCAACTCAATGAACGTCACTACATGTGAGTCTCATGTCGCCACATTATACCCCCCACATCCACTAGATAATTGATCTAAACAAATCGATACAATGTGGTGTAGCGAAAGCAATATATTGTCCGGGGCGTATCCAACGGGCCCCAACCCCCCCCCCCCACACACACACAAAATAATAATCTAAAGTAGTGTGTATATATACATATACAGCAATGACATTTTAGATATTTATGTTTCGTGTTGCTACTAAACAAAGTGTAGTTCGTAGCTAGGTTGGTAGATACCTCCTGCTGCTCATCCCTTGTCGCGGGTTCGAAACCATAGAACATGTGTCTACTGATTCACGAATAGTATCAATTAAATTAAATCGGTATGCCTAGTTGGTAGTTCTTTCTCAACCAATGTTGTTGACCCAAATTCAATTTCCTACAAGCGAATTGGTGTGTTACTAGATGTTATTATGGATGTGAACTTAGATATGGACATAAATTGACTAATTTACACACAAAATTTTAGCAAGTATCAAATCAATATGGTTTGTATGTGTTCAATTTATTTTTCTAAAATCAAAAGGACACATCGGCGATGAGTCGACTAACTTAGCCCCTCCTACACACAAAATTTTAGTAAGTATCAAATCAATATGGTTTGTATGTGTTCAGTTTATTTTTCTAAAATCAAAAGGACACATCGGCGATGAGTCGACTAACTTAGCCCCTCCTACACACAAAATTTTAGTAAGTATCAAATCAATATGGTTTGTATGTGTTCAATTTATTTTTCTAAAATCAAAAGGACACATCGGCGATGAGTCGACTAACTCAGCCCCTCCTATGGTGATTTTCTAGATCCTCCACTGTCCTTATGGTAGGGTTGGACATGGCAGATAGAAATATGGATTTATATATGGGGATAAACAAGATGATAGAGATGTTGAGAGTCGTGTTTGCAAGAACTCCAACGTCTACAGTGAAGTGGATGAAAGATCTAAGTAGGTATACATTATGACCCTGTTCGAACTTTATAGGTAATCAGAGGGTCATGTGACTGTTTTGAGTTGTTGGATGGATATTAGAGGAAAAGAAGGGTGATCCAAAGAGTGGAGCATATGTATGTGTGTGAATGTTTGTATTTTTAGCTTGTTCTGGAGGATCAAAGCCTAAAAAGATAACCATCTACGACCGGTTTGACTCTGATTCATGTAATTTTACTCCATCCTTATGGTTGTGGTTCTTGGCTTTCCGTTGTGGAATAATGATGGACCTAATGATCAAAATCTAAACTAATCAAAATAATTAATCAAAGAAGATATGTTTTCATTCAAAGATTTCAATCATCAAGTCTGCCTTCTAAAGTGTTAGATTTGTATTATGTCTCATTGTATTATGACTCTTCGTATTACGTCTCTTTGGTATTATGCCTCTTTGTATTACCTCATTGTATAAGGGGTCTTCGTATTAAAACTCTCTATATTACCCCATTGTATAAGGGCTCTTCATATTACCCCAATGTGTATTATGCCTCTTTGTATTACCCCATTGTATAAGAGATTTACATGTATATATATTTCCTTATTGGCCTCATAGTAATATATAGGTGTTATTCATGAGAAAAATTTTATGGTTGTTTTCTGATCGATTCTTTCTAATCGATCTCTCTCCCCTCCTGTCGATTCTTTTGCCCACCCACCACTCCCATGATTGATCTTCTTCTCAATCTATCCTCTCTTCAACCGATTGGATTGATCTTTTCTCACCCATGTGCGCCAACAGTAACGCTCATTCCTCGATGTCACTGCCTCCTTTCGATTACCATTGTTGTCATTTGTTAAAATGACATTATAGTTGTTTTTTGATCCATTCTTTCTAATCGATCTCTCTTCTCTCCTAATGATTCTTTCTAATCTTGTGCCATTCAGATGTTTTTCCATCACCGACCACCCATGTCACTCCCTTTATGAATTTTTTTAGGCAGCATATATATTCATCATTGCCCGGTAATCTTTAATGGTCTAGATTATCAAGACTGGGTTCAGTGCATGTCCCTCCACATGTGTAGTTAGCGTCTTTGGGATTTTCTTACTAGCGAGCTTCCTAATCCGCCTCCTCTTACTCTCCCTCAGCTTTTGCCAAAGGCCACCGATGCTAACAAGAAGAAGGAAGCCTATGACTTTGCTGATGTTCAGGAGTCATTTCAGTTATAGTACAAGGCCTACAAGTTCTGGTTGATGAGGATGTTCATGCCTTAGCTATACTAGTTAAGATCATGGACCCATGCTTTTTTATTGATATTCTTGGGGTTGGCTTCATCTCACTTGATGTGAGAGAGTCTTCTCACCCTCTACGAGACTTTTGGTGACCTTGTTGTAGTGCGTCAGGAGCAAACTCTATAGCATGCTGATCTTATAGTTGACAAGTTCTAAACTCAATTGTATGAGGTATGGCGTCAGTTTGACTCTTTGGGACTCGAGGTTTGTGGTGCTCACAAGTATTTTTAGAGTCAACATTTAGGTTTGGATCTTCACCACATCTATGACTTTCTGACACATCTTCAGATTGAGTTTGAATAGACTTGTGCTCAAATGCTTGCTCGCCACCCTCGTGTGTCATTCATGAAGGCCCTTAGTGTTGTTCGTACTGAGGAGATTCAACTTTGTGGTGTGGGTTTGATACTACATCTGTAACATCCCAGGATTTGAGGCCTCGGATAAGTTGATCTTAAAAGGAATGATTGGACTACCCATATCACCAAGGTGCACCTCTTTTTCCGGGAGCCCATCACTAAAGAACTCCATAGTTAAGCGTGCTCAGCTTGGAGTAGTACTAGGATGGGTGACCAGTCGGGAAGTTGATCCTGGCTTGTGCGTCAGTGTGGACAAAGTGCACAGTTAAGGCTAGTGGTGGTTTGTGGGGCCAGTCGTCATTCCTGAAACTCTACTAGAGCCATGGGAAGTGGGCCCAGACGTTACAAATGGTATCAGAGCCATAACCCCTCCAGTAGGTGGGGCCCACATGGGCATGGGGCATGCCAGTCTTGAGCCGTGCGGTCCAGGCAAGTTGGAAAGGGCTATCCGTAGAGACGAGATGGAGCCGCCCTTGCGCTGGTAGTCGTGGATGGGAGCTGGGTGTGCATGGGCCATTGTGGGTCTGCACTGAAATGGGGTCACATTATGAGGCCATATAGTTGAGACTTGACGAGGACGTCAAGAGTCTAAGTGGGGGAGATTGTAACATCCCAGGATTTGAGGTCTCGGATAAGTTGATCTTAAAAGGAATGATTGGACTACCCATATCACCAAGGTGCACCTCTTTTTCCGGGAGCCCATCACTAAAGAACTCCATAGTTAAGCGTGCTCAGCTTGGAGTAGTACTAGAATGGGTGACCAGTCGGGAAGTTGATCCTGGCTTGTGCGTCAGTGTGGACAAAGTGCACAGTTAAGGCTAGTGGTGGTTTGTGGGGCCAGTCGTCATTCCTGAAACTCTACTAGAGCCATGGGAAGTGGGCCCAGACGTTACAACATCCCTCTTAAGTTTTGGTTATTCATCCTTTGACTTCTACTTTCCCCACACCTCCTTCTACCTCTCCACCAATTCTGGCTTATGGAGTTGGAGAGGGTGGAGGCTCTCATTGCAGATACTACGCCAAGGATGGGCATGTGTATGAGCACTACTGGAAGAAGAATAGAGATATTACACATTGTTGCTCTTTGAAGGCAGTGTTGGAGGTTCTTCTTCTTTGAGATAATTGCAAAGTGGAAAGAGAAAATAGAAAATTTGCAAAATAAAAAAAAAGATAATGAGATACATTATTAATGAATTTGTGATATTGATAAAAAGAAAGTATTTTTCTATTAAATGAAAATAGAATTCGTGCCTTTGGAATAAAGGGAAAGTAAATAAAAGGAATTTCGAATTCCTAAAGCATCCAAATAAGGAAGGATATTAGAAAAGTATAATGAAGAGAGAGAGAAGGGTAGTTGCTTCACAAACCAAGGAATATGTGTTTCCTTTCAAGTTTGGGACTTGAGTCCTCATAAGGCACACCTTAGGGCTTCATACTCCACCCTATAAAAGGGGTAGACCCCTGGAGCGAGCTCTAGAGAATCCCAATGATTCTTCTCTCTCTTCTATCATTTTCTTTACGTGTAAACCCTAGCAAAGGGAAGCTTTGCGACCCTGGCACAGAGAGAAGCCCAGGAGGGGTTGCCTCGGAGGCTGGAGGTGCTCCGAGGTCAGAACGTGACCAATCCAATGTCGTCGTGGCCTAAACTGCCCACTGGAGCAGCCGCACGGCTGTTTTCAACATCTGCAATAGGAGGTTAGCGCAGCTATTCTCGGTCACCTTGGCCCCACCTTAGACCTTCACTGGCTGCGCCAAGGAGCGCCGAAGGTGGGGGAAGCTTTCCCGGAGGTCGACGAAGTCCAGGAGTGGAAGGAGGAGGGCCGTAAGCTGCGGCTAGGGCGGTTGCGGCAGCCGTTCTGAAGGTTGAAGACGATCAGGTTTGTTTGGACAGAAACGCCCCTCCGCGGGCTGAAGAAACAGCCCACTTACGCGGGGGCAAGATAGTAATTCTGTTATAATTCCAGTTTGGGCGCATGGAAGGAGACACGTGGCGGCTTGCTATTAGCTGTGGTAAGCATTTTATTGCAAAAATCATAACTCATGATTCGTAATTTGGATTAAAACAAGTTTTATATGAAAATTTATCCTCAGAACGAGAGGAACCCAAATAAATTATGTTTGAAGTCTGATTCTATTTGCAATCTGAAAATTAATGGAAGTAATCATCTTTAATACTTTAAAGATTAAGGAACCCTAATCTAATATGATTAATGTGTTTAATAGGGTTTAATGGATCATGAGAGTTGATATTAACCTGTTAAATGCAAAAAGGTGCATTAAGATTGAACAGGGTGATCTTTGTACGTAATTAGCTTAATTTGAAGATTATGTACATAAATATGCTGAAATATGAAAAGTACATAAAGCTATCATCTTTAATGATTTAATTAATGAAAAACCCTTAGATTTGATGATAGATGGTTTTAATGTTGATCAATGGATAATTTAAACCTATTGTTCATAAAAGTGAAAAATAAGATCTAAAAAGATAATCTTTTTATATAATTGACTTAATTTAGGGTTTTGTGCATGAATATGCATTAACAAGCTTGAAAACCCTAATTTAGGTGAATATGAGTCTTAAATGTTTTAATTGTTCAAATCTGTAAATAAATAATGATATGATGATCCTAAGTCAATTTTGGGTATAAAAGACTATTAAATGAATAGTTTGAGATATTAGGGTTTATATAAATGGAAAAGAGTATTTTAGGGTTTGTTAACCTAAAAAGGGATAAAGTTCGAGAAATTGATCTAAGAAACCCTAATGAGTATTAATGAATACTTAATGCGGATTAGAAACCCTAGAAAGTGAATCCAAGTCAATAAAGTAGATTCTTGATAAAGTGTGTAATAAATAGAGTACATATTATTTTCAGGAATTATGTGATGATTGAATTGCTTGCTTGGATTTCATTCTTGGTTGGGTTTTCTTAATGCTTGTGAAATCATCAAATCATGTATGTGGTTACGCTTATGAATAATCGCTTTAGTTTCACGACGATTCCCGAAGTTTTATTGGTTGCTTGAAAATAATTGTTGGATGTCTATTTATTTCATGCAACTATAAAGTGACTATGATTATCACTATAAGTGTGCATATATAACTGGTTAGATCCGGGTCCACCTCTGTTGCTTTGAAAAGGCTAAAAAGGGGTAATCCTAGAGCAAGGTCTAGGTTACCGTGAGTTAGAAACTGGGCTACCTACGTGTAGTGCCATGAGACTCTTTAGCATACCCTGAGTTAAGGAGTGGTCTACCTATGAGTAGTTCCATGTGACTCAACCCTAGAAATTGGTTCACTTGATAGGTGGATCATGAGGGGTTTAATGGGGACAACACAGAGGATGGGTAACTCTTGGATCGCGGAGTTATATCTAAAATGTAATCTTGGTTGTTAAGTGATTAATTGAATGATTACATTGTTAACATATTTACATGATTATGGTTTCCCCCACATACCAGCTACGGCTGACTGACGTTTTGTTTGTCGGCGTTTTAGGTACAATGAAAAGAACAAACAGTAAAGTGGCACATGTGATACTAAAAGAAGATTAAAGTACAAAGGAGGATTAGATAGATTAGTATCGGTGTGGATAGAAGGTTAGAGATCCAAGTTTTCAAAAGGTATGTAAAGAAAATTTTATTACCATTTTCAGTATAGTCTGATAGAATTTAATAATTGTTTATGGTTATATGTCAAACCTTTGATCCGAGATTAATGGATGCGGCTCAACCTCTTGGTCTCCCTTAATTGGGGATTATCGGGAGGTGGGGTCGTAACATTTGGTATCAGAGCCATAACCCCTCCAGTAGGTGGGGCCCACATGGGCATGTGGCATGCCAGTCTTGAGCCGTGCGGTCCAGGCAAGTTGGAAAGTGCTATCCGTAGAGACGAGATGGAGCCGCCCTTGCGCTGGTAGTCGTGGATGGGAGCTGGGTGTGCATGGGCCATTGTGGGTCTGCACTGAAATGGGGTCACATTATGAGGCCATATAGTTGAGACTTGACGAGGACGTCAAGAGTCTAAGTGGGGGAGATTGTAACATCCCAGGATTTGAGGCCTCGGATAAGTTGATCTTAAAAGGAATGATTGGACTACGCATATCACCAAGGTGCACCTCTTTTTCCAGGAGCCCATCACTAAAGAACTCCATAGTTAAGCGTGCTCAGCTTGGAGTAGTACTAGGATGGGTGACCAGTCGGGAAGTTGATCCTGGCTTGTGCGTCAGTGTGGACAAAGTGCACAGTTAAGGCTATTGGTGGTTTGTGGGGCCAGTCGTCATTCCTGAAACTCTACTAGAGCCATGGGAAGTGGGCCCAGACGTTACAACATCCCTCTTAAGTTTTGGTTATTCATCCTTTGACTTCTACTTGCCCCACACCTCCTTCTACCTCTCCACCAATTCTGGCTTATGGAGTTGGAGAGGGTGGAGGCTCTCATTGCAGATACTACGCCAAGGATGGGCATGTGTATGAGCACTACTGGAAGAAGAATAGAGATATTACACATTGTTGCTCTTTGAAGGCAGTGTTGGAGGTTCTTCTTCTTTGAGATCTCCCTCTCAAAAGGGCTTAGGAGGGTTGGATGCTCAGTAAGAGATTTTCATGATGCTACATCACTTTGCTACTTTTGGACCGTCAGGTACTACTGCTTCTACTACTCGACCTTCTAGAGATGTGACACCACCTCCCACTCCTTCACCTTCAAGTATATAAGTGGATCCTCAACTCTGGTGCATTTTTTCATATGGCACCTAACTCCACCAATCTTATGTCTCTTAGTCCCCTAGTTTCTCCTATTACTGTTCACACTACAGATGGCACCTCCCTTTCTGTCGTAGGATAAGGAAGTCATTCTACATTCTCTTTTAATGTTCATCTGGTTTCTTATGTTCCCAAAAACATACCATACATCTCATTTAAAAAGAAGACACCCGGAGCACCTAGGCCTCCACCTCCACTTCCTGCATTACCAAGTTGGGTTCCAACTGACCTAAAATACCTGTTAGGTCCTGCTTGTAGGGGAATGGCATGTTGGCTACGGGCACATAATATACATTGCCCTATAATTGTTTCTTTAGAAGCAGATTATGCAGGTAAATCATACGATAGCTCTTTATTTATATAAGATATTATTGAGTTGTTTATGTATGATTGGCTGAATACATCAATGATAGAGACATGGATAAGGTGAGATATTATTTATACATCCATATACCTTGTGTAAGATCCGGTGATCTGGCTTCTTATATGTTAATGCATACGTAATACATGTTTTGCAGCTACTTAGTCGAAGATCAATGCAAACAATTTGCATTTGATCATGTGGGTTTTTTGATTCCATCATTGATTAGTATGCTAGCTAAAGACCCTGATAGTGTTCAACAATATTGTATAGATACTTTTAGAATTTTCGGTCAGCAAAAGAAGACGATAATAATAACTCCATTCAATGTCAAGTAAGTTTACTTTATTTATAATTTGGACTTAAGAAAATTCCATTTTTATTGTGCATTTTGAGTTATTAATTTTAAACTTTTTTACCTCTAGCGGTAGACATTGGGAGTTACTAGTTATTGTCCCCGGGACGTTCACTATTTATTATCTAGATCCCGCGGGAAGTACATTGAACACTAAAATTGGACACATATTGAGAATGCCATTATTCTGGTGAGAAATATCTCATTTTTATATCAGTTAACATATGTTATTACATTACTATTTAATTATGCAATTTACTGTGTTACATTAACATGTAGGGGTTTAGATGCATTCAAAAATGCTGGAGGAAATGTCCCAAGGAGAAAGTACCAGCAATAATTTGGGAGAACGTAAAAGTAAGTTCCTGACTCCAATGTATATATTATTTATGTGAACTGTGCTTAGTTGTATTTTTTAATATTTTGTATGTTTCAATTTATAGTGTGCTACACAAGACAACGGTTGGGCATGCACATACTATGTGATGCGATTTATGCAGATGATTATCCGACATGCCGCATTGGATATTAATACCATACATGAGGTATTATATATAGTCTCATTAGTTAGTATGAAATATATCAATCTTATTTTTATATTATTACTTATATATATACATCATTCTCTTTGCATGTGTTTAAAACTGACCACACTATAGGTAAACACTTAAAAAATGTACATGCTCCATATACGATGGAAGCATTAAATGAAATAAGAGAAGAATGGGCAAAAGCCATACAAGCAGTGGCGATTGTAAGATATAATTGGGATGCTGATAGCGATGCTGAATGATATTTTGTAAATGAATATTTCTAAATGTTTATACATGTCTGAATGTTTCTACATTTATTTGAATGTTTCTACATGTGTGAATGTGAGAATTGAATTGATGTCTGAATGTATCTACTTGTGTGAAAAATATTAGTTGATTTGTAGGTTTGTGGCCTGTTTGTAGGCTGATATCAATGGATGTCGTAAACCTACAGTTCAGAAAACTGAACTACAGGTTCTCATCCTGCTGACCAGCCACAGCAGGCCTGCAAACTGATAAGAAAAAAAAATTAAAGTATAGGCGTCGATTATTTATAAAACACCGTCATCAAAGGCCTACAATGTCGGTTATTAGATAAAAACCGACGCCTAATATGACAAACAACCCGACCGTGCAGGAAAGCACGACCGTGGTCGAAAAGGCGTCGCTTATTCATATAAAACTGACGCCTATAGTACTAAACACGGCCGTGCTTCGCCGTGTCGTCTGGGTGTATGGCGTCAGTTGTTAAGTTGTTAACCGACGCAGAAAGTGTCCTAGGTGGTGCTCTTTTTTGTGGTGCGAACCTTATAGACGTCGGCCAACTATATATAACCGACGCCTATATGTCATATAGGCGTCGGTTAGAAAACTGACGCCAAAGAGTTCGACCTTTAGCGGCGCCCACATAGGCGTCGCTTGAAAAATGTCGCCAAAGGGGGCTAAACAACCGACACCAAAGGCTGTTTCTGTAGTAGTGTGCCTAAGGTATTCAACTGGTTTAACCATATTGGACCTCAAAAAGATTGAATTACTTAGGCCCTAATGATCATAGTTCTCAGATTTCAATTGGTTGAAAACCACTTAAACAAAATACCCTTAAAATCGATTGGACAAGAGAGGTGTTGAAACCGTTTGAACTTTGGGTCTCCAAACGGTTTGATACCGTTTGGACCCAAACGGTCTTGAGACCATTTGGTCGAAACCATCTCAAAACTGAATGGATCAAAAAGTCCTTTCAACACTTACACAATTCATGATTTCAATGGATGAACCAATTATCAATTGAGTCTTTGATTTCTTTATCACTTGAACTAATGAATCAACCTTCAATTAGACCATCAATTAGGGTTTTGAACCCAATTGATCTAGGATTTCAACTCAAGAAACCTTCAATTAGGTCTTTGAATCGAGTAGTTGTCAATGTTCAACATTGTGGAATTGATTCCATTGTAACTAACGAATCATCATCAAACTTTTGATATGACCAGACCCCAAACGGTCTTGAGGTAATTTGGATGACCTCCAAACCATCTTGAGACCGTTTTCCTCATCATATCCTTGGATTTTGTGAAATTCCATTAGGGTTTAGATCATTGGATTGATCATCAAATCAGCACTTAATTACATTTCAATTTGGTATCTCTGGACCTTCAATTACTCAACTATACTTAACCCTAGACCTACAAACGGTATTGGGTGACCTCCAAACGGTCTTGAGACTATTTGGGTGACCTCCAAATGGTATTGAGACCGTTTGGACTCAAACACCCAAAAATCTAAATTAACCAAATTGAAAATCAACACTTAACCCGATTAGGATTTGCTTAATTGATTAACATTAAACTAATGAACCCTTTGGAATTAATCAATAAAATTTGATGGGTCATCAACCATAAATATTATCATTAACTTTTCCAAATGGTCAACCCTGGTAAACTCTCTGAAACGGTTTGAAACCGTTTAGCTTCAAACGGTTTGATGAAAATGTTTGCTTTCAAACGGTTTTGGTTGAAACTGAATGAGAAACTTATTGAAAACGAATGAGATACAAATTCTTTGGGAAATGAGTCCAAGATGATGTCATAATCATATACCTTCGTTCCTGAAGGTCTTAGTACTTCTAATTTCATGGAACTACCAATTTCAACCAACAATTAATCAAGAAGACAAAGGGATCAATGAAATTACAAGATAGATGGTTGAATAACAATATAAAAGGGTTCAAGTTATAAAACCCGCCTCCAAATTGATCTTCAAAGCTGCAAGATCACGTCAACAATGGTGGATCCAACTCCTTTCACTACTCCAAGGCTTGTCCTCAAACTTTGAGTGAAAAGGAATGGTTAGAATTGAAGATGGGATCGAGATAAGAAGAAGTCATGTATTTATTTTCAATTTCCACCATGGAATCAAGGTGACAGGAGGTCAAGAAGCTTACCAACAGGTTTGGGGTCATACTCCTGATCCTCCAAATCCTCCTTGGTTGTTTTGCAAGCAAAGGGAAGAAGTGGGTTCGAAATTACCCTTTCATTCTATGGATAAATGAGCTTTTATGCAATTTTTATTAAAAATTCAATTAGGAGAGAGAAAGTAGGAATTATCTCCCCCAAATCCTTTCCACTTGCCTCCTCTCCTTCCTTAGGAACGAGGATATCATCCTTGCCTCTTTTTTCTCTCAATTATCCATGTTTTAAAGAAAAGCAAATTAAGCACCTTAACCCTTTTTATATCAATATCCATAAGTTAGTGGATATTTCTTTTTCTTATAATAAGGTGAGTGGAGTTTTCACCTCCTTGAAATATTTCGTGGCCTAGAAAAGGCACAAGGGTGTTCACACTTGAGAAAATTCAGCCATCTCGTTTTTGTTTGAAGGCCCTTCAATTATTTTATTTATTTTTGCATTAAAATTGAAATAAAGTTTCAATTATGCTTAAATCTGGATTATTTTAATATCAAGATTCTCTCTCCTCCAAAGTAATTCAAATGAGGCGCCCCTATCATTTTATTTGCTCTACATGATGCCAAAAAATATTAGGGACCTTATTGAAGTGATAATTTGCATATTAAACCCTAGATTTTGGGTAAATTACACATTACCCCAAAACTAGGTTTTAATGCACAAACATTGCTTTATCAGCTCTTTCTTGGTACTCAAGCCACCACAAGCCATACCTCTGCATCATCTTCATTATCATGATGCTTCAAAACATGAGGAACATATTATCATGCACAATTTGCAATTTAAACCCTCAACTTGAGTAATTTGCACTTTAGTCCAAAACAAACAAAATATTATTTCAACATCATTCAAAAAGGACAGAAATTGAAATATGAGTTCCTCTTGAGTCTTAATTACTTTTCAAGAGATAAGAGAAAGCATCTAATCAACTTTATTAAGCAAAACACCTAGGGTTAAAGCATAACCCAGGTCAGGTATGTTACAACAGGTATTTAACGGAAGCATAGTCGGTCCAAAAAATCACCCTCACCCCCACTAGGTACTAGCAGAACTTCTCAAACACAAAACAACCACTAAGAGTTATTTTTCTGTGTTTGTATAATTAATTTGTGCATCATTCAAAGTTTTAGACTCATAATATATGATGGTAGGAGCTTTATCTTTGTGTTGACCCAACACAACACCCACAACATAGTCTGATGTGTCACACATCAACTCAAATGGTAGGCTCCAATCATGAGCCTGCACAATAGGCGTAGAATTTAGCTTCTCCTTTAGTGTTTCAAAAGAATTTAAGCATCGATCATCAAAAGAAAATTCAACGTCTTTTTCTAAAAGTCCCAACAAGAGTTTAACAATTTTTGAAAAATCTTTGATAAAATGACAGTAAGACCCAACATGTCCCAAAAATCTCCTTACTCCTTTCACTAATGTCAGTGGAGGTGGCTTGGAGATTACTTCTATCTTAACTGGGTCTACTTCCATACCCTTGTTGGACACCTTGTGTCTAAGAACTATGCCCTCGCTTACCATAATATGACATTTCTCCCAATTCAAGACTAAGTGAGTGTCCTCACACCTTTGTAAAACATTATCCAAATTGTAAGGCAATCACTAAATGACTCCCCATACACAGAAAAATCATCCATAAACACCTCCAAACACTACTCTACCATATCAGAGAAGATGGCAAGCATACAACGTTGGAAGGTGGCAGGGGCGTTACAAAGTTTGAATGTCATATGTCTATATGAAAATGTTCCATAAGGACAAGTGAAAGTAGATTTCTCCTTATCCTTTGGCTCGATCGAAATCTAATTATAACTGGAATACCTGTCGAGGAAGCAAAAGTGTGAACGAACGGTGAGTCATTCCAAAATCTGATCAATGAAAAGTAACACAAAATGATCTTTTAAAGTGACGGCATTTAAACAATGATAATCTATGCACACATGCCACCCCCATCACAAACCTAGTTGAAATCAACTCATTAGCTGCATTGGTTGTGACAGTGATCCCCCTTTCTTAGGTACTACCTGAGTCAGGATAACCCACATAGAATCTAAAATTGCATAAATAATACTTGCCGACAGGAGCTTGCCCACTTCTTTCTTCACTACCTCAGTCATGATCGGGTTGAGTCGCCACTGAGGTTGAACTATTGCTTTAGCTCCTTCTTCCAGCCAGATCTTATGTTGGTACAAACTCGGGGAGATTCATTTGATGCCTGCTATAGACCACCCAAAAGCAGCTCGGTGTTTTTTCAACATAGCAAGCAACTACCCCTCTTCTTCACCACTCAAGGATGATGATATGATCATTGGGAGCTTCTCTTCTGTAGCCAAGAAGACATACTTCATATGTGGTGGCAACGACTTCAATTCCAACTCAGGAGGGCTCAATAGAGATGGAACCAGTGGTGGGGGAGGTGGTCCCAAATCTTTAAAATATATTGTATAATAGCAGGGTACCACCTTCAACATCAAGACACACTCCTCTAGAGAGTGGATGTGTGTGTTGTCATATACTCTATTCATCAAACATGCTTCTAAGGATAACTGTGGATATGTTTTCATCATGGAATCAGCAGTGACCTCCTCTATGGTGGTTGGGTCATAGTCTTCTTCTCTATCATCTGGGAAATGTATTGCTTCTTTCAATGAAATCATATTAGCGTTTACAATTATATCAACTGTGAGAGTATCTTTTTCAACCTTGGTCATCACATGAGCCATGTCAAGTAATGGCTTCCCCAAACACAGAGAAATAATATTCCCTCCATGTGCTGCAACATGTTACACTGTGTTGTATCCCCCTCTTTCTTTCGAGTGTTCAGGCATCTTAATTTCAAACCAATCATCATAAGTGCCCATTGTCAACTGTCCTCTGCCCATTTCCAGGATCATGTCAGTTGTGGCTTGGAATGGCTGACCTAGCAAGAGTTTGTTGCCTTTATCCTCTTGAATTTCCATTACCATGAAATCCATAGGGAAAACAAATCTATCCACTTTCACTAGGACATCTTCACAAATGCCATATGGCCAAACCACAAAGTTGTTAGCCAATTCAATTGTCATAGAACTTTTTCTCGTCTCCTTAAGACCTAGATTCTTGAAGGTTGACAAAGGCATGAGGTTAATACTGGCCCTTGAGTCACATAGAGCTACACCGAACTTGGTCTTTCCAATGAAGCATGTGATGTTGAAACAACCAGGATCTTGTCTTTTAGGAGGTAGTGTTCCCAAAATAAACGCACTCACTTGCTCCTTTAACACTATCACATTAGCCTTGGGTATCCTTCTCTTCTTATTGATGATGTCTCAAGAACTTTCCATATGATGGTATCTGCTCAATTGCATCAATGCGTGGAATATTGATAGATAACTTTTTAAAACCCTCTAAGAATTTCTAGAACTGTCGGTCTGCTTTGGTTGCCTTCAAGCTGTGTGGAAAGGGCACTGTAGTCACCGGTGTCCTCTGGTGAGGTGGTACATATGCTTTTGATTTAGTATCCTCCACCGCATCAGTGTGCTCTTCAGTTGTTTTCTCTTGTTCCAATTTATCTGACTTAGTTGCATCTGCTGACACAATCTAAGTTGTTGTTCTTGTAGCTTCACCTGCATCTGAGTTTGTTGGTGCCTTATTCAACAGCGTCTTACCACTGCGGAGTAGGACTGCCTTGTCGTGTTGATTTCTAGAAGGCATGTTAGTATTAGCTGGGAACCCCTGTTGGTTTGGCTACTTCATAGTACCACATCCGCTTCCATTTGAGAAATATGAGTTTCTATATTGCATATCCTCTCCCCTTGGTTCTGGAGTTCTCTTTGAGTTTGACCAATAAGCACTTCATTCTGACTGACCAGCTTTCTGAGCATTTCTTCAGTATGGTCAATCTTCTTATGTTCTTATTGATATTGCGCATGGCCACCAAATTGTTGTGGCTTGGGTTGTTGCGCCTAAGATGGGTCTTGTTGGAAATTGTTAGGATCCTTCCATGAAAACTTAGGATCCTTCCTCCATGCGTAGTCTTTGCTCATATATTGTTGTTGGTGGTGCACAAACTTACACTCTTCATCTTCTTCTTCAGAATATGGTCCATTGTTAGCACATAACTTTTTAGCAATCATGTCCAACTTCTCATTTAATGTAGAGATGACCTTGGACTCACTGACACTTTTGACAGTTGCCAAAATCTCTCTCTCATCACCCCATGATTGATTTTTGGACATATTCTTCAATATCTCATGACAACGGGCAGGTTTGTTGTTGAGGAAGAACCCTGCTCCCGCATTGTCAAGTGTAGTCCTTTCTCCCTTGTACAGACCATAATAGAAGATCTTTTCCTATCCCAAAAGATCAATACCATGATGAGGTACTTTCTACAGCATATTCCGGACTCTCTTCCATGCTTCAGAGTAGGATTCATCTGCTTGTTGTCTGAAATTATGGATCTTCTTCACCAAGTCATTTGTCTTCTATGGGGGAAAGTAACGCTTGAATAAGGTGTCAATCGTCTGATCCTACGTTTCGATACATTCATCATCAAGATTATGATACCATGGCTTTGTGTTGTCTGCCAAAGATGACAGGAAAAGCTTCAGATATATGACAGTCGCTGACACTCTATCTATTTTGGCCATATCATAGTTCTCAACAAAGTTACTGATGTGCACCATCGAGTCTTCAGAATTGTGTCCATGGAAAGCTTGAGATTTAACTAAAGAGATAAACCCTGGGTCAATCTTGTAGCTACCCACACTGATGGCTTGTCTTTTGATTGGTCCTTTTTGAGCTGTTGAGGAAGAGGCTCTGATCGTCTCCCATATCGTCTGTTCTTCAGCTCCATCCCCCATTTATGTTGACTCGGGTTCTTCTAGTGTTACAGATCTTTCAGGCGGAGATGTTAGTAGTGGAGTTTGGTTGAATCTATCCACCAACCTTCCAACTTCCCTCTCTTTGTGAAGGAGTTCTGTTTGCACAAAACTCGGTGAAGATGGCTCTCCATAATCATGGGCTCGAGTATGCACTATACATCAGTATTTGAAAGTAGAAAATTGATTACAAAGTACAATAGTGGAGCTAAAAGCAATGATGATTTTATGATTCAGCTTTAAGTGAAATAGAAAACACTAAAAAAATAAAAAAAAATGTTGGCCTAGAGTGGCCGACCACAACACTCGTAGTGTTGGATGTTGTTGTTTCCCCGACAATGGCACCAAAAACTTGACATGTGTTTACCGTGCATTATACGCAAGTGAACGTATTGAAGTAATATAGGCCCTTTTGAGGCCCAAGTCAAATACAGGGAAATGTTCTCTAGAAGACTACTACTAACTATGGTCTAATCAACTAGGCCAGTGAAAATGAATTGGTTTGATTGAACAAAAACAAAAATAGAATGAAACGAGCTTAACACTTAAATTACTCAGATTTTAGGAAATTCCTCAGGATTATGGTTTCACCACAGATAACATTACAATTCATTCCATACACCAATATCTATTACCCCTATCCCTAGATAAAGAGCCTGTAGTCAGAACTACTCACTCTCGTAATGTATTTCACTACATATTCTAATGCCAATCTCATCTCCATAGTAATTGGTTGATTAGTTAGGTGCTTTATGATTAAAATTTGGGTTTCTCCTCCCGTTTATTCTCCGCCTATTCTAAGGGATGAAATAAATGGGTAAATCCATGTTTTCCAACCCTTAACCTCTCTCTCGAAATGATTAAGAGTCTAATAATCTATCTATGTTGATCAAGCATAAATAGAACAAGGCAACTTCATAGATTTATATCCAGAAAATAGGGACAAATATGATATTAATGCATGGAAATCAATTACAATGCATATATGGGCTACTCCCGGGTCCTAAGGAATCAAGGGGTTTATCCCCGCATGGTTTTCATTGACAAATACATGGTAGATAAGGGAAAATTGTGGGAAACATTAGAAAAACTAAGTCACCCCTGGAGATAGATGATTCGGAAAATCCCCTACATTGTGCGTGCAATATGCTATCTTTCGGTTGTAGATTCGCCTTCCAGAGGTGCTCGAATAATCCCCGGTGAAGCCTTTGGTTCCTTTCTCTTCTCTCATCTCTCTCTAGTGTCATGCAATGGAAAATAGTTGCCTCCTCTAGTCTGGCCGAACTCCCCTTAGGTCATAGGATTCACTTATGGTACAAAATAACGGAAGTCATTGGATTAGATTGCTATCTTCAGATTTTCCAAATTGGTCAGACTCAGTAGTACTGACTTGTTAGCTGGTAGTACCGAGTTCCTAGGGTATCCATGACTCATGACAATGTTAGTGCTATCAACTTGTCTCAATAGCACTGAGTCTTTAGGTCGCCTGAGAACCACTTCACTGATGCCATCTCAGTAGTACTGAGTTTGTGAACTCAGTAGTATCGAATTTTCACGATTCATCCTTGTGTTTTACTGACGAGGCTTCGATACTACTGACTTTGAGTGTCAGTAGTATCGAGTATGTATGGGTCTTTTCTGGTTTGGTACCGATGTGAAATTGGTACCACTGACTTTTGGTGTCGGGTATATCGACTCTATGAAGTTCAATTGTACCAGAAAATGCACAAAAACGTGGATAAATGTTCAGGTTAAATATTAAGCCATATTAAATAGTAAAAATTATATGATTTGATGCATTTAGATAGAATAGGACATTGATAGCATTTCATGCATAATTAATCAAATAAATGACAAATCAACACATAAAATCAAGGAAATTATGCCTGTGAAATGCGATGATTATTCTTGCCAAACACAGATATATTTTATTATAGGGAAATATGGCGATATAAATGGCAACAGAAAGAAAAAAAATATTACCATATTGATAGCTCTATTTCGTGGGTCAAAAGTGTAAACACAATTGTCCAATCAAAGATATCAGACTTTAAATTTACACCTGACTTCAAGAGACATCTGCAACTCAATACAGAGTCTATTGTAGTAGTGTAGGGTCAAACACAGGGACAAGGAGAACAACAGAATAAGAACGGAGATCTTGGCTTAGTTTAGTCAAATCAAAGAGGTGAAATTGGTGTTCCAATTAAGGAACAAATTAATCTAATCAAGCAGTGAACCCAAGTTATGAAGGATTAAAAGAAGTAAAGATAATTGTGAAATAATGAATAAAGGGAAACTTGGATTGGGTTTCATCAATCAGACCTTCCACAACCATGTAAAACCTTCTCTTATCATTTGTATATATTCTTAACATGTTTTGCAAACAGTCATAAATGATATCCACTCCTTTCTTCTCTTGAGATTCAGGTAGATTTTTATTCAAAGGTCTCTCTTTTTCTCAAGATGGAAAATCAAAGAATCAATAGTAACAATATGACTTTTGTAATGTAACTCCTCAATCTCGTGTATCATTACTAAGCTATGCTCCAGATCTAAATGCAAGCATTCTCTCAAATAAATCCATATTGAACATCACAAGGAGGTAGCTAATCAACAAGTGACACATTTAAACAAGAGTATAGAAACACAACTACAAGAAATATGTAAGAAATAGGAGAATGAACAATTACGTGGTTGGGAGGGCCTAAAGGCTACTCCCAACCCAAGTTATGGAGATTAGCCACTCATGTCTCAGAAAAGAAATAGATTACAGACTGATTAATTCATTATAAAGAGAAGAGAGGGAAGAAGTTGACACAAGGGTAGGTCGAGTGGTCGATCTATCCACTTTTCCGTTTGATCTAACACATAGGTCAATGGCCAATGGTCAAACGTCTCCATCTTTCCCTTCAATTTAGACTTGAAACAAACAAATCCATTGATCTATTGATAAATGTAGCTGAATCCCAAGTTCAGAGTTTGATTGTTAGCTAGGTCGATGACACTAGACTAGTCGATGGCTCTAGATTTGGATTCTAAACTTGTAGCAGCCTTTCAATTTTTTTACTCCAAAATCCAAGATGCCTTGAAGTGATGCCTTGGGGGCCTGTTTATAGGATTTGACTTGTGCCCTATTGATCTTAGATTGGTCCATGTGGTGTGGAGTCTTCATCTTCCTAATGTCAACCTCGATGGTCAATGAGTCACTGTTTGACCAATGGATTTTCATCGGTCTTGAGAGTCATCAGTCTTTGTGAGATCGATAGGGTCATCGACCGTCTTTTCGATGCGAAGGTTGATACTTGATATGTTGATATGTTGTTGATGAGTGTGTTTGATGGTTTGAAAATGATGGGACCTTGTCGACTTGAAGATCAATGAATCATATTGTCAACTAAAGCTCGATGAGATTTTTGTCGATCTCCCAAATTTTCTTTTTTCGACTTGAAGTTTGTCATTCCTCATGATCAATGGGTGGGAGTTTGATGGGTCCATCCATCAATTCTTTGAGAAGAGGTTGACTGTTGACCTAACAGGTTGATGATCAGTGGGTATACATCAATTGTCAATTTTGGATGAATTATCATTCTTGTATGTCAATGGTTACGCCATAGATCTTGAGGATTTTGAGTTTAATTCCTACAAATTTCAACAAAACTTAGTCAAAACCAAGTAATTAGTAAATTAGGAACAAAGTGAACAAAATTGAAGGTCTAATCATTAAATCAAATGATTTTATTTATGAAAAAGCTATGAAAATTACATGAAAATTGATGTTATTAACTCCCCTAAACTTAGAGATTAGCTTGTCCTCAAGCTAATAGGATTATAACAATTGATTTTGTTGTTGACTAAAACAATGATTTTATATCAGACTCTTACCAAAATCATTCAGTTATTCATAAAATGATCTTACTCAGCAAAAACATCATTTTTCATAAGATTTCCTCTTTAATTTTTTCGCGATTGTTTTTTGTCATAAATTCATTTTCGACATATATCTCATTTTTCAAGGTAGCTTTCACTTTTGACATATATCTCATTTTTCAAGGTAGCTTTCAATCTCATCAAAATGTTGGTGGTTGAAGGAATAGGTAGGCAAAAAGCCTTGTGGGTATCCCTTCCTTCTTCTTAGGTCCTTCAAGTATAGGTTCATTAAGTGGGCAAGTGGCCCCTGCATTCCAAAGCAATTGGTTTGAGAGCAGTAATTGCACATCCTAAGCAACATTGTCCCATATTACCATACCTTTAAATGAACAACATTGGAATTGGGGTGTGCGTTCTTGATCTTAGAGTTTAACAAAAGTGACATATCTGTGTTCATGAGCACAACAATATACCATTTTGATAGCTCTTTTAACTAGACGCATGGCACAACTCTTTGTATTTTTACTCTCTATCTTTTTAGTCCTCACTCTTTTTGAGATTTTGAATGAACTGAAGGGAATGAGTGAAAAGTGAGGTATCTATTTCTTCTTTTATGAGAATATGTCATCAACTGAATATGATTCTGCTCTTGATTAGATATTTTTGGCAGGATTCTTCTGAAGGTGTTTTGAGGCAAAAATCAAAATAGAGGAAGAAGTAATATTTTGCTAAGAGAAAAATATAAAAACAATTTCAATACAGAAAAGAATTGTCCTGATTGTCATCTTTTTGAAAGAGATATAGCTTGAAAGATAAACTAAATTCCTTGGAGGTTTTGATCATTTGCCTCTTCATGAAACATTGTCAAAAAGTTTGAGAAAAACAAAGTACTAAAAAGGGAAGAAAATTGAAGTTTGTTTCTGATACTATGAATACCTATCTCACAAGATTACCCCCCACCCAAATTACAACACAGATTGTCCCTCAGAGGGTGAAAAGAAGAAGAAGATGTAAACACATGAGATTATTAGTGGAGATCTACTATTGACAATTCAGACTCAAGAATCATCATGACGTAGTTGCTGCGGAGACAATGATAATTATCACCATGACTTTCTTCAATAGTAGTGTGACAGTTGTAACACTCAGCTTGTAAAATTTGATATTGAAGGTGTAATCTGTGACAGTTGTAACCTCTATGATAATTCTCCAGACCTCATGAGATCGAGTTAAAGCTGTGATAGTTGAAGGTGGATTTTACATTATAGGTGAAGGTGTAATCTGGACCTCTTTTGCTATTTCTCGTTGTAAAATCTTGCAAAAAGGTTCCTTTGTGGGCTGAGGTATCAATGGGTAAAGATCTCATAGGTTTTCAGGAAGTTCTAGATCTTGAAAGAAGTGGTTATCATGGATGACTTCCATGGCATATCATCCATAAAGAGAGGAAAAATTATTGGGATCTAGGTTTGCGGTCGATATCTAACGATTGAGTGTCTCCATGACTCAGAGGATGATGAAAGCAATATCATCTTTATCTTGATGTTCCTAGTGAATAAGAGGCTCAATCACATTATTGATCTAGTTAGGACGATAATAAGGAACTTTATGTATGATCTATTTTGTCGAATAGGGATGTAGGGAAGTTTTTCTACTGTAGGGTCTTTGACATGTCCATATTTTGAAGATTGTCCACACAAGTATTGAATAGAGTAATTTGATGTTTAGTTAGATTAGCGACATAGACAATCCATAATATTTTAAAGTGAAAAGGTAAGAGAATAACTCATGTTTGATGCATCCAAAGTTTGTCCAAATGCATCATTACATAAGGTCATCCAAATGATTCTTAAAAAGACAATCAGTGAGGATGGGTATTGCATTAAAGTACGACCACTCCTTATCACTGGCATTACATCTTACAAGATAGTAGATACCAACACGGTGAAAACCCTTTTGTTTATCTTGGTAGGGCTACAAAAGATGTCCAAGAATTCTTCCCAGAAAGATAAATGGTGATTTGACTTCCATCACGATTATTGTCCAAAACATCTTGTAAGACAAAGATGTCATGGATAGGCATTCCGTGCAAACAATCAGAATCAAATCTATGCATCTTGGAAGGAAGTTTTGGTGGAAGAGGAAGGGGTGGGTCATGGAATATGGGGTTTGGTGGCCTCAGATTTGCTTCTGAAAGGAAGGCAGATAAGTCACCACTATACTCTCTTGAAGAAGCATGTTCATCATTGGAAGGACTATCTGCATCAACCCATAGATCCAGATAAGTGGTGTATAATCCTACAGAAATATCCTCCTCTAATGTATGGAGGCTACAAAGTGGTCAAATAGGGCTATCGTTGTCAAGTAAAAGCTCATGCATATTATAGCCTGAGATGTCAGCAAAGTAATCTGGGGTTCTCTGAGTGAGAGGAAATTTGTTTTCAGAAGGACGAGCATGAATGTTGTCAAATGGGTTGAAGTGAGGCTCTAGAAGAGAATCAGGAATTCCCCATGGGGGGGAAGGTGTAGGTCGTTCTAGATTTACAAAATAATGTCAAATTATGGAGGCTTATTCAAGTCATTCTTAGAAAATAACATCTCAAAGACATGTGATATAGATTCTTTAATGGATGTGGTTGAATGCTTCGGAGAATGGTGGTAGATTTCTTCACTCATAGTTTGTGTACCATATGAATTTCCATGGGAATAACGAGATGATGGAGAAGAACCTTCAACAATCGAACGAGCTTGAAACTCACAATAGTGTTTTCACCTAAGTGTGCTTTGCGCCAATTTTCTTTGGCATTCATCTTCATTGGCCTTCCAGTGATGTAGAATTTGATGTTGTACTGCTAAGATTTCCTACATCATCTATGGAAGATGAGATAGGGCGTCAATCTTATGCTCTATGTAGCCACTTGCTGAGGAAGATGTTGTAGGTCCACCTGTCGGTGTTGATGAGTAGCAACATGTTTGGACACATCCTATAAATCTTTTGTTAGTTTAAGAATAGCAGACACGTGTTCAGTAGTTGCCTACAAATTGAGTCAATTTTATGATCCAAAATGTCGCCCATAGTTTCAAGATATTCCATATCTGAGGAAGGTGAAGAAGGGCGCTCAGGGTGAGGTGACGAACAAGAAGTAGAAGATGAGGTAGCATGTTGGTGACGTCGGGGTGGACTAGCAGGGACATCATGCACTTCTTGACGAGGTGGAGAGGGTGGTTTGCTTGTTGTGGCAAGAATTGATGGGATAGTTGGGTGGAGGTGGGAACCTTTGGGTTGGACTGAAGTCCTCCGAAATCTTTAGGTACATATTGCATGGTGACTTTGCTGCAACCTTTAGATGATCCACTGGAATCACTAGAATAGCGGAGGACTTGGCATGCTTTAGGGGTGAATCCAGAACTTTGAAGTCATTGTCATGGGTTGCCTCATGCTCCTTTTCATATGGAATTTTTGGTAGGGGATTTTTCGGAGATTTGGCCACAATATGTATTGGGCAAACTCTTGTTGATGATGTGGCACATTGGTGTGGTGACTCATAAATTGAATCATGAAACTTGGTGATGAGTTATATGATTTCTACTTCGGTGAAGAGAAATGTTTGCATATCATAGTCTACCAGCTCAGGTAGAGGAATGTAGATATTAGTTATCAAGAAGCGATAGTGGCTTTTGTCATCATGAAGAAAGATGATGCCAGAGAATGTCAAGTATCGAATGTTGGTGAGATTTTCACCATACATATCTTTGAAAATTTTGGGAGCAATAGGGTGTCCATAGGCTAGATATATAAGACTGATCAGACCACCCATTCAATACTCTTTTTGTGAAGATGAGGATATAGATAACCATTAATCAATCAGTAAATGACCAATGTTGATAGGCTGTCCTTCCATGATAAGAGACAAAAGGTTCTTCAGGATAGATATTACTTGTCTCAAATTTTGTGAATAGGATATTGGCAACAATTTTATGCATGGTCTCCATAGCCCAAAGTACACAACGTAGGCCTGGAAGCCCCAGATTTTTAGTGATGCCTTCCTGTGAGTTTGGCCCAATCGGTTCTAGCACTAAAATAGAAATCGTCTTTGTCTAATAGCCCAGTGCTTTCTATTGTGGCCTCTTCACCAGACGAGCAAATTTTTTTTGTACAATATCATCTCAGTAAGCATGTGGTCAGTGTTGTTGATGTTGACCTTCATTAGTGCGCTTGTAGGATCATCATGTGCTTGATGAAAACCTAATAGATGGAAGACATGAACTCAATTGTATCTTCCTCATGTACCCTACGATTGGATGAGCACAGACGGGCCATGTTTGATTGTGTAAGCAAAGCAAACACCTTCACCCGAATCCCAATTTCTTTGATAGCGACTAATTGAAAAAATGGATGGGTTTATAAGTGAGATTATTCAATGCTTTAAATGCCTCTACTCAAAAAGTCCCCAAATATTGGACCTCAACTAGGGTGGATTTAGGTGCTTCCATGTCAGTTTCAGAAGCATGCACCCTATTGCTACCCTTGGTGGTGGATGATTCAGGTTCTAAGCGCTTCTCTCCTCACTTGGGTGCAAGGTCAGTGGTGGTTGCCCATCCTCAATGCGGGCCATTGTTGCATCATAAGAGCATTGATAATCAACTAATATATGAATGGTAAAGACAAGGAAGAAAGATTGTTGACCAACATGGTCGATGGATTCATCGACCTTGAAGAGAATGATTGATAATCAATAACTAGAAGGGTTGATGTCCATAGGTCAAAAACTCTAAGAAGAAAAGAACACATCTTAGTGAGGCAGTAGGACAATGGAGAATTACATCGATGGTGCTTTAGATAGATAATGGTCGACAAGATCGGGTCAATAGGGTCAGATCGATGAGGTCAGGTTACACGTTGATAGAGTTTTAGCTACAATGATGTCAACTCATATGTATGGTTATCGACTGGAAAGGTCGACCAGAGGTCTCCGAAGAAAGTTTGATGGATGTGGGAGAAAAGTGGCAGAGTTTCACTGTATATAAGATGTCGTTGGGTCATATATTTATAAGAGAGGGTTGAGAGGAGGTGAACATTAGCTAGGTAAATGGATTCGGGATTCAAAACCACCAAGCACCCCATCAAGGGAAAGATGAACAGTCTTGCAATTAAGGGTCGATGGACTCATCAACCTTTAAGAGAATGGTCGACAGTCCTATCAAATAGTGAAGAGGTTAATAGCTCATTGATGTGTATAAATTAAAAATGTGGACTGCTTTAGAGTTTAAATCAATGGATCCCTGTAAAGAGACCATCGAATAATCATCATTTGACAATCAAATATCCGTCTGGTTAAAGGAACAGATTACAAGGGAAGTTTATCTAAGAAAACAAAAGTGAAAAACAAAAATGAACAAAAACAAAAGATAGATTGTTGGGTTGCCTCTCAATTAGCGCTTTGTTTAAAGTTGTGTAGCTTGACTGTAGAGTTGTCTTTTATCCTATAGTTGGTGCATCAGAGAGATCCATGTCCGCCTTCTCGGTGATAACTTCATCTTCATAGTAGCACTTCAAAAGATGCTCATTGACCAAAAAGGTGTATGATTTCTCACTGTGGATATCCATCATTCTAAAGGAATAGATGGTGATTAAAGTAAAGGGTATGAACTGACAAGAGCATAGCATTCCTTGAAAAAGTTAGAGGGTAGAATTGAATAGAAGGACTTTGCCATTGTTAGAAATATCCTTTTGCTTGATGTGAGAATCATGTCACATTTTCATGTGTTCTTTATAGATCATGGTATTTCTATAAGCATGTAGATGGAGTTCTTCCAACTCATGTAACTAGAGAAAGTACTTGTCCTTGATGAGGTCAGCATCCATGCTGAGATTTTTAATTGCCCAAAAGGCTTTTTGTTTGTAACGTCCCCATATTCCACCTTCTAAAAACCCCCTGGACTGAGAGGATGAAATCCAAAAATGTTATTCAAAGTGTGATACAGAAGTGACAAACACATATATGAACAAAACTATAAACATACACCATAGATTCTCAACATTCAACATGTATATAACTATAACATGAGTTATTGCAACATGAATTATAATTATATATTAAAAGAGAATTTTACACATATTCTGAACATGTATGCTAATTGGATCCTAGACAATAGATACAACATGTACAACTTTCTCACATCATGTCTTTTCTCCCATGCTAGCTTTGAACCTAAAACATACGTGAAATAGTGGATCAACATTAGGTGTTGTGTGCATGAGAAAAAAGATATGTATATTTATGGTTTCCATAATTTTGAAGAAAAAAAATTGCAGAAAGAAAGAAAATCATTGAAGACATCCCTTTGTTCAGTGAAATACACCCATTTTAATCATTTTTCTATATGAGTTGTATTATCAAGATGGACTAGTACCAAAACATATATGTTGTGCCATATCCCATGTACCAAGTACTCTGGGTAACTCCCTATATACTGTGTGCTCTAGGGAGGTGTACTAGTCAACATTAATCTATTCCCTTATAAGTGGGATAATGAACACCTTAATAACTACAAGACACCTACTCATAATTTATGTTTTCAAGTGAAAAAATGTTGAGTACTTATAGTAATACTACATCCAATATTTGCAAATAAAAGAGCATACATAGATATCATGGTTCAACCAAGAAAACCATCGTCATATAATTAAATAAAACCCACATACCGTATTTTAGAGATTTTAAATTTTCCTAGACCATCGATATCATTGTTCATCACATGATTAATGACAAGTAATCATAATTAATACATGCTCAACCATTATTAATGGTATTTTAGGTCCAGTCAGGGTTTGAGTCAAACTTGGGTTTAATATGAGGTTAAATGTGTGTTTGGTATTTTTCTACTGATCAAAGGGTCATAATTAGGGCCTGGTTCAATTTTCATTATTTTATGATGTTTGGTCTATTTTATAGAATGTATATGAGGTTTGAAGTAGTAATTCATGATTTAATAAGAATAAACCCAGTATATTGGCATAATTATCATATCAGAATCCATATTTAGCTAACACATGATATTAGGGCTCATAACTATTTTTCTCATATTAAATATCCATTATATGCCAATTATTTCTTTAAACCAACCCTACAAATGAGCACTATAATCTTAATTAGATATAGTCATTAATATTATCCCAAAACTCTGTTATAAGGGTTTCATGATAAAGAGGGCACTTTTTAAAATCTATGGATATTTTGTTGGTATTTATTGGTCAAGGGAGCTATTTTTAATTGTATTTCTAAGATATGTACATTAGATGGGGTATTTACCTTTCTCTAAAAATTCACCGGCCGTCAGGTTCTATGAATGACACCTTAGATGGCCACCATATAGCTCCTAAGAGAGGCACATCACTCTCTTCCTATCCTTCCTTGAACCAACCGATTGGGTTGGACTAGATCTATAAGCCAACTAGTTCAGGGTAACTCGAACACTGATTCACTCCTTTCCTCCTTCGCAGATGCAATCTTGCAAAAGACCTCGTGTTTCTCTACTGAGCATCATTGCACCAAGTCTTTTGGTGAGGAATCTTGGCCACAAGAGTGAGTATTTTCCACCCAATTAGTCAGTAGGTTTGTCTTCTGGACTGGCATCACCTTATCCCTCCCCCCGATCCTTCCATTTCACGATCCCAAATCACATTCTCCATCCCCTACGTGCACAAGTGTCGTCGCTCTGGGATAACATATGTGTCTGGGAGCTCATTTATGAGAACAAAAACTCCATATAACTCCAACGTGGCTTTGTGCTTGAGTGGATGTATCCCACTCCTCTAACAGCTTCACATTTGCTATTAGACCCTCTTTGGATGGCTCCCCTAATGTGGTGGTGCTTCTACATGCAACCACTGTCGTAAGGTGGAGGAATGGCTAGAAGAGTAGCCAGAACCTCCTTTTCAACTCCTATAAAGGTCAGATTCAGAGTCACGATGCTATCCTATTGGCCAAGGTCTTGTCATGGTTGCATATCTAGTTAACTCATACCTTTGATCCATTGGTACACATTGAGGAGTCATGATTGTCCATGCCTCTATGTGGATATCTGAAGAGGCTCTAACGTAGGAAGATGCAGGGTGAATCCCACCACCTCTTTACCTTGACGAGGGAAGATCTACTGGTGGAGTTTGAAGAATGGCGATTGAGAAACCAATTGTGCGGGAAGTTGGGCTTGGATCTCCTTGATCATGGGTTCATCTTCCATCCACTTGTAGTTGAGGTTGGATCCACAAGGTTCATCTATATCTAAAGGAACTCTTTGTATAAGGGCGAAGGTACATAGATCCTTTCCCCCAACTTGACTTGCTTATACTGCAAGGTGGAGGAATAGGATGTCCATTTCTCCCTCCATACCCTAGCCAAGCCAGGCCTATGAAAAGCTTTGGAGGAGATTGAAAGAGAGGTCTTGATCCCTCTATTCATACCATAGCAAGTTCTATCTCAAGGGTTATTGAACAGCTCCAAGAATATAGGATCTAGTCCACCTATTAGCATGATGTGTAGATCTTGATAGACTGGGTAAACTAGGTATGTGAATCATGACCATGTTGCCTTCCAGAATAGTCAGAATTGAAGATGAACTATGCATTGTTGATCATTAGGTCCATGATTAGATTGCCTATAAGTGGTTCTATTGCCTACTATTTGTATGAGTCCCCACCATATCAAGGCTGCGTGACATGACGCTAGGGTGGATGAATAAATATCAAGCTTACATCTACTTATTTAGAACCTTAGTCTGTAAATCAATCATTTAAACCCAATCATCTCTCATAGAAATGATGCAAATTTCAAGCATTAGTTCCTCAACATGTGATCTAGCATTTAGACAGGTTTGATATCAAAAATCTAATATTTGTTCATTATATTTAATTTCTTGAGTGACCTCATGAATAATCATAAGAAAATTAAAATACAAGTCAATTAGTCATCAACTATTGATCAAAAAGTTCAAACTGCATCAATTGACCGTATCAAACATCAAGCTCCATAATTATATATTTTGTGTGTGTATTTAAATACTTCATTGGATATAAAACTCTAAAATTTAGGGTCATCACATTCACCCTCCCTTATATGGAATTTCATCCTTGAAATTCAACTAGTCTCATAATTATAGTGATAACAAGGAGTCTCTACTTTCTATCGGTTGCCACTTCCAGGTGCCAAGGCTATCATACCATTAGATGAATATACTAGGTCAAGCTTATCTGAGTGACTCTTCACACATAATCATAAATATATTCAAGTGAGGTTTCTAGAATCATATAACAAGAAAGAGATAAGGAAGGAATAACATTTATGGGTATCTTATGCACAGGACATTTTAGTGCTACAACCAGAGTCTCATATATCATCTCACTTGTAGCTAATGATGAGATTTACAAATATACATCACTCAATCTAGAACCTAACTCAATCAAAAGGAATGTCTTAATCATTATGAGTCACCTACCCATCATTTTTTACCCAACTCTCACATATAGTATTGAATCATGCAAAAGGACTCAACTTACCTACTCAGGAGTAACCCAACTTAGGACACATCATTTCATATATATCATATTTGTCATATATTAGAGGGTAGTTTCTAAGGTCCTCTCCCTATGAGTCTCTCTCTCTTTGGACTTCACCATGTATCTTGTCCTAACTATGAAGGTCCTCCTTTGTAAAATATCTTGAGACTCATGCATATTCAACCTTATCTCAACTTAGCTCATATTTCCAAAACTGGGATCAGACCTCATATGCCACTTATATTTGTATAAAGCAACATATATCATCAAAGATTGAACATATATAAGATCATCCTTTCTTATGTCATTTATCAAACTATAATCTACTCTAACTATCAAATATCTGATAAGTCTCTAGACCTTTAATTTAAAACTGTTCTCTCTTTTAGACTGATGTCACTCCCTTTCATTTAGATTGCATGAACATGTACTACGCTATTGTGTGAGGGACACATTTTCATATTTACATATATATAGTAAAATATTATATATATATTTTCTCAGAGAAAAAGGACATTAGAGAAAAGTGTCGAGGCTCGAGCTGATTGGAAAACAAAACCAAATCAACAAAATCAAGTGTCGCACACACAACAGAAAGTCTAGTGTCACATCACCTAGTAAAATGGTGAGAATAAGGTGTAGACTAGTGTAGCTACCCAATAAATATGAGCTCTATATGGAAATGATTTCACACACTTGTCTAAACCTAGTTTTCAAACATCTAGGTTCTAACCTAGAGGCTAATTCAAACCTAGTTCATATAGAATAACTTAGTAAGTTACTAGGATTTTTAGTGAAAGGTAAAATTTAGTTTTATGTTTAATGGTGAGCAATTTTCAGGTGTAGCTATTGTTCATGCTCTGATACCAATTGTAACGTCTCTGGATTTTGCCTTCCCGAAACCCCATGGGATGAGAGGATGAAATCCAAAAACATTACTCAGAGTGCAATGAGGAATCTACATACACATACATGAACAAAACCATAAACATACACCATACATTCTCAACATTCAACATATATATATATATATTTACAACATGAGTTATCACAACATGAATTACAATTATATATTGAATGAGAATTTTACACATAGTCTGAACATGTATGCTAACATAATCCTAGATAATTGATATAACATGTACAACTTGCTCACATCCTATATTTTCTCCCATGCTAGATTTGAACCTAAAACATACATGAAATAACAGATCAACACTAGGTGTTGTGTACATTGGCAGAAAGATACATATATTTATGGTTTCTATAATTTTGAAAAGGTTTGCATAAAGAAAAAAACCATAGGAAACATTACTTTGTTAAGTGAAATACACAAATTTTAATCATTTTTCTAGATGAGTTGTATTATCAAGGTGGACTAGTACTAAAACATATATGTTGAGCCCTATCCCATGTACCAAGTACTCTGGGGAACTCCTTGTACACCATGTTCTCTAGGGAGGTGTACTAGTCAACATTAATCAATTCCCTCATAAGGGGCATAATGGACACCTTAATAACTACAAAACATCTACTCACAATTTATGTTTCCAAGTGGCAAAACATTGAATACTTATATTAATACTACAACCAACATTTGCAAATAAGATATCATACATAGATATCATGTTTCAACCAAGAAAACCATAGTCGTATAATTAAATAAAACTTATGTACCTAATTTCAAAGATTGTTAATTTTCCTAGACCATCGATACCACTATTCATCACCTGATTAATAACAATTAATCATCATTAATATATGTAATGGTATTTTAGGTCCAGTTAGGATAAAGTCAAACCTTGGTTTAATTTGAGCTAAAATGCGTGTCTAGTATTTTCAACTGATCAAGAGGTCATAATTAGGGCCTGGTTCAATTTTCACAATTTTATGATGTTTGGTCTATTTTATAGAATTAGTATGAGGTTGGAAGCACTAATTTAAAATTTTAATAAGAATAAGCCCAGTATATTGGCATAATAATTAGTTCAGGATCCATATTTGGTTCCACATGATATTAAGGCTCAAAACTATTTTTCTCAGATTAAATATCCATTATATGCCAATTATTTCATTAAACCAACCCTAGAAATGAGAACTATAATCTTAATTAGATATCATCATTAAATACTTCCCAAAACTATGCTATAAGGGTTTCATAATAAAAATGGCATTTTTTGAATCTGTATATGTTTTGTGGGTATTTATTGGCCAAGGGAGCTATTTTTAATCATATTTCTAAGATATGTACATTAGATGAGGTATTTACCTTCCTGTGGAAATTCACCGGTCGTCATATTATATGGATGACACCTTAGATGGATGTTGCATAGCTCCTAAGTGAGGCACAACACTCTCTCCATGTTTTTTTACCATCCGATTTGGATGGACTGGATCTGTAAGCCATCTAGTTCAGGGTAACTCGAATGCTAATTCACTCCTTTCCTCCATCCCAGATGCGATCTTGCGAAAGACCTCACATTTCTTTACTGAGCGTCGCCACACCAAGTCCTCTGGTGAGGAATCCAGGCCGCAAGAAGAGTACTTGTCACCCGATTATCCAGTAGGTTTGTCTTTTGGATTGACATCACCTTCTCCCTCCCATGATCCTTCCTCTTCACGATCCCAAATTGTGTTCTCCATCCCCTACGTGCACGAGTGTTATCATGCTGGGAGAACATTTATGTGTGGGAGCTCCTTTGTGAGAACATAAACTCTGTCCAACTCCAGCCTAGATTTGTGCTCGAGTGAATGTATCCCACTCCTACATCAGTTTTGTGGTCACTCTCAAACCCTCTCTGGATGGCTCCCTTGATGTGGTGGCGCTTCCACACGCATCCACCACTATAAGGTGGATGAATAGTTAGAAGAGTAGCCAGAACGTCCTCATCCATTCCAAAAGAGGTCATCTTCAGATTCACCATGTTATCCTCTTGGCCAAGGTCTCATCATGGTTGCATATCTAGTTAACTCAGACCTCCAATCTACTGGTACACGGCGAGAGTCATGATTGTCCATGCCTCTGTGTAGATATCTGAAGTGGCCCTAACGTAGGAAGATGCAAGGTGAATCCCACGGCCTCAGTACCTCTATGAGGGTAGGTTTGATGGTCGAGTTTGAAGAAGGGTGATTGAGAAGCCAACTATGTAGGAAGTCAGGCTTGGATCTCCTTGGCCATGGGTTCGTCTTCCAGTCTCCTAGACTTGAGGTTGGATCCACAAAGGTTCATCTATATCTAAAGGAACTCTTTGCATAAGGCTAAAGGTACTGAGATCCTTTCCCCCAACTTCACTTACTTCTATTGCAAGGTGGAGGAAGAGGATGGCCATTTCTCCCTCTACACCCTGGCCAGGCCACGTCTATGAAAAGCTTTGGAGGAGTATTGTGAGAGAGGTCCCGATACCTCTATTCATACGACTAGCAAGCTCTCTCTTAAGGGTTGTTAAACCGTTTCAAGAATATAAGATATAGTCCTCTTATTAGCATGACATGTAGATTGTGATAGATTGGTAAACAAGGTATGTGAATCGTGACCAGGATGCCTACTGAAATAGTCAGAGATTGAATATGAAGTATGCATCATCGATCGTTATCAGGTCCATGATTAGATTGCCTGTAAGGGGTTTTGTTGCCTACTATTTGTATGAATCCCCACCACATCGATGCTACGTGACGTTGGGCTAGGGTGGATGAATAAATATCAAGCTTAGTTCTACTTATTTAGAACCTTAGTCATTAAATCAATAATTCAAACCCAATCATCTCTCTTCAAGATGATGCAAATTATAAGCATTAGTTCTTGAACATGTGATCTAGCATTTAGATAGGTTTGATACCAAAAATCTAAGATTCGTTCATCAAATGTAATTTTTTGAGTGAACTCATAAATAAGCATATTAACCTTGATATAAAGTCACTTCCTTGTAAACTCTTAATCAAAAAGTTCAAATTGCATCATGTGACCCCATCACACCTAAAGCTTCATAATAAGGTATATTTTTTGTGTATGTCTTTACATACTTCATTGGATATAAAACTCTATATTCAGGGTCATCATAGTGTTCCAACTCCAGAGGGATATGGAAATATTTTTTGTATATGAATAGATAGGAGGTGGTTCAGATTGAAGTTTTATAAGTTGTTCGATACGCCCAAAGAGCATCATCAAGTTTCGAGGACCAACCTTTTCTAGATTTTCCATGGTTTTATCTAGAATCTATCTAATCTGCCTAATTGAAACTTCAACCTATCCCACAGTTTGAGGATGGTATGGAGTAGAGATTTTATGATTTTACTCCTTGTTTCTTCATAAATTCTTCAAACTATTTTTCTTTTAATTGTGAACCTCCATCACTTATGACCATTCGAGGAACTCCAAATCTTGGAAAGATGATTTTTGTGAAAAGGTAGATTGCTATCTTTGAATCACAAGTAGGTGGTAGGATGGATTCCACCCATTTGGAAACATAATCAACAAGCACTAGTATGTATTTATTTCTAAAAGGTAAGAAAGAAAGTCTATTCCCTCAAATGTCAAAAATTTCAACTTCATTCCAGTAGGCGAGATGCGTCTCATTTCTCTTGCTGATGTTTTTTATTCTCTGACATACATCACATTGCCTAATGAAGGCATGAGAATCTTTAAAAGTACTTGTCCAGTAGAAACCTGAGTTTAGTATCTTTATCGCAATCTTTTAGTGCTTAAAGTTCATAAGGAGCGGCATGGCATTTCTCCAAAATAAATCAAGCTCCATCGTGGGTGATGCATCGACGATACACATTGTCTACACATTTTTTGAACATAAGTGGATCATTCCAATAGTAGTTTTTAAAATCTCAAAAGAACTTCTTATGATTATATGTCATATCAGGCGGTAGTTGTTGGCAGGATAGATAATGTTGGGAAATTGAGACAACAGATAAGGAAGCAGAAACATAATTTGTAATGACTGATTCTCTAACTAGAAAACCACTTCAACAATAATGTATCTAGAAAAGAAGGTTGCAAGAAATATACCTGGTCCTGGAGCAAGTCCAACGACAACTCGTGTGGTAGTAGTGTGTGCCTTTTTTCAAGTTGCAGTGTGCTTCTTCTTCAAACAGCACTCGAGCACTCGTCAGCAACGACCTCCTAGTGCAACACCACTGACGACGGTTGACAACATCCTCCTAGCAGTTGAAACCACCTCGCCACTAGAGTAGTCCACACAGACCACTGGGAACTCCACATTACACTACTAGAGCCAACATGAAGGAATTATCTCTTTGAACATCAATCTGCTAGTGTTGATTTGCTCTCCCACAATTGTCTCTCCCTTGCTATTCCTCCCTTTTATGGGTAAAATTTGCTTGGGGCTCTCTGGTTACCACAACTAGAGAGGAAAACAATTGTCAGATCTTATTGTTGTGTTTGGAAATCCCCCAATACCCCTTTATTTATAGAGAGGCTAGGGTCAAGGTTTCCAGTTGGTCTAGGAGTCGAAGAGACGTAATTCATGAACTTTGTGGAAACTACGAATGATGAACCAATACATTCACTATTTAACTGGTCATAGAGGTGAACCAGTCGTCTGAAGCCTTTAACCAGTCAGATCAGTAGATTTCCTCTTTAGAATCAAATTAGCATTCAATATGAAATTAATGCAAAATCATGACATCAACATCAATCCTTGATCCAATCGAATTGATCATTGATCTAGACAACCCAGATTATGAACCGGTCGGTTCACATCATGAAATGGTTGTTTCATATAATGAACCAGTCGTTTCATATCATGAATTAGCCGTTTCACTTTTTGAAATAGTCATTTCATATGTTCAACTCATGCAAATATTTAGCCAACTATTGTTTCCAATTGACTTGTAACTGGTTGCAGGAGAGTGTGTCGGTGACTAGAATGCTGATAGGAGGGTGTGACTCCTTTTGATTCCTTATGGGATAAGGAGATCAGAGTTCCAGGCAGTCCGTGTGGACAACTGCAGAGGTGGGAGACTTCTGCCACTTGGAGGACAACTGTCAATCTTGACAGTCCTGGTGAGACCAGGAGCTGCACAGACACCGTCCAAGACCAGAGGTGAAGACCACGAAATCCGTGAGGTAACGTCATCGAGCAAGCATCGGGACAAGGTACGCCTCTACAAACCATCCTTCCTATTGTATAGATGTTGACGTGATTCCTTTATTCTGGGTTTGGGAGAAGAAATTTTTTTATTTCTGCTGCCTTCTCTGTCTCCCGTATAACCCAATAGTGGTATCAGAGCCACGTCAACTACTCTATACTTTAGGATTACTGATATGATCGATTTTGGTTTGTCTCCTTTATTTATTTCATACGATGCGAATAAAATTGGCTTTATGCATATCCAATCCTAAATCCACAAATCCTATATACATATATGATATGTAATATGAATGCACTCGATAAGCGTCACCCTTAAATGAGTTTTGTGGTGGATGTATAGCGTGGTTATGGCCAATAAACCCTATATATGTGTGCTTGGTTGAATGTGGTTGCTTGCATCTTGGTTTGCGCACCGATTCCCTATCTCCTATTCCTGATATAACTCAAGATAACTCGAGATTTCTTTCCTACCTTTGCTCCCCCCCATATGTAACTCGGGGTTTCCTTTTTCAAATTTAAAATAGGATAGATTTTTTATTTCCTGTTATGTCAAAGAATGGTGGACATCTTGATGACCGGTTTGAGGAGCGAGACGAGCAGATGGAAGCCTGAGGAGATGCATGATGACCAGTGAACCGATCAGCTGGAGGCACCAGTCGATCGGTTGGTGGCACCCAACCGACCAGCCTGATGGCGAACCGATCAATCATGGAGATGAGTTGATCAAACCTAGAACGGTAAAGCATAGTGTTCATCTTGTACAAGTTGCATGTGATGTGGACCTAGATGACTATGATTGCTCTTGGCTTGAGGAATCACATTAGGATGGCCATAATCATTGCTTTTATCATTTCACATATTTTTTGTGGGATATAGCATGTATATGATACTTACTATATTGTGATGATTGGATATGTATATGTACCTATAAAAACCAAATCCCTCATTAAATATTAAAGTTTTAGATGCCTTCCAAATGTGACACACGTTAAAAGTTTGATCGGCCAAGTGTGGGCACGCCCTAGCGTGGTACACCATCTATCTCGTGGAAGCGTGAAGGATGGATATGTGGGTCTACCCTAGCAGGGTGCATATTCATCGTGTTGGCTTTGGGTCGGACTTAAAAAGGTGATCTAGATAGGATCTAGCACCTTGAGGCATGGAGGTGATCATGGCAAGGAGTTGCGCATGACATCTTTCAAGAGTTGCATATGATGCAATTGGCAAGAGTTGCCTACCTGAAAGATCTAAGTTGTGGGTGACAACCCTAGCTGGTCCATGACTCAGAGGATTTCAAGATCTTGACCCACTAGAATATTGTACGTTGCAATCTTCCGAATTGATAGTGAGGGCTGTCAATTTGAATCAAAATAGTGGGAGCGGTAATTAATTAAAGGCCTTATTAACTACTATCAATTTTATTCAAATCAAATCAAAAGAAGTTTTGAAAAATGCAATTTTCTCTTGTAGAATGGCAAAAGAACCATCTTTGAAAATGGGCAAATTAATTGAGAATAAATTCCATAACTGGTTGAGGATTGTGAGAAGTGTTCTGCACAATCCAGAAATACCGGTAGCCTTTGAGTCCACTCTATGTTCACTTAAGAAGAAGGATAGTTCATTGATGGAGATCAATGGAACAAAGTCTAAGGACAAAGGTGAGGGAGAGAAGGGTTCTCTCGCCGAACCAATGTCAGAATCTTCTACACTCAAAACATGGAGAGGATGGAAGGGACGATGGAAGAAGAAGTGAGAGATAGAGATATCTACTTCTGGTGTATATGTCATAGAGATTAACTTTACTACTTATTTGTCATGGGTACTTGATACCGGATGTGGATCTCACATTTGTTCAAATGTGAAGGATCTTAAAAGAAGTAGGCCTTTGAGGAAAGGCGAGGTTGAACTACGTGTTGCAAATGGGGTAAGGGTTTTTTCCAGTGCCCTAGGAACCTATGAGTTAACTCTACCTAGTGGGATAATAATAGAGTTGAAGAACTGCTAATATGTACCTACCATAAATAGGATTATCATTTCCGTTTCTTGTTTGGACAAGGATGGTTTGAATTTCTTATTAAGAATGGAAAGTGTTCTATTTCAAAAGATGGGATCTTTTATGGCAGTGCCCCAATGTCTTATGGTCTATACTTAATAGATCTAGAGACAAGTGTATACAACATAAACACCAAAAGGCAAAAACTCAAAAACTCAAACAAAACATATCTTTGGCATTGTCGTCTAGGGCACATAAATGAGAAGCGCATCTCTAGACTCCATAAAAATGGTTATCTAGACTCTTTTGATTATGAATCAATAGAGACATATGAATCTTGTTTGTTGGGCAAGATGACCAAGACTCCCTTTTCATGTAAAGGTGAGAGAACTAGTGATCTATTAGGACTCATACATACTGATGTATGTAGGCCTTTTAGAACTAATGCCAGAGTTGGGTATCAGTACTTCATTACCTTCACTGATGACTTCGGTAGGTATGACTATGTGTACCTGATGAAACATAAGTCAGAAACCCTTGAAAGGTTCAAGGATTTCATGAATGAAGTATAGAACCAACTTGGTAAAAGTATTGAAGCACTTCGATCCGATCGAGGTGGAGAATACTTAAGCTAAGAGTTTGAGGACCTTCTACGAGCCTGTGGTATCGTATCACAATGGACTCTGCCTAGAACACCACAACATAATGGTGTGTCTGAAAGAAGGAATCACACTTTACTGGATATGGTGTGATCAATGATGAGTTTTGTTGATCTTCCGATTTCCTTCTGGGGTCATGCTCTTGAAACTGCCGTGTTTACACTTAACTGAGTACCATCTAAATCGGTTCAAAAGACACCATATGAGATATGGCACGGGAAGCGTCCTGATTTGTATTTTATTAATATTTGGGGTTGTGAGGCTTACGTCAGGAAAATGTTTCCTGATAATCTTGGACCCAAGTCTGATAAATATTATTTTGTTAGATACCCCAAGGAAACAAGGGGATACTATTTATACCACCCTACTAACAACAAAGTGTTTGTTGTTAGGACAGTTATGTTCCTAGAAAAGGAATTTATTTCCATAGGAAACAATGGAAGGATGATAGAGCTTGAAGAGGTTCAATCCCAACAAGAAAACATTGAACCGGTAGATGTACAAGAGGAACATAGAGATTCACAAGGTGTTGTGGAATCTCAGTCTCCTCGAGTAATACAAGGACCTCATAGATCTAGTAGGACACGCCTTGAACCTGAGAGGTTTGGATACCTTGTGACTCAGAAAGGTGGTGAGTTGATCATAGATGATGATCCAACTACCTATCTAGAGGCTATGGAGGGACCATATTCTGAGAAATGGCTTGATTTCAGGAAATCTGAGATGGAATCCATGTACTCCAATAAAGTATGGACTTTGGTGGAACCGCCTGAAATGGTAAAACACATAGGGTGCAAGTGGGTCTTCAAGAAGAAGATCGACATGGATGACAATGTGCAAACTTATAAAGGTGGATTGGTTGCAAATGGTTTTTGACAAGTTCAAGGTGTTGACTATGACAAAAGCTTTTCTCCAGTTGCCATGATTAAGTCCATCAGGATCATGCTTGCTATTGTGGTTTACTATGACTATGAGATTTGGCAAATAGATGTTAAAACTGCATTCCTTAATGGGAATATAAATGAGGATGTGTATATGACACATCCTGAAGGTTTTATAGATCCAAAGAATGCCAATAAAGTCTATAAGCTGAAAAGGTCAATCTATGGATTGAAGCAAGCATCTCAGAGTTGGAATCTTTGATTTGATGAGGAAGTCAGAGTGTTTGGCTTTATTCAAAATGAAGATGAACCTTGTGTGTACAAGAAGGTTAGTGGGAGCACAACCACATTCCTTGTACTGTATGTGGATGACATACTATTGATGGGGAATGATGTCTTAGCCTTAGAAAAGGTAAAGACTTGGCTTGGGAATACTTTCTCAATGAAGGACTTAAGAGAAGCATCCTACATTCTAAGAATTAAGATCTATAGAGATAGATCTAAAAGGCTTCCCGGACTAAGTCAAAGCACATACATTGACAAAGTGCTGAAGCAGTTCAGCATGGAGAACTCAAAGAGAGGCAACATCCCCATGCTACATGGAGTCACCGTCTCTAGAGCTCAATGTCCCCAATCTTATGAAGAGAGGGAGCGTATGAATGGGATCCCATATGCATCAGCCATCGGATCCATCATGTACGCTATGTTGTGCACACGCCCAGATGTCTTGTATGCCCTCAGCATGACAAACAGGTACCAGTCAGATCCCAGGGATGCTCACTGGACAGCCATAAAGAACATCCTCAAGTACTTGCGAAGAACTAAGGATCAGTTCCTTATATACGATAGTGAGGAAGAACTGGTTGTAAAAGGTTACATCGATGCGAGCTTCCAAACGGAAAAAGATGATTACAGATTGCAATCAGGATTTGTATTTTGCCTAAACAACGGAGCTATGAGCTGGAAGAGTTCCAAGCAAGAAACAGTTGTCGATCAGAGGCCGAGTATATTGCTACTTCGCATGCAGGAAAGGAAGTTGTGTGGATCAGGAAGTTCATCTCTGAACTTGGTGTTGTTCCCAGTAGCTGTGATGCAATTGAGCTTTATTGTGACAATAATGGAGCTATTGCTCAAGCTAAGGAGCCCAGATCACATCGGCGGTCCAAGCACATATTGCGGTGCTTCCATCTCAAATGAGAGATCGTACATCGAGGAGATGTGAAGATTTGCAAAGTACCAACTGAAGACAACATAGCTAATCCACTAACTAAGGCCCTTTCTCAGCAGAAGCATGATGGTCATGCTAGGTCACAAGGACTGAGGTTCCTAGATGACTGGCTCTAAGTGCAAGTGGGATTCTGTTGATATGTATGCCCATAGAGCAAGTCATGTGATTATTGTAATGGGATACTTTGTAAATGATTTGAATAATAATAAAGGCAATTTCCGATCTATATGTTTTTTACTATTTCTGAGATGATAGTGTAACATGATAGATGTCTAAAGAATTGTTTTACTCGATGACATATGCTTTTAGGTTCAGGACTTAAATGATGAGATCATATGGATGTTAAGATTATACATTCTTGTTTGGTCCCTAGTCGGTTGTTATTGTGGAAATAACCATAGACATAAATAACACTAAAGACTAGATTGTGTGTTGGTTGATGATAGAATCTCATTAGTCATGATATAGTGATATCAAACCAAGCACATAGGTACTTGTTAGAGAACAAGTATACCAGATAGACCCACTGTGAGAGTGACACATGGAACCATGATTTGGTAGTCACAGTCAGCTCTCACAGTGATGGTGGTGAATGTGATTCTTCGACCAGAAATCACTACACTCAACAAATGTCATTGGGTACACTTTGACAACATCAAACGCAGTCCTGAAACATGGGTTGTTATAAAGGTGATGATTGGGTGACTTTGACACATGGGGCTTTTGAGGGGTGAGTGATAGATATGGGATTTGTCCCTCCTAAGGGAGTTTAAGGTCCATGGCCACTTGATGAGTAGGATTGAGAAAGGCATGTGCATGCATGTGTGAATCAATATGTGATATTGATGTCACACACATCTCACCCAGTCTACTTTGAGATCAAAGAAATGGATGAACGTTGAAAGGATGATTTTACCATGCCTTGAGTTCACTCAGGACATTAGTGACAAAGGAATTATACATTCAATGTAACACCATTCACGGATTGTAGGATTGAAAGTTGTTCTGCAACTTTCTATTTCACTTGGGTAGCACTGATGTGTGACTAGGCACCGTTCTTTGGTTGTGAAGTCATAAGTGTTATGGACTTTCACTGCCAACGTGAAATGGACTTGCAGGGTCACACACATAGGATTTAACCTGGAAGAGGAGTTTATCCACAAATGATGTTTAGATTGATTACTAAAGGAGTTTAGTAGTTCAATTAAACACTCAGTTGAATGATAGCTCAAAATCATAGTGTTCAAGGTGTTGGACCAATTGATTAGAGTATCAGATTGATTGAAACTGCAATTGACTGATTTTGCAAAAGTCTGCACCCCAACCGATCGGCTCATGTGATGAACCGATCGACTCAGGTTGGTGAACCGATCGGCTCAGTTGGTGAGTCGATCGGCTCATGTGTCATGAAATGATCAGCTCAATTGTTGAACTAGTCGATTCGTGGACCCAACTAAGATCATTTTGCAAATACAATTTGTTTCACTTGTACAAATTCGATTTGAACAAGGATTAATATTTGATTAATCAGAAACAAATATGAAAGTCAATTTGAGTTGGACTAGGACCACGAACCGATCGGCTGAGAAGTGAACCGATCGGCTCAGGGGTCCCAAACGATCGGTTCAGGTGTGAACCGATCGGTTGAGGTCACCAAACGACCGCTTCAAGGTTGAAACGATCGGTTCAGCTGACGCAGTTGGTTGTTTTGTGGAAAATCTCAAACCCTTCTACTCATGCTTTAATCCCGCATTGTCCGAGGTAGAGAACCCTATCCCATGACCCTCCTATATATAGGGGTATTGGGGGCTTCTCAAAGTACAACTCAGAGCATCAGTTGCTCTGCAAAATTGTCATTCTCTCTGGTTTTGGTAACCAAGAGAGCCCGAGCAAGTGCTACCTGATAAGGGAGGCACAGTAAGGGAAAGACAACTACAGAAAAGCAACTGGTTGTAGGAGAGTGTGTCAGTGACTAGTACGCCAACAGGAGGGTGCGACTCCTTCTGATTCCTTGTGGGACAAGGAGATCAGAGTTCCAGGCAGTCTGTGTGGATGACTGCAGAGGCGGGAGACTTTTTCCGCTCAGTGGACAACTGTCAATCCTGACAGTCTCAGTGAGGCCAGGAGCTGCACAGACACCGTCCAAGACCAGAGGTGAAGACCACGTAAGTCATGAGGTAACATAGTCGAGCAAGCCTCGGGACAAGGTACGCCTCTACAAACCATCCTTCCTATTGTATAGACATTGACGCGATTCCTTTATTCTGGGTTTGGGAGAAGAAATTTTTTGTTTTTGTTGCCTTCTCTGTCAAAAGCCATTGTTTAATTGCTAAGTCCTTTGTCCGAGCTTTTAGAAAAGAAAGTTGAATTTAATTTTTATGAGAAATGTTTAAAAGTTTTTCAAATCTTGAAAGAGAAACTCATATCCACACTAGTTGTGTAGGCTCCAGATTGGAGCCAGCTGTTTGAAATGATGTGTGATGCATCAGATTATGTTGTGGGAGCGGTGTTGGGGAAACACTTAGACAAAGTTCCTACGGTCATATATTATGCATCTAAAACACTTAATGATGCACAAATAAATTACACCACAACTGAAAACGAGTTATTGGTTGTTGTCTTTTCTTTTGAGAAATTTTAAGCAATATCTGGTGGGAGCTAAGGTGGTGGTGTGGACTGATCATGTGGCAATTAAATACTTGTTGCAGAAGAAGGATGCAAAACCAAGATTGATTAGATGGATCCTTTTACTATAGGAGTTCAACATTGAGATCAAAGATAAAGCAGGGATTGAGAATGTGGTGGCTGACTACCTATTTAGACTGGAGAGGGTAGATGAGAAGGATGTTAATATACCCATTCTATAGACTTTCCCTTATGAGCAGTTGTTCGCCCTTAAGAAAAGGGACCATTGGTTTGCTAACATCATGAATTATTTAGCTTGCAAGGAATTACCTATTGATTGGGGGTATAAAGAAAAGAAGAGGTTCTTTCATTCATTGTGCTATTATTTTTGGGATGATCCTATTTTGTTGAGATAGTGCAGGGATGGAATATTGAGAAGGTGCGTACATGAATGTGAGTATGAGAGTGTGTTGAAACACTACCACACACTACCTACAGGTGGACACCATGCCAATTCTAGGACAGCCGCAAAGGTGTTGGAGAGAAGTTTATACTGGCTGACCCTATTCAAAGATGCATATGATTTTGTGTGTATGTGTGATGCATGTCAGTGGTCAGGTAACATATCAAAGAGGCAGGAGATGCCATTGAATGTATTTCAAGAATTAGAGGTTTTTTATTTATGGGGTATTGATTTCATGGGACCTTTTGTGTCCTCTAACTCTAACCTCTACATCTTACTGGTTGTAGATTATGTGTCAAAATGGGTGGAAGCGATTCCAACCTACACCAATGATGCAAAAGTCATATGCAAATTTGTTAAGGATCACATTTTCTACAGGTTTGGAGTACCAAGTATGATTATAAGCGATGGGTGAACTCATTTCACCAATCAGAAATTTGGGGAACTCTTGAACAAATATGGAGTGATGCATTGTGTGGGTACACCTTACCACCTACAAACTCAAGGGTAGGTGGAGATTTCTAATCGTGAGATCAAAAAGATTCTTGAGAAGATGGTGTTGTCTAGTAGAAAAAATTAGAGTGAATTGTTGGTTGATGTGTTATGGGCCTAGAGGACTGCCTATACAACACCAATAGGAGTTACATCCTTTAGGTTAGTCTATGGATGGGCATGTCATCTCCCTGTGGAGTTAGAACATAAAGCTCATTGGGCGTTAAGGAGGCTCAATTTTGACCTTGATGAAGCAGGTAAGACAAGGATGTTGGAGTTGAATGAGCTTGATGAAATTATGATGAATGCCTATGAGAATTCATGATTGTACAAGGAGAGGAATAAGCAAATACATGACTGGGATATAGCAAGGAGAGTCTTTTATCAGGGAGAGAATGTGTTGCTTTTTAATTCAAGGATGAAATTACACCCTGGGAAACTGAGATCTAGGTCGAGTGGACCTTGTGTCATAGAAGAAGTGTTTCCACATGGGGTGATTAGAATAAAAGAGGGAGAGAGATCCTTCTTGGTTAATGGCCAAAGATTGAAGCACTACTTTGGAGAAGATTTCAATAGGAAGGAGCATGAGGTGAAACTCATTGCTCCTAATTAATCTCTAGAATGGATTTGTCTAGCCTAGGACGTTAAACAAGGGTGCTTGTTGGGAGGCAACCCAACCATTAGGACGTTCATTTCATTTCTTTACATTATGTTGGTTTAGTAGTACTTAGTTTTTCATAATTTTTTGTAAAAATGATACCTCGACTCATTTGTTAAGTGTGCAAGCTGTGACAAAGTCGGTGCCACCGACTCCCAAGTCGATGGCACTGAGATCGGGTTAGCGAGAGGGCCAATCTGATTGGAAATAGTTGGTACCACCGACACACTAGTCGGTGACACCGACATCTCTGAAGAAAGTGCAGAAAAAATTGGCATGGCTAACTGATAATTCGTCGGTACCACCGAAACCCCAGTCGGTGGCATCGACTCGGCCACCACTCTAGGTTCGGTGGGTGCATCAGTGCATCGAGAGAGAAAAAATTGATCAATCGAGTCGGTACCACCGACAAAAGAAAGCATCGATCTGTGGGTGCCTTCATCAATGATCTAGAATCAACAATTAGTAGCACTGATCGCCCCCAGAGTCGGTACCACCGACACCAAGTTGGTGCCACCAACATGGAGACAATCTGGTTTATCAAGAAGATGCACCAATGGCCATCGATGCAGTGAGGGCATGGATAAGCTCCATAGTCAGTGCCACTGACTTCGTCGCAGCAGGGCGGCACAAAGTCTATAAAAGGGAGGTAGTGGATTTTTTCTCCTCACAACTTCAAGAACCACTACTCCCCAAGTGCAGGTGACTACTCCGATCATTCAAAAGTTGCACCGAGTTATTCCTTTCTCAACCTCCTTCCCTGATCACTTCAACATCATGGAAAGGAGAGCAGGACCCCCTGGCGGTCTGACGCCATGACCCCGAATCAACCACTCTTCGATGGAAGTAGAAGGTGTAGGAGGAGCTCGCCAAGAGTCTGTTCGCTCCAACAAGATATGGAGACGAATAGCTATTATAGGACATGGGCTTCAACGATAATAAGGTGGTTGTCCTCGAAGGGAAAGAGTTTGATGGAGGGTCTGTGAACCCTATCTTCAGTGGGTGGCCAACATACAAGGAGATTGTGATTGAGTTCCTGACATCTCTGGAGATATTTTTCACCGCCAACCCAACACGCCCAGCACGAGGCAAGTGGAGAGAAGGAAAGGTGGACTTCCACCTTTACAACACCAACTACTCCCTAACTCTTCGCACTTTCAATGACATCTATGGATGGCCTCATGTGCCATGCCACCAGCCTGAGAATGTCAACTACGATGCAATATGGAAGGATCTTGTGACAGTTCCAGAAGGTTATAAGTTAAACTGGCATCACAGCTCATTGGAAGACCTCGAGCACCCCTTTGTTCGGGTGCTACACCGCATGCTCACCAACACTCTCTTTGCAAAGTCTACTCAAGGGCAAGCGAAGGTCCAACTGCCAGACTTATACTTTCTCTACCAACTTTTAGAGGGGAGGTCGGTCAACTTTGGAGCCTTCTTCCTCACCCATGTAATGGCAGTGAAGCGCAACATCAAGAGGACCATGCCTAACCTTTTTTGGGGACTTATCACCCCCATTGCTCTCCACTTAGGCCTGGATCTCTCTACTCTGGAGCCTCTGCATTCCGAGCTTCGCATAGACCGCCTTCACTTCAAGCAGGCTAGTCTTATCTCTGTCCAACACAACACCATCTATGCAATCTGTTCGATCAGTGGCACCTTCTACGAGCGTCAACTCCCCGATCCTATATTCAACATCAAGCAATTAATTGACCACTATAGATGGCCGGACATGGATGACGGCGATGAAAGAAATGATGATGAGGAGGAGTAGTCAAGCGATGACGTGGAGGAGATGGATCCCACCATTCCTATGATGCATCGAGTTGCTCCGCGGAAGCATCCATGACATTATGTTGCCTCTACGTCTTCTGCCCCGCCACCCTCTCAGAAAGGAGAGGAAGCTTATTATATGGTGGGCATGTATTCCATGCTGCAAGATATACAAACACATCAGCAGTAGCAAACTCAATCTCTGGCTGGAATCCAAGATGTGCAGGGTCGGGTGTACACCAACCAACAGGCGATCTATGAGAATGAACGTATTCTCTTGGCCAACCAAGAGAACATGCATCAGCGCTTGTAGAGGACGGAAAACTACTAGAAGTCGTTCTTTGACCACTACTGGAGCCAGGGATACTTTGGAGGCTATTCGATGCCACCAGATATTCCTTCTTCTGATATGACCTTCCAGGGGATGTTACCTCCCCAGGACCCTACCCAGCCACCACCTCCACCATATTAGTTGAGTATCTCTGTTCTGCCTCTTAAGTTGGAATTTTAACTATGAGGTCATAGTCATATTCAAGCTTGGGGGGTGCTGGAACAACTTCTATCTTAGTTTTCTTTCATTTTAGCATTTTATTTTTATTTTGGTAAAATTAATTTTCTTGTTAGTTTTTCTGCTATGTAGGATCCACAATCTATCTAGTGTAATTTTTGGAGAAGTAATGCATGGTTTCATTTGAGTTTATCAATCTCTGGGTTGGGTGCACAAAAATGGAAAAAAAGATGAGCAAATTTCAAAATTTTTGTGAGCTTATCTTGTGCATAATTGAGTTGCATTACTAAGGAAGTGTTTGGGTGAGTCAGCTGCAAGACGTGAAAACATAAATGACCGTCTTAATTTTCTAAGAAAAGTGATTGACAATGTTGTTGAGCCCGAATTGACCAAGCACTAACGTGGCCTTAAACTAAAATTTAAGAGAGAAACCCCTTGATTACCCTGTTCACAGGTCATTAGAGAGGGACATATGATTTTCTCTGAAGGTTCTATCTCTTAGTTGTGTGATCTCACCCACTGCATACTTTTTCTTTACACTCCACCATAAGAAGATTGAGTACATGTTATCATTCTTTCTCTTGATTGCATTTACATTGCATAGTAGATCTTGCATAATAGTTGTTTGTTTGTTCTTGCATTACTGAAAAGAAAAAATGATGAAAAACATACATGCACAACAACAACAACAAATTCGGGTGTGTGTCATGTAGTTGCATAACATCTTATTCATGTAGTTTGTATATGCATTACATATCATCTTGCAAATATCGTGTCTAGCTTCTTCTTCTTCTCTAATATAAGAAGGTAGTGATTTTGCCCATACCCTTAAAAGAAGAAAAAAAAACATTGACATAAATCAAATTTGCAGTGTAAGCGGAAGCTCAAAGCAATTCTATCATGTTGAAAGGGGGCTTGAAAAAGAAATAAAAAATAAAAAAGATTGAGTATAGTGTCAGAAAGTGAGGGAGACAGGGCATAATCCTACCTGATCATAAGGAAGAATTAGTATATTATGTAGTTTGTAGATATTTTGTCTTATGTTGAAATGAAATGATAGTTGCATGCATCATTCCACCTCAATGATTAGGCATTAGGAGCATTCTATAAATTCTCATCATCGTAGGTTCATCATAATTTTGATTGCATGAATAATTTTATGTGATCATGATTTTTCCACAACCACCCATTCCAACTACCCATTGCTCTTTTTGGTAGGCTACTCAATGATTTTCTCCTCATTTGTTATCTATCAGGAGAACTGCTTCCATGTAGATGGTAGGTAGAGAAAAGAGCAATGTAGATAAGAAATCACACGATGCACCAAGGATGATTCAGATGAGTCTATCATATTACTTTAACTGATAGTGTTTCATTGATTGGGGGACAGACATCTTTTATAGAGGTTTCTGGTCGCCTAAATGGCAGTTAGTGTTCAGTGGTCAGTAAGGGTCGAAAGGAGGATCGAAAGGTGGAGACTTTTTAGATGTACCTTATGCACTTCTGTCTTTCAGCTGACTTATCTCAATCAGATCCAAAGGTGTTTTTTTTTTATGATGAGAAAGGTTTAAGCTTAGGGGAGTTTGATGCATGGGCTTTGAGTCTTTTTATAGGCCTATTTTATACTTATTTTATGCATTTATTAGTCAATTAATTGATCATATTTTCATAAATCATTATTATTGGCTTGTACACTTTGTTTGCATCAAACTATGCTCATTTTATCATATTTATATTATTTTATGCATTCCCCAGCCTTATACACGTTTTTATGAATTTTTCAGGTACTCCATTTACAATGAAAAGTCGGTGCCACCGACATAGCATTAGTGGTCGGGCAAAGAGAGAATAGAATACTTGGTGCCACCGACTACCAAGTCGGTGCCACTGAGATTGGTTCAGAGCGACAGATCCAACTACGTGCATCAGCTCGGTGCCATCGACCACCATGAGTCGGTGGTACCAACTCAATAGGGTAAAGGGCACAGCCCGAGGTTGTCGGTGCCACCGACTTTGTCGGAAATCGCAATCATTAGATCGCCCAGATCTGACGGTCCACATTATGTGGTACCGTAAGTTGGCATATGACCTAAAAAGGGATGGGCAGACCTAAGGGGCACATGATGTTACACAGCATGAAGACCAGAGAAGGGAGAGAGAGGAGCACGGAGCTGAAGGACATCAACCAAGAGATTCGAGCACCTCCGATGGACGATTTTACTATCGGAAGATTACAGAATGTGCGTTTCTCAAGGAGGATCATCCGAAACACCTTCTATCCAGGGGTTACATGAATTTTTTTTCATGTTTCCCACATTTTCTCCTCTCTCTCTCTCTCTCTTTGTATTCGCACGTGAAAACCATGTGTGGCTAAATCCCTCCTTTCCTTAGGACCCGTGAGTAGCCTGGGGAATCGTTGTATCGATTTTTTTACATGAATTAATTTATATTTCTCTTTATTCTTGGATATATAATTATGGAATTGAATGGCCTATCTATGCTTGATCACCATCGGTAGGATAATAGACTGATAATTGCTCCGGAAGGAGGATCAATGGTTAGAAAACCACAATTTGTACACTTTCCTATGTGTTCCTTGGGAAAGGTAACATACAGTTAGTGGAAAGAAACCTAGAATCTTCGATAATGTACTTAGACTAAGATATAAAATTACTACAGATGTGGAATTGGCTTATATCTAGGTAGTGAATTACACCATGGAAGTGGGCAATTTTGACTATAGGCTTTCTATCCAGGGTAGGAGTAAATTTTATATAAATTCAGTATAAATAAGATATAACGAGACCCCGTCGTGAAATTGGTAATACTAAGGAATCCATCTCATTCGAATAACCCACTTTTAATTTCCTTTTATTTTTTTTAAACTCAAATCCAACTTTTCAATCAGCTTAGTTGATCGCACCATAGTTAGTAGTAGTCATTGAGACTACGTCTCCCTGAGTTCGACTCGGGCCTCAGATAGGCCTATATTACTCGACGCATGCACTTGTGTTCATACGCACAGTTTTAGCGTGTCAACGTGCCTCTAAGGGTTAGAATATGCTTGTGACCTCCTCATGATGCTTTCAGTACTGTGAATTTATCTGAAATACAATGGATTGCTCGGGTGAGTTCATACATTTTTTAGGACGATCTTACTAAATGGGTAGCACTACTCAGAGCCCTTAGTCCCCAATTGAGGGATGCTTCTAGTTTGTCTAGCTATGAGGGACTCAGGTATTCCTTATATAGACCCAGGGATGGGAAATTGGCCACCAAGGTGTAGCCTTAGGTTCCTATGTTTTAGGGAGATTGGGCATTCTCCAAAAATAGTGAGGTAATTAATGTTTTATGAACTGTTAGGTTCAATTCTTTCCCCTGATCCTTTTGGGACAAACATCTCAAAAAGAGATAAAGAGGGGAGAGAGAGTGAGATGTGAGAAACATGTGAGCATTGTAGGCTCCTATTTCCTAATCCATCACATGATAGGAGTTGATGGCTCAACCATCGATCTCTGATCCAATGGTCAGGAGGAAAGTGACACATCAAAGGGGACGTTGCCAATCAATGCTATAGTTGGACCATTTAAACCAGTTTCCAAATCTAGAAACAAACTATATATTGCAACTAGGCCCCTCCCAGTAGAAAAATCATTTTGCTATGAAACTTGGAGGGCAACTCATTAATAACTTTCCCTACTTATATCTAATTTTTGGGATTCATTAGGATAACTTAATAGGCAAAAAATTTCTTTCAAGCATATTCAATCAATTACCATTATCACATAGAAAGTCATTTTTCTCTTACATTCTAGAATTTTCTTAGCTTTATTATTATCTTCGAGTATACCAAAAGTCAGACCAAAGCATTCTTGTTGGATGTCTTAAAACTTGTGTTATCATTCATGGATAGATAATTACTCCCTTAATTGTCTAAATTATACATTATTTTAGAATCTCTTGAGACTTTCTCATTATCTCATATTTCAGTTATCTAACAAGTTGAAAAGCCATTATTATTTATGTATGGATGAAATCTCTTATTTCTTGAACTTGTGCAACAATGACATGTTTGCAAAGTAGATGGTCTCATGAGGCTCACCTAGGCCATGGGTTGAACCCATACCATAAAGATAACTTTATTATTCCACCAATAATACAATTTGAGAATGTACTTATCAATTTAGGTCGTATATTTATATAATTCAAATTCACCAATTTTGAGGATATTACAACTTCTCTCTTGTCTCATACTATATAAATATTTTTAGTACATTACTATTGTTTACTTCTCTACTTTGTCTTTCCTACCTCCCTAATACTATACTAAAAATATCTCTATTGTACGAAAAAAGAGGGAAGTGTTGAATAAAGATTGGAGAGAAGTAGAAAAAGTAAATGAGTGAAGTAAAGATCAGTATTGTACTAAAAAAGTTTGTATAGTTTGAAGAAGATGCGGTAAGTATAGAAAAAAGAGAGTACAAGTGGTGAAGAAAGAAGAGAAGTGTAAACATTCATATTGTACTAGAAAACATAAGAAGAAGTATAGATAAAAGAGAGGGTATAAGTAGAAAAGAGAGAGAAGTAAACACTACTACTATACTAAATCACATGTGTACAATACTAGAAAAGATAAAAACCATGTGTACAGTACGAGAGATGATGAAAAATGTATGTACATTATGAGAGAGAAGAGAAGTATATGTCTCTTATATTATCTCTTCTCCAAAGTATGTCAACATTATTCTTGTTTGAAAGAGCTTTTTGTAAAGAAAATAATGCCTTTTCTCGGCAAAAAAAATCATTATAGACAAAGATTTATGAGCAAAATAATTTTCTCTCTTCTATTCCCTATCCACCTCCCTCTTTATTTATCTATTCCTATTTTTGTACCTCCCTCTTTATTTATTTCCTCATATTTATCTACTTCACTGCTTATTTATGTCCTCTTATTTATTCTCTTTCTTTTCCCTCACAATTGCTTTTACTGGATAGTGGGGAAACTGGGATGTCTCCCAAGAAACGTGTGGGATATCGGGGTTGTAAGGGGGTGTGAGCAGTCTAGATCAAACACAAAGCCCATGTTTAATTTGGGACTATGTCAGGATTAAGTGTTGCCTTTTTGTGCCCCATCGGCCTAATCTAGTTCAAGTTAGGTTACTTTGGTGTTTGGCTGGTAATGGGATAACGACCTCCGTTCTAGGTTTAGTAATCCCAAAACCCAGACCAAGTCGGTCCTCCTGCGAGCAAGATTTTCAATCCCAGTCTAGATTTATGGTTGGCTTATTCCCCTATCTCCTCCCCTAACCCCGACTCCTCTCTCAAGAAAGTCAACTCCCCTCTCTTACTCCCCTCTTTGCCTCTCTCCTTCCGTGAAGGAGATGATGGAGTCTCTTGACCAGATAGGTGAGCTCCAAGATCATATGGAGAGTATCATTGTTGACCATGTTGTACTTGTTACCCTTGGACATAATATCATTGTCGCTGCTCTTGGTTCCCACCTTGCATCTACTCAGGAGAGGGTGGAGTAAGGATCATAGTGAAAGGAATGAGGTTTTAACTGGCATTGTCAAGTTGGTGAGGATGGATAAGGATGAGGTTGAGGAGGCCATGAGGATTCTTTTAGTGGAGAGGAATTCCATTACGGTGCACTAGAACAAATTGGGGTGATAAACCACACGTTTTTATCCACGTTGTAGAAGGCGTAACTCAAATTCTTTAGTACTCAACCCCATTTCTCTACTCTAACACCCACAGCTTCATGTCCCTAGCCATTCATGCCTAACCTTTTATCATCTTCCCCTAAACTCCCCTCATACACCACAACCCTACCCCCCTTCCTTCATCTTCTTCCAGGAGCGATAGTTCAGGTATGGCATAAGGTATGAGGTATAACGAATCATGATAATCCAGGCATGGATCTCTGATTCTAATCTCTAGATCCAAGCATGAATCGACATACCAATTGATTGTTAGAAAAGCATGCTGCACTCTTCAATAGTTTGCCAAAAACAACCAATCTGTCGTCATGTAGGGTATGTGACGAGGTAAATTTCCTTTACACCTAAGCACATAAGATTATTTTAGTTAATCTTTTATATTTATCAAAATGGAATCCTTACATGTGATACACTTGTCATCCAACAAATAAATCATATACAAGTATTCTTTAGTTACCTCATCAACATTAGAATTCAGAAATTGAGGAACTATTTCCCAAGTGACTAAGGCAGTTTGTTTCAGCCATTTCTACAGTAATAAACTACACAGAAAGGAATTCTATTGCTTCCAATAAACAATTCTTATCTACATACTTTTTTTGGTGTTGTGCCTCTTTACTGATGTAAGACAAAAACTTCAGTGATTTCTGTATGTAATCACAAATACAAAACAGACTATACAAACAACAAGAAAAATGTGATAAAGGAAATAGAATTGTACAAACCTGATTGTACATAAATAAATATCAACAATTCATATCTTCCATAGCTTGGTAAATTCTCTCCTTACTCCAGTGAAGGATCTTCTACTTCTCTCCTTCCAAAATGTGAAGATAATCCAAATAGCTACATTTTTACTCTCCTTTCTCAAGCACAACAGATATTCAAAAGACTTAGGACCTTTACCATGCTTCTTACAAAACATCTCCCACATCTTGAGAGTGTGTCGACAAAATAATAAAATGTGCTCATTGCTCTCTGACTCGGCATCACAGAGACCACATCTAGAAGCCATATGAAAACCAATTCTCTAGAGATAACCACTAGTAGGAATTTTCCCAAGAAAACCTATCCATAATAATAGAGAACATCTTATCAGTTTATGTGTAGACCAAATCCATCTTCCTTAAGGTACTTCTTGTTGGGAAATATGGGCACAAAGTATAGTAGTGGAAAAAAAAGTATATATATGTTTCCCATAACAGCAAGATGGCATCAACTACTATGAAATAAGAAGTATGGTTTTACAAGTTATACCTGGTCCTGGATAAAGTCTAGTGACAACAACTCACTTCAATGCAACTATCATCTAGTTTCTCTTGGATGATGGTTGTGTAGATCCTAGTCTTCACCACGAACAATGAACAAAATAGCTTTTATAACGACTCATGTGGTCTCACCACGGACTACAGGCTGACTTTGCTCTCCGAGCAATAGCCAAAGGACTCCTACCCCTAAAATAGTCCACACGGACCAACTAGAACTCATTTTGTTTGACTAGAACAAACACGAATGAGATGTCCCTATGGTGCGATCTTCTCAAGGCCACACACTAGCCAACTAAAGGTGACTCGATGCAACCCTAAGGGAAAACACACAGATCTCTCAAAACTTGTATATGGACCTAGTCCAACGCACAGGATCAACGAATCACATGTACCTGCAAGAGCACGGGGTCATGCTATAGCATAGGCTAGTGGTAAGTTTAGGGTTGATCCTCATGGAGAGAGCGGACACTAGATCTAGGTTAATGTTAGCTATGTTCCTAAAGTGGAGTCTAGGGTTTGAGGGTTTAAAGTTGGGTTTGGTTTGATTATGCTATGATTTCAAGCAAGAACAAGCAAGAAAGAAACTAGATTAAGAAAAACCCTAGATTACCCTAAGCAAGTTAAGACTAAGAAACCAGGTAAGACAAACAACTAAGCTAGAGCAAGAAGTTACACTACACTAGAAAGGGAATTTATTGACTAAGAAGCAAGCTAATCAATAAGACAAGCAAGATCCTCAGTTATCACTAGCTAGCTAAATTAACACAAGCAAGCTTAAAGGATCCCTAACTACTTGAGCAAGAACTAACTATCTAGAACTAGGCAATTAACTAAGATTTAACAAAGGCAATTGACTAAGTTAGCATTAACAAGCTAAGAAGGCAAGGGTGGATTTTAAACAATATGATGGGTAGGTGGGCTGATTGGGAATGAAACTTGATATTAGTTGGGGGGGTTGCCATAGCATGCAATTCTCATATTTCAATCTAGATTACCAAACCAAACATCAAGGCAAGTGCTATTGGAATATACCATATGCTACTAGTTGGAGAATTAGGGCTAGGTGTAATTCTAATAGGACTTGGCAAGTCTAGGTTTCTGGGATAAGTGGTATTAGGGAAAATGAGAGCCAAGGGTAGGAATGGGAGTAGAGATGAGAATTTTTCACCTCATGTTACTTGCCATCTATCCTTTAGGAAACTCTAGGCAATTGCACTAATCACACTTACTATCTACTTAGATCTCATACTTACTTGTAGAAGAAGAGAGATGTATGTAGGAACAAAGGGGGCTAGCTCGAGATCCACTAATTGGACCTATGAGCCATTCCTAAGATTGCCACATGCATTCCATTTTCTCCTAGAAGCTAAGTGTCAGCAAGCATCACAAAGCAAGCAATATATGTTTAAAAGCACAAAGCACTTGCAAGATCATGGGAAATGAGATAGAAGCAAGAGGAAATCATCATAGAATGAAATTATGTTTAATACAAGTTATTTTCCCCCAATATGATATCAAAGTCACATTTTAACCCCAAACATCCCACCACTAGGGGCTTAGCTAGACATGCTCAAACAAAAGAGAAAAAAAATTAGAAGAATGGGGTAGGAATCCATGGAACTCAGAGTAGCTTCTTCTTCTTCACCTCCTAGATGATGTAGGACGTGGATCCTCCTCCAAGGGGTGAAAAGCATGGAGATATGGGGGGTTATGGTTGGGAACCTAGAAAACTAGGTTTGTATGATGGAAATGGAGTGGAATATGGAGTGGGAGGTAGGCGAGTGGAGTAAATGCAAGGAAAGGGATGAAGGAGCTCTAGAGTAGCTACGAAGAGGCTAAGGGAAGCTAAATTTCATGTTGTGGCTGCCGCTTATGTATATATATGTGGTGGGGAGGCACTAGGATAAGTAGGGGCAAATTGGGAAAATCACTGGAGAAAATGGGGAAGTTTAGGTGGTCACCGCGGCCATAGTGAGGTGCCATGGCTATGGTGGGGATTGCATGGCATGATCGTGGGCAGTGGAATGGCTGAGGTGGAAAGTGGGGTTGAAGTGTAAGTGTGTATGGTGACCACAGTCGTGGCGGGGTGCCACGGTCGTGTTGGTTAGAGGGCACCACGGCCATGTAGGATACCACGGTCGTGTTCGAGGAGGTAGCCATGGGCAAGGTCGCTCTAAGGTCATTTTGTCTTCAACTCGCCACAGGCATGGTAAGCACCATGAGTGAGGTGGCCTTCAAGGGCCACGACCGTGGTCATTCATGTGTAAATTGAGCCAAGTCCATATTGATTTTTGGGGTCTTCATGCGCAAATTGCCACGGTCATGTTGCTGACCATGGACGAGCTGGGAAGCTCTGGCCATGGCCGTTCTGAGGTCCATGGTTGTGGGGTCTTTAGTGACCACAACCATTTTGCTGACCACAGCCGTGGTCATTCATGTACAATTTTGGCGACTTCCCTATAACTTTTGGATCTTAATTCCCCCTGACTGTGTTGATATGCCACGACTATTTTGGGGTTTCTTGGTGTTGATCCCCACTTCAACTTCTTCATCTAGCCTCCTTTTGCATTGATTTTCCCTTGTGCATCTAAGGGAGGCTCGGGGAAGAGATAGGTCCACTTTTGGGTGTAAGAACCTAAAGACATTCTTCATCTCTCTCCCATGCATCAATGCATGCATAAGTGCCCTGAGATACACACAAAAGGAGGCATAAGTGTGTTTGTCATAAAAGATAATATTGGAGGAAATAGCTTGTAATCTACGATGTTTAGATTTGATAATCATGCAAAAAGACACAATATGAAGCCCTAAAATAGGGCTACGTCACCACCCGAAACTTAAAACATACTTGTCCTCAAATATGCTCCAACTTAATATCTCTCTTCAATTTCTTTCAATTAAATAAGAATGATAGAATGCATTGCAACATAACAGTATTGATTGCATGGTCTTAGAAGTCACTAAGTGTATGTGTTACATCTCTATCCTCTCCACTTTCACAAAGCAATCATGGAAAGAGAATTGGGCAAACAAACTTCAAATATAGAGAATAGAATACACAAGATTTCCATATATCCTTCATGTAATTCTGGGTAAACTGTTTCATGTTGGCGTTAATCAATGATGACTAGGATTATTATTTCACTTTCATGCATTCGATCTTATGCCTCAAACCACACCAAATGACCCACATGGTTGTAGAAAAGGGTAAAGTGAGCTAGATTTGATGTTTTCTAGCTCAATGGGTATGAAAAAGGAAGAAATGATTGCGGTAAGATATTGGAGTGCTTTTACACACTCATCTTTTCTTTAATTAGATGCTCTTAAACAAGAGCATCTTTTATTTTCTTTTTGCTTTTCTCTTTTATTCTTTTCTTTTCTTTTGCCCTTGGTGTAGGTAGGGCATATGGTGGGTAGAGTGAAGCGGGGAGATGTAGATATGGCCACCCCAAGCTTTCGGAAGGGGCCAAGGCTAAATATGTGCACTAAGGCATCCTTTCATGAAGCGGAGAGGTATGAAGATGGTGAAAGAAGAGTCAGGTCAAAGAGGGCTCATTATTGTAGTCCTCAACATAAATTTTCCTACATGAAAACTAATCCAACACTTCATCAAATGATATCACACCACATGATTGAACAACGTGAGATTCACATTTATATCATGTGATTCCATAGGCTCTAAGCATTCATAGCTTGCTCAATTCACAATTCAACCAAGACATTCACAAACTTGAGAGAGGTGATGCACATGTAAAAGTCAACAATTAAGACCATATAGCAATAAACTCGAAAAAAGTGCCATGCATTTGTCAAAGATCAATATTTTCAGTTCAAAAAGTGGAGATTAAATTAAAACATGCTTTCAGGCAAGAACATTCAAGTTTCGGCAAAATGGTGCCAATTTGCAATCAATCACATATAAACCTAAGTTTAGGAAAATTAAAGCATAAAGTAGCAAATCCTAATTAAAACACACACAAAATTACCAGAATCTACATGGAAATGCAATGCATGACATGGAAGAGCAGAAAATTTGAAAAATTATGCAAAATGCATGAAATTAAACTACATGCATGCATGAATGCTAACAAGAAGAAATCTACACTAAAAAGAGTTTCAAACAATCTAAAAATAGGTGGAACAGACATAAGTAAAATGAGAGACAAAGTCAGGGTGGTGCATACCTCCCTACCACCCCAAACTTTTGAATCATGTTGTCCTCGGCATGAAACTAAAGCTTAGGGCTAGTACGGTGAAAATCAAGGTTGGTGTTGTGAATCAAAAGGTAGGTTTTCTTATTGTGGCTGGTCTGGATACTCTGACTGGTGTTGATGAGGAAGTGGAGGACCTGAATGAGTTGGAGGGAACTGGTAATAATGGTCACAATATGTGTCCCGAGGGGGAGGGTAGGTCTCCTGATATCCCACAATGCCACCCCAAAAGTCTTCACCCATTCGAGTTTCCATTGTGCCTGAGCATGGTGGTATTGGTACAAGTGGTTGACATGATGATGCATCTGTTATTGGTCATGTCACATGTACTGTTGGATGAGTTGCATGTCCTGTTGTGTCTTTTGAATACCTTCAAGCTGTGCATGGATGGATGACATGTCATATGCATTAACTGAAGGCTCCTACAACTGGGATATTGCCTCATCCCTTCTTCTTACCCTCTGGGGTTGTCTTCTTTGCTCTTCTCCCTCTTCTTGTTGTTGTTGTGCATTTGACTCCCCCACTTCTTCTCATGCAGCAGTAGGGTTATAGTTTTCCCGGGGTTAGTCTCGCTCCCATTGTGTAATGTGTTCTCTTTCCAAGTCAGGGGGCCCCAAGGTAGAGGAGTGGGTGAGCATGGTAGGGCAGCTCAAAAGTTTGTGTCGGTAAGGATTTCAAATTATATATTAACCTCTTGTTTTTTATCATGATCATCTGAGAGAGAATGAGGTATTTCAAGTCAACAAATTGAGCCCCTCGACCTCTTTAAGTCCGGTGACATCAAAGCCTAGGGATATAGCAATTGAGGTCACAATCACTCCCATCACATATGGAGTTTTGCTTTTAAAGGGAATTGTCCTCATGTGGTCTATCAAGAGTGACCCTAGGTTGATGTGTAACTTCTTATTTAATCAATGTAAAACAAGGAGGTCCTTTTGTGAAATGCTGCCCTGGTTATCATACCTCCCCACAATAGTGTTGGCTAGGACTTTCCGCATGTATTTGGCTAAGGGATTTCTGATCAACATCGTCTTTGACTTGCCAGCTGTGTATCATGGCATCCCTGTCAAACTATAGAAGTCCCCACAGTCCAAGTCAATGCCCCTCTCAATTATACCATCATTCAAATTTTTGCTTCTTTAGAATCCTTTGCAAAGATGTAGTTGAATTCGGAAGCAGTCAATGTGTGTATTTTATTGAACATTCCAAACTTGATGGCTTCCTCCTCTTTTACCTTGACCTTCTTTAGTGTGGTGAAGAACTACTGAGTTAACTCAACGTATGTAGTTTGTGCCATGAAAAGCACCTTCCACAATCCTAGTCTTTTCAACTTGTTTTCCACCTCTGCTTTAATACACAGGTCTTCAATCACCTTCTTGCACCCATACCTTGTGGAGATGACTCTCCTTGACAAGCATTCATGATATATGGGTATGATCTACATCTTCCTTTGACCCCTTCCATAAGAAGTCCCCTCAAGAGCCTTGTTGAATCCTTTCATTCTGTCTGCCTCCAGGTATGCCAAAATATCCTCTGGCTCAGAATCCAATTTCTCCTCATCAGTGCCATCTTCTTCTTCCTCAGCCTGGTAGGATCTTGACAACAAGTTTGTATCAAGATTAAGCAGTAATCGTTGCTTGGGGTATCGCTGTGGGTGATCCTCCTCTTCAATCATCACTTTTGGCTACTGTTGTGGTCTCTCCCCCAATGAGGAGGTAGAGTGGCGTGTTGGCATTGTCCATCGAGGTAGTCTTAATGAAGATGGGGTTGCAGCCCCCTTGCCCTACTTTTAGTGATTTGTGATCTCCATATCAACCTCATCAAACATGTCATTGAGGTTCTCCTTGGATGCCTCCTCCTCCTCCCTATATGTCTCATCACTGATGTGGTGGCTATCCAACGACCAGGTGCAAGATGCACTCACGGACGCTGATCGGTGGAGCGATTGGGCAATGGAGTTTGACGGTGATGGAGTGTGGGATGGGATGGAGACTTGAGAAGAGAACCTCTTGGTGTGCACTTTGCCTCTAGCGATCACGTTAAGGCTCTTTTGAGTCCCCTTCTTCACAGCCTTGGTAATTCCCTTCATTATATGGAGATGGTGGTGGTGGTATGGCTGTGATTTTTAGATTTTTAGGAGGCAACAAAATGGAGGTTGAGAGATGGGTGGAATGGGATAGGATGGTTGTTTTGATGGTGGAGGATGGATTGGTTGAAGGTTTTGGGCAAACATTGGTGGCTTTTCATGGTTTTTTGTGTGGGGCGGTTGTAGGTGGGGTAGAGAACAAAAATGGAGATGGTGGCTAGATTGATGGAGGATTTGGGATGGAAATGGTAGAGGAAGATGTGGTGGAGGTGTAGGAAGTTATTAGAGTTCGATTTACTGGAGGATTTGGGCTGGATAAGTGAGATTTGGGTGCTAGGGGCGGAGCAGGTCGCAAAGGCTGAGGAGATCCCACACAAGTGAGTTAGAATGTGGAGGGGGTCATGGTGTTTTTAGGAGTTTAAGTGAAAAATAGGTGAGGTTGGGTCCCACCATGGCCATGGTCGGGGTTTGGCAACATGGTTGTGGCAGGTGCCAAGGTCGTGGTGGGTAGTGAAGGCAGATGTAGATCGACACTCGCCATAGTCTTGGTGGGCGCCACAGTCATGGTGTCCTACTCTCACCTCGGCCATGGTCTATTGGGTTTTATGGGAGGTGGAGATGGTAGTGGAAACAAAAAATTTCTCTCCAAACCCAGAACCCAAAGAGATCTCATCAACATCTATACGGTAGGAAGGATGGTTTGTAGAGGCATACCTTGTCCCGAAGCTTTCTCGGCAATGTTACCTCGTGGCTAGTGTGATCTTCACCTCCAGTCTTGGACGACATCTGTGGAGAACATGGTCGCACCCGAACTGACGAATTGACGGTTGTCCTCCGAGCGGTAGAAATCTCCCGCCTCTGTAGTAGTCCACACGGACCACTGGAAACTCCAGTCGTCCTGTCCTACAGGACACTAGAAGGAGTCATCCCCTTCTATCGATGTACTAGTCACCGACGTGATCTCCCACCACCAGTTGTCATCCTGTAGTTGTCTTTCCCTCGTTGTGCCTCCCTAGTCGGGTAGCACTTACTTGGGCTCTCTCAGTTACCACACCTAGAGAGGACAACTTTGTAGAGAAACTGATGTTCTCTAAGTTGTTCTTGAGAAGCCCCCAGTACCCCTCTATATATAGGAGGGGTCAGGGTCAGGGTTCTCAGCCCCGGGTAATGTGGGACTAAACCAGGAGTAGAAGGGTCTGGAATTTCCATGAATTAATACACTGTGGCAGGTGAACCGGTCGTTTCACAAATGAATCGATCGTTTGGGGACTAAACCGATCGGTTCATCTCGTGAACCAGTCATTTGGGGAGCTAAACCAATCAGTTCATTCATGAACCAGTCATTTCACTTCCCAGGGTAGTTCCCAATTGACTTTCTTTTTTTGTTTCCAATTGATCCAAAGATCAATACTTGTCCCAATCAAATTGTACAAGTGAAAGGAAAATATTTTCTCACCAACCCAACTTTCCCAAACGGGCTCGTTTGGTCCAGCTGAACTGATCGGTTCAACACTTGAACCAATCATCTCACTTCACCCTGCAGTTGGCAGTCCAGGTTGTGCAGAAATTAGTCAATGTAGTTCTCAATCAATCTGACACCCAAATCAGTTAGTCCAACACTTGAACTTGGTGATTTTGAGTCAAGTCAATTGATTGAATGTTTAATTGAAATACTAAGCACATTTAGTAAACAATCTAAACATCATTCATGGATAAACTCCTCTTCCAGGTTAAATCCTATGTGTGTGACCTTGTAGGCCCATTTCATATTGGCAGTGAAAGTCCATAACACTTATGACTTCACAAGCAAAGAGCAGTGCTTAGTCGCACATCAGTGCTACCTAAGTGAAAAGGAAAGTTGGAGAACAACTTTCAATCCTACAATCTGTGACTGGTGTTATAGTGAATGTATAATTGCTTTATCACTGATATCCCGAATGAACTCAAGGCATGGAACAATCATCCTTTCAACATTCATTCACTTCCTTGATCTCAGAGCAGACTGGATGAGATATGTGTGACATCAATATCACATATTGATTCACACATGCATGCTCATGCCTTTCTCAGTCCTACTCATCAAGTGGCCATGGACATCAAACTCCCTCAGGAGGGACAAATCCCATATCTATCACTCACTCCTCAAAATCCCCATGTGTCAAAGTCACCCAATCATCACCTTTATAACAATCTATATTTCAGGATTGCATTTGATGATGTCAAAGTGTACCCAACGACATGTGTTGAGTGTAGTGATTTCAGGTCAAAGAATCACACTCACCACCATCACTGTGAGAGTTGACTATGACTACCAAGTCATGGTTCCATGTGTCACTCTCACGGTGGGTCTGTCTGATACACTTGTTCTCTAACAAGTACCTATGTGCTTGGTTTGATATCACTATATCATAACTAATGAGATTTTATCATCAACCAACACACAATCTAGTCTTGTCTGTCATTATTGTCTATCAACCTTCCACAATGACATCCAACTAGGGACATAACAAGAATGTATACTCTTAACATATGTATGATCTCATCGTTTAGGTCCTTAACCTAAAAGCATACATCATTGAGTAAAACAATTCTTTAGATATTCAATTTGTTCTGTCATTATCTCATAACTGACTGAACCAGAATGAATTGGAAGCTTGCCTTTGATGTTTACCAAATCAATCTTAATGTATCCCACCAATCATCCCATGATTGTCTCTCAGGGCATACATACCAACAGACTCCCACTTGCATTGTGAGCCTATCACCCCAGAATCATATTCTTAGTGATCTTCAAACATGTCCCACATGTTACTATGCTCTAGTGCTAACACAGTGAGTTATGGAAACACCTTGCCTAAGTCAATATTATTGCATGTCTCACATATCTTCATTGTACGTCTTACGTATGAGATGGAGTTGTCGTAATATGTGGTCCAATATTCCTTTGCTAACCTCATTGCATGACTAAGCACTCCTTACTTGTCATCAATGACCGGAATATCTATAAGTTCATCTCCATGAACTCCCAAATCCATATAGTATCCACTTCTATTCTATAACACACGAATACTCGGAATTTCCTTTAAAACATCTTTTATTGGAATGTTTCCATTTTTCAACACAAATTCACTTTTATATATATCCCATATATATTTTGCGATAAATTTTCTGTCTTTTTCAGAAGTTCGCATCAGTGTAACTCTTTATAGTGAACCCTTCCTTATTTCCATAGAACTAGTACTTCTCAAGTACTTATCAAGTTCTCATGGTATTCCAGTAACCCTTACTGGAACTAGACAGACATCCACTTGTCATGTCCCACATACGAGTTATCAGGATGAGCATATCATATTGTCATGTCCTACATACAAGATGATAAATGTATTTTATTCTTGCTATGTCCATACATGTAAGATAATGGGATGATTACATACATGATAGATCCATATCTATTATTTGTGTTCCCATTCTTCATAAGATTTGGGACACTTGGCTATGGGATACTCACTCCATGTAACATGGACAAGTTTTCTCCCACTGAATCTGTGCATATTGAACCCTTCAGTACAGATTGTGTAACGACCCTGCCTCCCGGTAACCCCCAATTAAGGGAGACCCGAAGGTCAGAGCCATTATCCCAATTAACAAGATCAAAGGTTCAACAATTAATCAGTAATAATTATGAAATTCTACTGAACTAAACTGAAATTTGGTATTAAATAAAACTTTGCATACCTCTTTCAAAAACTTGGATATCTACTTCTATCCACATCTGGAGTCTATTCTAACTAATCCTCATTTATACTTTAATTCTTATTTAATTCCACATATGCCACTTTACTGTTTGTCCTTTTCAATCTTGCACCTAAAACGCCGACAAACAAAACGTCGGTCAGCATATCGAAATATGTCGGTATGTGGGGACAACCAAAATTTCACAAATATGGCTAACAATCTAATTATCACAAACAAGTTAATTAAAAAACCAATTTACACTTTCAATGTGACATTCTCCACCATTTTTGCCCTAACCCTGGCATACCCTCCTTAGGGTTTCTCTTTTTCCAATGACTTAAGGCCACCTTCTCATTCCCGAGCTTAATGTCTGGGGTCACCTCTCATGGTGCACATTAGTCATTCAATAAAGACCACCTTCTCAATCCCGAGCTTGGTGTCTGGGGTCACCACTCATGGTGCCCATTGGTCTTCCATCCTAGGCTTGACCTTTTGGCATCATCCATCAGGGTGGCATGTAGGTGAGAAATACACACTTATATTATTATTGTGATAATCATAGTGACTTTATGATTTGCAAGTATGAACATCCAAACTGATAGGTTGCATTCAATGCGACTAATCGTCTGGAAAACCTTCGGGAAACTAATGTGATTAACCATAATTAACCACATACCTGTTAGGTTGATTTGAGACATAATTAATCCAATCAATGCAAGAAATCCAATAGGCAAGCAAGCACACAAAGAGATCCTAAAATATGCATACAATTTCCTATCATTGATCATGCCATCAAGATCTATTAAACCTAGCTCGCTTCCTAGGGTTTCTAGTCCACTTTTAGGGTTCCATTGCAATTAGGGTTCCTCTTCATTTTTACTCTTTTAAACCCTAATTTTATATAATTACTCACAAACCCTAATTATCTCATATATTTTTCACGAAAGATATTAAGGTTACCCTTTTAACAACATATAACCTTAATTTCGGATTAAAGGCACAATTAAACATCAATTAAGTCCATTATGCCTCTTTTACATTAAAACTACCATTTTTATCCTTTTAACTCATGATAAGATCATTAGGCCCAATTATCATCTTTGGTTTCTTCCGGATTAACAACTCATAGTTCATTACGATCTAATTCACATATGAACTCTCTTCATCATTAATTCCACCTTTATCCATTAAAAAACCCTAATTACCGTATTAAGGGTATTTATCCACAATTAGGAACTTTTATACTTGAAATATCTTAGAACTCTCATATCTCAGCTTTATTCATGAATTTGAACAACTAAAGCCATTAGGAATCACAATGACTAATATTAGGGTTTCAAGACCCATTAAAGCTCGTTTATGCACATGGAATTCTAAATTAAACCAATTACATTCAAAGTTCATCCTTTTTGTTCTGAATATACCTTTTTATAATTAACAAGCTAATATCCATGTGATACATTAAATACATTAATCATCTCAAAATAGGGTTTCTTAATCATTAATACATTAAATTTGATAACTTCCACTACTTTTAGAATTTCAAGAGGATTTAGCTTCTAAATATATTTTTAATGGATTCCTCTCATTTTTCTGATCAACTTTCATATTTTACATGTATCGATCTGAGCTACCAATAAAAAGATATGATTTTTGCAATAAAAACTTACTTGGACCAATTGCAGGCTGCCATGTCACCCCTTCCATGCAATACGTAGGCGCGACTGATTATAACTGATTGACTATATTGCCCTCGCTTGAGTGGTCGGTCTTTCACATGCCAGAGGGGCGTTTCAGTCCAATGCGACCTGCGTTGTCTTCCTCCTCTCGACGGTGCGCTGCTGCTGCCACAGTGATCTTCCACCGTCTTCAGGCGGCTCTTCTGGGGCATGGGAGGACCGCGCGAGGGTTCCCAACCCTCCGCAGCCCCCGGCGGTACGCAACTAAGGTGCAGGTTGAGGCTGAGACTGCTCGAGTGGCAAGAACTAGAGCCGAGAATGGCTCTTGCTTACAGGGCAAAGCTTCTTAGCGGAGGCCGCAGTCGACGAAGGAAGAGGGGGAAGGAGATTTCGTTGCCCCCGACGCTTCTCTGGGAACCAAGAACCTTCGGAGGACATTGTTCTGCATAGGTCTTCCATGCAAGGTTAGGTCCTTCATGCAAGAGCAGATCGTTCACGTAAGGACAGGTCTACGAAAGTCCAGTGACCACAGTTCTTCTATGGTCTACAAAGATGTAGAGTTTTGAGTCTGGGATAGGGGTGAGGGTTCCTTATATAGGTCCTAAAAGAGCCCTCTAGAACCATCAAAGGGGAAAATGTTGAGGAGTGGGAAACAATCCCCTCTAGGCAAGACTTTCCATTGTGACCAATATGCATCTTGAAAGATTGACATTCCCCTTCTTCTACTCAGATGGGCCGTGGTACAACTACCAAAGAAACTTATCTTTTTGTTCTTTGCTTTTAATTCATTGGCCATGAAAATTATATTTTCCTTTAGTAGAAAATACCTCCTTTTTAACAATGCCACAAAATCCATTAATTATGTATCACATTATCCTCTTGTTTGTATTTATTGGTATTTTCTTTTTTTTTCTCCATTGGGGCTCCTTAGACCCCAAGAAACTCTAATATTTCGAAATCCTTTTTAGTGGATACTCATTATCCTTCTATATGCATATATATCCATTATTTCTCATTATCCTTTTTATTTTTTGATTAAAATATCTCTTTTTGAGGATTTCTCTTTATCTCTCTTTTTATTTTCCGTATTGGAATTCCTTCTAATATTAGAAACCTCATGGATACGAAAATCCACCAAGGATAACTCAATTATACATCTTTCCACTTATTTTCCACATTTTATCATTATTTTCAATTTTTTTCTTAATAAAGATTTTTTTAATTGATCTTTTCTTTTCTTGTTGCATTATCTTTGCAACTTTGGACTCCTTAGAACCCAAGGAACCCAAGAGGCATGAAATCCCCCTTTAGGAATATTCCTTTGCCTTCTAGAGGCTTCTACATCTTTCTTTTCTCCATCTCTTATTAATAATGGAGTTTCTTTTGTCTTATCCTTATTATTGGGCCCAATAGCCAATAAAGCCCACAAAACAATCAACAAGGCTATTGTAAACGAAATCCATTTATTCAAAACAAATTATATCATTATTTTTTCAAATATCTTTAATAGGAAAAATTACATTTCTCACCAAAAGTACACAAAATTTGGGGTTGTAACATCCCTCCCCTCTTATAGGAATTTTGCCCCCAAAATTCCACCAGGCACATAAACAAACAAGATAAGTCTTTCCTTTGTCCATCATGGCTCCCATGTGGCCTCACCCTTTCCATGGTGCTTTCCAAGAACCTTCATCATCTCATATTCTTCCATCTGAGTTCTCTCTCACCTTGGCATATCGTACCCTCATAGGTGACTCGAGACATTTCAGCCTCTCATAAAGCTGAATAGGTTCAGGGCTCAGCACATGGCTTGGGTACCTCACATAGTGCTCTAGATCGGACTCATGGAACACATTATACATAATGTTTTCCTGAGGGATAAGGCTAAACACAACCATCTCCACTAATCCATCTCAAATGGACCATGCAGCCGGGACTCAGCTCTCTCTTAGCTATAACTTAGAGGGGTCGGATTTTCACATCACATACTCTCCCACAGTGAACTGCATGTCAGTCTGCTTTGCATCAGCTCACGACTCATGTCACCCCTGGGCCCTCTCTCAACCATTGCACGATCAAAGTGACTTCATCTGCACACACTGTGGTTCTTTTCTCACCTTTGTGATGCCCCTTCACCAACATCATCTCAATGAAGTGGTGACCGACACAACCTCCCTTGCATAGCTTCCTTACATCCTAATACTGGATATGGTGGTTATCATCACATCTTACAGAGGACAAGAACTATCTCTATGTATCACACTGAATGAGCACACATGCTCTCATCAGACCCTCTAGTCTGGATCATCCTATTATTTAGGGGTGATAAATTGTACTAACATCGAGTTCTTCATGTACCTACTTCCACCGCATGGAAGTGAATCTTTAGGTTATACTCAAGAACTTTTGAACTCGCATCATGGTGTGGTTGAACCGTCTCTCTCTCATTATCTAGTTCATCCGGATCCATCCCTTGACAATATTCTTTCTTTCTCACATCATCCAGGTAAGGCGATCTACCATAACCCATTCTCACGTCATCCAGGTAAGGTGATCTACCATAACCCATACTACATCTTGACCTTCCTTGGTCTAGGGGAGACTTACCACAACATCCATAGTGGTGATCTCCCATTCCTTCTCAGGGACTTTTTATCCTTTGTATCACTTACTGGGTTACTGGTGTTCGTCCCTCACTTCCTAGCTAGCATGGCGACAAACCACGTGCAACTTCATCTTAAGCGTCCAAAGTACTACTATCACTTAATATCTTAGTAGTACCATGGTGTATGATGCGCTTAAAATCATGATCTCATGTATCTCATGATTTCCTAAGGTGTATTCCTTAAAACCCTAAAACACTCTAGTCGGGTTTCATCACCTTCTTTTCCATAGAAGTGCATCTAAGGTTCTACAAGCATCCTTTTATTGCATCAAGGTCTCGGCTGGCTAACCAAACAACCACTAACTTGTTCAATAGATCTCATCACATCCGAGTGTTAGCCAAACATATCTTCTTTCCCAAACTTAGGGCTAACCTAACAACCCCTTCTAGCCTCTAGCTAAATTAGGCAGCTGCATCTCAACCAGAGCATCCATTACCACTTCACATCCTTATGTGTTAGGTAATGTTGAAGACATTCACCTCCATATATTTCACTTATCATCTCATCTCAGACTCAACAAGAAAACTTAGAGCTCATCTTCTTAGTTATCAAACTTAACCTTGTATGACTCACAAATTCCACATAGCTGATGATAAAACATCCTCACAAGATGACTACCTTAGTTCTCTTGATGTTTGTAAACCATCTACATATCGTTTACTCCACAAGGGTATGTTATCATCTCTATCCTCATACCTCATAGCAACATTCCAACTCACATCATCTTTATCCTTGGTGTATGGCATGCGTATTGTCCTATCTCTCACTTCCATAATAAGAGGAAATAAGCATTTGGTGGCCGTCCAAACACAAAGTTCTTCCTATTCTAAGAGTAGAGATGGTACATCCCACATTGCCAGTACACCTTCAAAACTAAGTTGAAACGTGCAACTTATGTCTCAACATCACATTCATCTTGATATCAAAGTTACTTCCATGGAAAACTGGTCTCGAACCTACTTGGGTCACCACACAATCCTTGGTCATCTCCTCTAGGTTTGTAGGGTGCCGACACTTTTGGGGTCATCCCTCTTCCCTTATGCATCCAGAGAGTGCCCTACTCATCTTCCCTTTGGGTCCCATGAGTTCATGAAGGTGATCAGTCTCCTAACCCATGGCCCTCAGACAATGATAGTTGTTATTCCTGACCCTATGGTCATGTGCAACTAGGGAATTAGGCAACTCCTACTTCCATCGTTCTTATCCCTACTGACCCTCGGATAGACTTAGGATTCTAACATAGTACATGTCCAACTCAGAACCTTACCCAAGTCTCCATCATCTCTCTCTCTCTGCATTCCTGGGCTATCTTTCATCCTTTTACAGGGGTCATGGCGATCTGCCTACCTTGGTCAGGCCCCCATACCAGTTACCTTCATGGTAACACATCCACATTCACTTAGAGATGGTTATCTTTGGGTCTATAGGTTCATTCTCATGCTATGTACTTTTCACTTAGCTCCTCAAGATCCTATGAGACCTTCTTAGGTTACTTTAAAACCAACAGAAACTGGTATACACCCTACAAAAGGGTCTCTCTCCCAGGATGGGAGGAAACTATCTCTTGATAGCAACAAAGGTCACAAACGTCCTTATGTCTAGGGTTTACATCCACCCGATCATGCTTAACCCTAGCATGCTACTAAGGTATAAGCAGACCACCTACTAAACCATGCTAGGTCATACTTGTTCTCATTCCTCAACATTGGATCAAGACCATACCTTCACATATCACCAACTTAGTTGTGAGGGGTTCATAAAAAACATACCTTAGACTTGAGGGGTTTCCCTTTCCTCTCAACATGAGGAGTACCATGCTCAAATCTCATCATGAGCATCAGGTGTCCACTTTCCCTCTTAGGCCTAGGAACCCTAGGTTTACTTTTTTATGAAACAGTTGTCCAACTGCATGCTCAACATTCTATCCACGAACCAAGCATGTATAAGGCATGACATGCCCTTCCTGTCATCCTTCTACTCTAGTAAAACCTCAAAGTTGAGTCCTACTCAAGGAAAGCCAACTAGGTGTAAGGCCTCATAACATTTACTAAACCTCTTCAGGGTCTAAGGAACTCTTCTTCCCATCTCAAAAGGTAAACACCTATACCATAGGCACATAGGTACCTACAGTCTCATCCTCTCTCTAGGATTTGGTTCCTCTAAAGGCAACCAAGATACATCAGCCTCCAAGGATCATGCATGAGGCAACCACAATCATCCACTTAGGTCGCATCATCCTCAACTCCCCATTGTTCCTCATATCTCAGAGTCTAAGCTTCCAACCTTCTTTCTTGGGTCCTGCTCTCTCTCTCTAGAGCTAACCTTACAAACAACCTTACTACTAGAGGTCCTCTCCCCATGAAGGATCAAACTCACAGCATACCCCTACATGGGTGAAGCCTATGTTCGCTCAAGATTATCCAGAGTTCCTCATGCTTATCTCATAAGCTATCCATCATACTCTCCTGGATAGGGTTTCAACCTACTGCCCGCACTACTGACGTATTCTGGGTGCATGTTATGCCCTACTCGCATAAGCCCATAGGGTTTCTATAGGTTCTTCACTAACCTCATCATTGAAGGAGCTATCGTTCACTCTAACATACATGACCCTTTTCTGGGTTGGGTCGCCAAAGCCACTAGGTCATCCAACCTCACATGGCTCAAAATGTCATGGGCATCCAAAAGCATGTCCACACACCTGGTCTATCATGACATCTAACTCATCATTCCATCTCTCTCTCTAACCACCACTTAGGGTTAGGGTTAGCATCATCCTCAGAGGATATGCCAGGTCTCTATTTACAAGACTAACTTCCTCTACTCATCCTCCTGACAAGAAGGTATAGCCTCAGGTCTCTCCTGAGGGCATGACAACATATGTCATACGACCTAAGCATGTATATATTCTTTAGTTTACGCTTAAACTATTAACCTTATGTCCATGACATCTTATTTACATGCTTTTAATTAATTTGGTGGAGGATTCCTGAAACCTTATCAACTTTACCCATACCTCAAGAGGGTGAGGAAAAGAGAGAAAACCCTAATCCTTAAAATCCTTAACAACATTAGAGTTGAGAAGGGATGAGCAAGATGAGAGAATCCTAAAGATATCTTATTTCGAGTCATATCCTGAGACATTGGCCAGGCAGTCACACTAATCCGAGAGTCCTAGTATTCTGACTAGCGGTGCAGAGGAAAATCTTACCAGCCCCTAGACGTGATCCTTTTCTAGACACCTCTGTCTTTTGAAAAATCCTCTAATAACTCCCTTGGGTTTTATAGAGTTTGTAAAATTTAATAATTATTAAAGATTAAATGAGGAATCGATGCTCTGATACCAAATGTAACGACCCCACCTCCCGGTAACCCCCAATTAAGGGAGACCCAAAGGTCAGAGCCGTTATCCCAATTAACAGGATCAAAGGTTCAACAATTAATCAGTAATAATTATGAAATTCTACCGAACTAAACTGAAATATGGTATAAAATAAAACTTTGCATACCTCTTTAAAAAATTTGGATATCTACTTCTATCCACATCTGGAGTCTATTCTAACTAATCCTCCTTTGTACTTTAATTCTTATTTAATTCCACATATGCCACTTTACTGTTTCTCCTTTTCAATCTTGCACCTAAAACACCGACAAACAAAACGTCGGTCAGCATATCGAAATATGTCGGTATGTGGGGACAACCAAAATTTCACAAATATGGCTAACAATCTAATTATCACAATCAAGTTAATTAACAAACCAATTTACGCTTTCAATGTGACATTCTCCACCGCTTTTTCCCTAACCCTGGCATACTCCTTAGGGTTTCTCTTTTTCCAATGACTTAAGGCCACCTTCTCATTACCGAGCTTGGTTGTTGGGTCACCTCTCATGGTTCCTATTAGTCATTCAATAAAGACCACCTTCTCAATCCCGAGCTCAGTGTCTGGGGTCACCACTCATGGTGCCCATTGGTCTCCCCTCCTGGGCTTGACCTTTTGGCATCATCCATCAGGGTGGCATGTAGGTGCGAGAATACACACTTATATTATTATTGTGATAATCATAGTGATTTTATGATTTGCAAGTATGAACATCCAAACTTATAGGTTGCATTCAATGTGATTAATCATCCGGAAAACCTTTGGGAAACTAATGTGATTAATCATAATTAACCACATACATGTCAGGCTGATTTGAGACAGAATTAATCTAATCAATGCAAGAAATCCAATAGGCAAGCAAGCACACAAAGAGATCTTGAAATATGCATACAATTTCCTATCATTGATCATGCCATCAAGATCTATTAAACCTAGCTCGCTTCCTAGGGTTTCTAGTCCACTTTTAGGGTTCCATTGCAATTAGGGTTCCTCTTTATTTTTACTCTTTTAAACCCTAATTTTATACAATTACTCACAAACCCTAATTATCTCATCTATTCTTCATGAAAGATATTAAGGTTACCCTTTTAACAACATATAACCTTAATTTCAGATTAAAGGCACAATTAAACATCAATTAAGTCCATTACTCCTCTTTTACATTAAAACTACCATTTTTATCTTTTTAATTCATGACAAGATCATTAGGCCCAATTATCATCTTTGGTTTCTTCCGGATTAACAACTCATAGTTCATCACGATCTAATTCACATATGAACTCTATTCATCATTAGTTCCACCTTTATCCATTAGAAAACCCTAATTACCGTATTAAGGGTATTTATCCACAATTAGGAACTTTTATACTCGAAATAGCTTAGAACTCTCATATCTTAGCTTTATTCATGAATTTGAACAACTAAAGCCATTAGGAATCACAATTACTAACATTAGTGTTTCAAGGCCCATTAAAGCTCGTTTATGCACATGGAATTCTAAATTAAACCAATTATGTGCAAAGTTCATCTTTTTTGTTCTTAACATACCTTTTTATAATTAACAGGCTAATATCAACTCTAATCATCCATAAAACCCTTCTAAATACATTAATCATCTCAAAATAGGGTTTCTTAATTATTAATACATTAAAGTTTATAACTTCCACTACTTTTCAAATTGAAAGAGGAAATAGCTTCTAAATATATTTTTAATGCATTTCTCTCATTTTTCTAATCAACTTTCATATTTTACACGTATCGATTTGAGCTACCAATAAAAACATATGATTTTTGCAATAAAAACTTACTTGAACCAATCACAGGATGCCACATCACCCCTTCCATGCAATACGTAGCCATGGCCGATTATAACCAATTGACTATATTGCCCCCGCTTGAGTGGTCAGTCCTTCACATGCCAGAGGGCCGTTTCGGTCCAACGCGACCTGCGTTGTCTTCCTCCTCCCGACGGCGCGCTACTGCCGCCACAGTGATCTTCCACCGTCTTCAGGCGACTCTTCTGGGGCATGGGAGGACCGCGCGAGGGTTCCCAACCCTCCGCAGCCCCCGGTCGTATACAACCAAGGTGCAGGTTGAGGCCAAGACTGTCTGAGTGGCAAGAACCAGAGCTGAGAACGGCTCATGTTTGAAGGGCAAAGCTTCTTGGTGGAGGCCGCAGTCGACGAAGGAAGAGGGGGAAGGAGATTTTGTTGCCCTCGAAGCTTCTCTGGGAACCAAGAACCTTCGAAGGACACTGTTCTGTGCAGGTCTTCCATGCAAGGTTAGGTCCTTCATGCAAGAGCAGATCTTTCATGTAAGGACACGTCTACGAAAGTCTAGCGAGCGCAGTTCTTCTATGGTCTACAAAGACGTGGAGTTTTGAGTCTGGGATAGGGGTGATGGTTCCTTATATAGGTCCTAAAAGAACCCTCTAGAACCATCAAAGGGGAAAACATTGAGGAGTGGGAAACCATCCCCTCTAGGCAAGACTTTCCTTTGTGACCAATATGCATCTTGAAAGATGGATGTTCCCCTTCTTCTACTCAGATGGGCGGTGGTACAACTACCAAAGAAACTTATCTTTTTGTTCTTGGCTTTTAATTCATTGGCCACAAAAATTATATTTTCCTTTAGTAGAAAATACCTCCTTTTTAACAATGCCACAAAATCCATTAATTATGTATCACATTATCCTCTTATTTGTATTTATTGGTATTTTCTCTTTCTTTTTCTCCATTGGGGCTCCTTGGACCCCAAGAAACTCTAATATTTCGAAATCCTTTTTAGTGGATACTCATTATCCTTCTAGATACATCTATATCCATTATTTCTCATTATCCTTTTTATTTCTTGATTAAAATATCTCTTTTTGAGGATTTCTCTTTATCTCTCTTTTTATTTTCCTTATTGGAATTCCTTCTAATATTATAAACCTCATGGATATGAAAATCCACCAAGGATAACTCAATTATACCTCTTTCCACTTATTTTATCATTATTTTCAATTTCTTTCTTAATAAAGAAATATTTAATTGATCTTTTCTTTTCTTATTACATTATCTTTGCAACTTTGGAGTCCTTGGAACCCAAGGAACCCAAGAGGCACGAAATCCCTTTAGGAATATTCCTTTGCCTTCTAAAGGCTTCTACATCTTTCTTTTTTCCATCTCTTATTAATAATGGAGTTTCTTTTGTCTTATCCTTGTTATTGGGCCCAATAGCCAATAAAGCCCACAAAACAATCAACAAGGCTATTGTAAACGAAATACATTTATTCAAAACAAATTATATCATTATTTTTTCAAATATCTTTAATAGGAGAAATTACGTTTCTCACCAAAAGTACCCAAAAATTGGGGTTGTAACAGGTTCCCAATGTATGCTCTCTCTTTTCCAGGTCAAGAGGTTTTCGAGAACTATCTCTATAGGTCTCTATTCCTATCACATAGGAAACGTCTCTATCTTCCCTAAAGATAATTTCCACAAAGGATTCCTTTCTAGAACATCTCATTCCTCATCAACATGTGGAATGTAAATACGCTCCCACTAAATCACATATCCCCTCTTTATCTTTGTCATATCAGTCAAACCCTTTGGCCATATTATCAAAGTAAAGATCCCAGCTCTGAGTTGCTAGTACTCAATCAATCACATTGATTAGTCCATTATAACTTATAGACTTTATTTTCATTAATGGATTTATGAACCTTATAGGTTGTGTCACGTACACATACTTGTCTTATTCCTCATAGGAATGCAGTTTTAATATCCATATGCCAAATTTCTTAATCATTAAGTTGCAATCAACAAGCATGATCCTTCGCAAATGTCATCCATCTGTCTTAACGCTTAAGACTTATATGCACTTATGGGTTTTATCCCAATCGGTGCTACCACTAAGGTCATACCTTATGGTTCACATGGAAGTCATTTAGTACCTTATGGTCATAAACCATAACTCAAAATCCGGTTCCTCAATATCATCGACATTATTGACTCATCAAATGACCAACTCATCATATAGATATTTGAGGTGTATCTGTTAAGGAATTTGAGAACTCACAACACTTTGTGATTCTTAATATCCTTTATTAGTGTAAGGTATTCTCTATTTAAGAAGAATTTAGTTATTTGATAATCATCCTCTAACTCCTTAGAGTATGACTCCCTTTTTTATTTAGACATCACTATGCCTTAATCATGAGTTCTCTATGATACACTATCATAATCACTCATAAGGTTCTCAAACATTTGGTTTACGTATCTCATTCATTGATCACATCATTATTACTTTTACCAAATTTGTACTTCATTCATGATCTTCTTGAACACTTCAAGATATTCATATTGGTATTTCTCTAAACACCATTTGAAGTATTAGCATTTATTCCAACAGATATGTAAATACATCATATGTATTATACCTAATAGGATAGTCATTCTCCCACTACATCTAGTGAAGATTGACTTGTCATCATGTCCAAGATATTCATGTCTCTTAATGGTTCACAACCAAAAGAGTCTAGTTTATCCATCAACATGGAAACTAGAGATGAATTTTCTCATGATAATGCTAATTCGTTGTTTGAGTTATCAATAACTTTTAGGTATCATTTTATCTTATGCATACCAAGTACCATAAGATAAAGAAAGGCATTGCCACAAAGATCGTATCTTTGAAATTGAAACATCAACTATATCGATAACCATTTTGTCACTACAAGATGCAACAATAAAGTGTTTCTATTTTCAAATTGAAATATCAATTATCAACTCTATTTCGTGCCCTTTAGTCTGAAATAAACTGAAAGGTACTCCTATCTATGGCAGCAACACTTGCTCCAATGATGTGTGCTCTTTCTTGGTCCTTTCACAAAGGCCATCACTTCTTTGTTAGATCATACATATCATATATTTCATATCTATATCTTGGTATCGCATACCTCAGATAAAGAAGTGTTTATTTCTTTATACCTAAGGTGGAGATCTCCATCCCCTCCTTCATCTTCTTTTGTTCTTCCAGATATAGAGGGCGATTTCTTGTCCCTCATTCACCCTGCCAGCTTGACATGTATTTTACTCCTTCATTCGTTGATATCATTGTACATCTTGTTGTCCATTTGACTAGGGAAGTGTAAATGTTGGGACCAGTTTTCTTACATTGGATATATCCTTTTGAATGGTACATGAGTATTTTTAAAGGTGATGTTTGAAACCATTATCGATTTGAAGGAAGTATTATTGAGGGTTATGTGGCCAGGGAGGTTATGGAATTTTGCAATGACTTTTTGAGTTGTAATGAAACTCCTGTAAATGACAAGAATATTGAGGACTATAACGGCAAAGGAACTTTAGGAGCACGAGTGGAAGTAATCAGTCATGAGAAGTGGGAACAAGCATACTTGTATATTTTACACAACATTGATGAAGTGAGTAGTTATATCACAGAACATACCAATTTGATCAATCCTTACTTTTTTTTATTTCTTTTCAAACTCTTTATTTTCTCGCATCCAATCACATAAAAAAAATATAAGAGAATTAAACTTTTATTACTGTAATATGATCTCAACATAATGATACACATCTATACATTCATTCTGTTTCTCAAACTTCCATGTACATATGACATGACAATCAGATACATTCTCCCTTGTCAAGGAAACAAAGATACAAAACATCATTTACAACTCTCTCACATCTATACAAGGACCTAGAGTGACAGGGACCAACTGAACTTAACTAATCTCATACTTAACTCATGTGGTAGATCTACTCTGATGCTTTGACCTTCTTCAAGTCCACGTGGTTTCCCTAAAAATTGTGAGTAGAGGGGTGAGCCTACTCGCTCAGTGAATGAGTACATCAAATAAACAGTTTAAAGAACTTATATAATTACATATATATTTCCAAGCAACTGATATCAATTATAACAATAGCAAGCTTTAAAGAGTCTAATCATTGACAATCATAAATATGGCAGGATACTCTAGATATCTAAAAGAGTGAATCAATGTATGAACATGCTTCATTGATCATACAAATAACTAATAATTCAGGAACATAACATGAATAATTGAATAACTACGCACACTTGTTTAACCTCTCCTTCATCTTATTATGCCCTGAACCCACATGAGGTGTACCACAACATGTGAAAGAATCGCAACAAGCTATGATCTCACTGTACAAGACTTAGAAGCATACCCAAGTTCCTAAGCCTATCTCTTGAGTAAGACCCCGTCTGTAGTGGGCCTCGGCACGTCTACCTCTCGGTGGCTACTAAGAGTGGTCGGATATCTCAGACTCCACCTCTCAACCTAGGTACTCAGGGGGTGAGTCAAAGCCCTCAGGCTTATTATGCATCAGTGGACCTACTAACCACTGATCACTCAACATGTAACACAGGTACCACCAGTATCCCCAGTTGGTGTTGGGTACCACATAACTGTAAGGAGTCTGCCCTACTGGTCAAGACCCCTGCACCCTACTGGTGCGCTCCGGCTTACCTCGATCTGGACTACCTCCAGTCGGGAAACTATTTCCTCCTCACAATGCAGGCCTCATCCTATGAGGATTCTACAGTGTTCAGGGAATCTACATGTCTAATTCACTCTTTAAATTCACAATTCAATCATCACATCAATGAATCTTTATTCATCTTTGTAAATCGTTCATTTCATAGACCATCTGATAACATATACTACAACTGAACTGTTAAGAATCACCACATCTCAAGATGAGAAACATTGAAATCACAATACTTGTTTCACTAAACACCCTATCATTAGGTTTTCAATTACCTCATTCACTTATCCCATAACTCGTATAAGGATTGAATACGTCATAACATCATTCAATAAGAATTAATCTCAATAGTTAACATATAAGCTTATATATATATATATATATATATATATATATATATATATATATATATATATATATATATATATATATGAAACCCTATAATAAAATAAACTAGGGTTTCCGTGCCAAATGAAATGCAAGATCTTATCTGACATATATGTAATTCGCATACAAATAAAATAATCATTCCTAACCAAGGAGATTCAACTAGGCAACTTCTTTATTCAATTATACAACAATTTCAGTCATAGCCGAAAATCTTAGATTTTAGTATATTCATGTAACCTCTAGAATTACTTTAAAATTTCTCATTTCGATGGATTGCAATCATTTCTAATGTAGTTTCATAATCAGAAATTCATCACAACAGAGAAATAATCCATTTCATATCATCTTGCAAAAGCCAGATCAAAAAGGCAACTTAGGGATTGTACTCGCATACTAAGAAATTGAAGATATTTGATGATTTAACTCATTTTCGTGAAATCTACTATTTAAAGGAAGTACCCACTCACCCTAAGGTGTGAAAACACCCTAAAAATGTAGCCCGTCTCTGAATATCTCGAATCCATAGCAAGACTCTATCAAAATCCACAATTTCTTCTTCCTTTTAGCCCTAAACGAGGTCTGCTGAAGGTAGAAGAAGAATACCAAAGGTTAAACCAAACCTTAAATTCATTGTATGAGGGATTACAAGCAAGGGGAAATGAAAATATGGAAGAATCAAGAGTTAAACCTACTTACCAAGTCGAATCTATAACAACCCTTTTTTATTTCTGTTGTTCTGAACGTTCTTCCCCAAAAATCGCCCCAGAAATTGCCTTCCATATTTCCCTATCATAGAGAAACTTATTTGGGAAGATCTAGGATTGAATTTTGGTTCCAATGCACTTTGTTTTGTTAAAAACGGATAAGTATTGCTCGAGCTATGATTGTTTTACGCTTTGCTGTCTAGGGCGGCGTCGGCCGCGGTCGCGGTGTCGACGCAGCGTCGCGGTCACGGTATCGACGTAGCGTCATGGTCACGGTGTAGACCGTGGTCACAGTGTCAAATTAGTGTTGTGGGTCATAGTGTTGACGCAGCATCACGGGTCACGGTATAGACCGCGGGTCGCGGTGTCGACGCAACGTCGGTCGCGATGTTCTGCATATGTTTACTAAAAAGGGCATAACTATCTCATTTTAACTCTGATTTGGTTCATTATTTTTTTGTTGGATTCATAATTAAATTATATACAATACTAAAACATTATTGTGATAATATTCTCAAATGAGAAATCATTTATTAATTATTTCCTCTAATGTCATCAACTCTCTTCTTGCACACATGTATCGGTTAATGTTATCTTCACCCCAACTCAGATATTTATAGTATGCTCAAGTTATGATTATGAGTTGCCCAAATAAGTATTTAAGGTTATAAAACTTAAGATAAAGTACAAAATAGAATATTACTAACAAAAGTATGCCAAGCATTAAGATTATCTTAAAACTCTAGGATTACCAACAAAGCTAGGAACGGGTTGTAATAATTCTCCCCTTCTAATAAAAATTTCATCTAAGAATTTCTAAACGGGGAATGGATACTTATTAAACATCTCCAATTCTACTTTTCAAGTAACTTCTTTGATACATGATTCCTCTGAAAAAATCTTTACTAGGGGTATCTCTCTCCTTTTAAGCTTTTGAATACTACGGTCTAGAATTTTATTTTCAACATTGAGTCATTTGTTCCTCTTCAAATCACAACTTTTTAAAGATATAAAATATGTCAAACATAATATATCGTCTCATCATCACATGATGTTATTCACTTCCCATTCATGAGACCACACTAGTCATCATACTATCATAAGATATAAATCCTTTTCACAATATCATAGGGTATCAACCCTTATCAACACAAGAGGATTACACCTCATCCAGGGCTCAACCATGCCCAAAGGTCATTAAAGCCGTCATACTATTCCCTACTAGATCATCATTATCTTTGCATGCCTTATAACAAGGCTCAATAGCATCACTTGTATATAATACACTGGATCAACATAATATTGCATTAATGAGCTAGGAGATATTCATAAACAATCATAGTAGTGTTATATTAACATTGAGAACATTCCTTTATTACATCAACATGCAAGGAATTTAGATATGATTAACCCTCATCATATTCCTAATGCACATGTTTAGTATAAGAAAGTATTAACCATGTGGCTATGATAACCACCAATTAACATATTAAGGTTATGATCATATTAAGGAGGTTATTCCACCATCATTCCATCATATAAGAAGGTCAAACATGAATACTCATCTTTATCTATTTGCATCAGAGTTAGGTTCAACAAGATAAAGTATATTAATGTTACTAATCAGCACTTATATCCAAACCCTTACTCACAACATCCCCATTGGATCATGGATTCATAAGGTGAAGCATCATCATCACATTTCATACTATTCTCAAGTATGAACCCACACATAAATCAAGGTGTAACCATTGGGTTATAGCATACTAAGGTTTCAACAACATTGACAAAGTACTTCATGATTGTATTAGTCATTCAAGGACTATTCATACCCAATTGCCATCACCTAGTTATATTAAAGCTAGGTATAACAAGCTATACCTCATTAGGGTTACATATCAATACAATATGGTTATCGTCCCTTTTATTCATATGAGTGAATAGGTAAGACTACCTTATTCAGGGTAACTGTAACATCCCAGGATTTGAGGCCTTGGATAAGTTGATCTTAAAAGGAATGATTGGACTACCCATATCACCAAGGTGCACCTCCTTTTTCGGGAGCACATCACTAAAGAACTCCATAGTTAAGTGTGCTCAGCTTGGAGTAGTATTAGGATGGGTGACCAGTCGGGAAGTTGACCCTGGCTTGCACATGAGCGAGAAAAAAGCGCGCAGTTAAGGCTACTGGTGGTCTGTGGGGACAGTCGTCATTCCTGGAACTCTACTAGAGCCTTGGGCAGTGGGCCCAGGCATTACATATGGTATCAGAGCCATAACCCCTCCAGTAGGTGGGGCCCACATGGGCATGACATGCCAGTCTTGAGCCGTGCGGTCCAGGCATGTAGGAAAGGGTTGTCCATGGTTGACGTAGCCACCCTTGCGCTAGTATTCCGTGATCGGGAGCTGGGTTTCCATGGGCCATTGTGGGTCTGCACTGAAATGGGGTCAGATTATGAGGCCATATAGTTGAGCCTTGACGAGGATGTCAAGAGTCTAAGTGGGGGAGATTGTAACATCCCAGGATTTGAGGCCTTGGATAAGTTGATCTTAAAAGGAATGATTGGACTACCCATATCACCAAGGTGCACCTCTTTTTCCGGGAGCCCATCACTAAAGAACTCCATAGTTAAGCGTGCTCAGCTTGGAGTAGTACTAGGATGGGTGACCAGTCGGGACGTTGACCTCGGTTTGTGCATGAGCAAGGAAAAAGCACACAGTTAAGGCTAGTGGTGGTCTGTGGGGACAGTCGTCATTCCTAAAACTCTACTAGAGCCTTGGGCAGTGGGCCCGGGCGTTACAGTAACCCTCCATTTGTTCCATCGTCATTCAACCCATATCACCATACCACAATTGTACAATACTAAGATGGATTACTGGTATGAATGACTACAACAATCAAACACCTTTAAGTAACATATTGCTTGCACATGTATAACTGAAATCATACATAAACAAATTTACATCCCTCATTATACCTTCAATAATTTACACTTCTAAAACCAAGTTCACGTATTACTGAAATTCATTGTTTTCTCTTATCTCCTCATTCATTACTAGTTACTTCTTGTTACTTATCCTTCTCATTTTGATCATATAAAATAAACATCCCTGAAATTGAAACATACAAGTTAAGAATAGATTATTCATCATTCTTGATATCACTACAAGAATTTATTTTAGATTACACTTTGCTCATGTTGCACTTCTCCTTTTATTCAAGTCACACCTCTTATATTTCAAATCTATTTCTTATCCTTTGCTCTGAAAGATTTCCATATTGTTTATCTACCTTTCAAATTATCTACCTTTAAACCCTAGATTACTATCAGTGCTAGTTTACTTCTCATAGTGCTAATCCCATGATCTTATTTTATAGAGATGCTAGTATTCAAGGTCAAATCACTAGTGGCATCCCTTGAACTACTACAATTCTAAACATTCTAGGGTGTGGTCCTTATCAGTAGCATGATGTTATTGTGATGTGACTTTGCTCCCTTAATTTGAAATTCAAACTTTGCATCTCACAAGTTTTACTAAAGTCTTCCTTATCTTATCAATTGAATTTCCTTTCTCTTACTTGGCCATTCAGATAGATTACATTCTCAGTTTACCCTGCTAGGGTTTCATCATCATATTTTGTGTCATTATTACATTCACTAATGTCTCTATCATGGCAGTTATGCATCATATATGATTCATTTTCTTATCACTTCATTCCCACATTGCTCTCATTAAGGAAGATATGAAAGAGAAGATGATTCTGAGACTTAGAATTCTTATCTTCAAACATTCTCTTAATACATTTCTCGTATGTAGGTTTAATTAGTTAATTATCAACAAGGATACTTGACTAGTTAGCACTTGCTTGAATCTCCTAACCTCTTTCTTTTATAATATATATTACTCCATAACGTTTCAAACCCTTCCTTAATTTCCATAATCCTCTTACCATATACTACTCTTCCACCTGTCATATTTAACTTCTACTTTTCTCTTATGATCATGTTACTTATTCATGTGTATGACCATGTATACCATGTAGCATATATTTCTTTTTATCCTTCTACTAACGTGAAGTTGAAATTCTAAATCAATAATCTCTCTACTAGTTTCACCTCATGTTTAATACATTACATATCCTTCATTTTAAATCAAACGGCTCATGCATTCGTCAAACTTAGTTTCTCTATCAATCAAGTTTTTTTTTTCTTCTTGAATATAGTCTACCTTTGTATGACTTATTCATTTGTTAAGCTACACTTTTGTTCTTATTTTAAAAACTAGTTTGTTGTTCTATAGAGACTTAGAGTCCAAAGGTAGTAGGGATGCATGCATTGAACTTCACAATAAAGGTATACATTCCATGCTCTCAATTATATCATACCCCTCATTCCTTAATCAAACTCGTCATTTCTAACATTTCTCTTTGTTTCATCTAAGTTTCTTATCCTAGTCTTATGATTTACATGTTTATCTAGTTCTCTTCACTTTCATTCCTATGAACTTCACTTCTATGTACTTATCGTATACTTAACTATTTTCTTCTATTTTCCCTTTGCTTTGGAGTACATAAAAGCATTGTAATTGATTATGCAACCCATTCCTCTTATTATATTGTTAATAGGAGTCATTAGATCCCAGTAACACACCCTGCCAGCCGGACTAGGTCGAACCTGCAGTCCTAAAGCCAAGAGCTACTCAAGATTAACCAACTCCTATTAATCTCAAACATGTGGAATGAATATCCACTTAGAGCAAACTCATTTAAACATAACTTTTGGTCTACTTGATACAAAGAATATAAACAATAACTGAATCACTTCATGATGCACAACAATATAACAGAACCATATATATTCTACAAACTGATAATCTGAATTCATACATATAAGAGCATTTCTATTGATCTCCAATCAAAGAAGCAATATAAAGCAAGAGTTGTATCACATTCTATGTTTAATCTCTTACTCCTTCATTACTTTCTGGTCTCCTAACCCTAAGATTTCTAGGGTTTTTCTCTAGCCCATCCTTCCTCTGCATATATGCCCAGGACATTCAGAGAAGAATAGACAGAGTAGCTTGATACTGGTCAACCTAGGTATCTAGATATCGGGCCAGGGTATCCAAACACCCAGACTTTCCAGATATATAGACACATCACCTCCTATCTTCCACACTTATAACTCTAACTTTCTATCCTAATGGTCCCTGACGACTCAGCCTAAGCTCTGATACTAAAAGATTGTCACGCCCGCATCTCACGATTACCACCAATCATGAGATGTGGGCATGAGTTTGAGGATTATACTTAATACAAAGTTCACTCCCTTACTTTTTTTATTTCTTTTCAAACTCTTTGTTTTCTCACATCCAATCACATAAACAAAATTTACAATAGAATTAAACTTTTATTACTCTAATATGATCTCAACATAATGATACACATCCATACATTCATTATGTTTCTCACACTTCCATGTACATATGACATGACAATCAAATGCATTCTCTCTTATCAAGGAAACAAAGATACAAAACATCATTTACAACTCCCTCACATCTATACAAGGACCTAGAGTGACAGGGATCGGCTGAACTTAACTAATCTCATACTTAACTCATGTGGTAGATCTACTCTGATGCTTTGACCTTCTTCAAGTCCATGTGGTTTCCCTAAAAATTGTGAGTAGAGGGGTGAGCCTACTCGCTCAGTGAATGAGTACTTCAAAGAAACAATTTAAAGCACTTATATAATTACAGATATATTGCCAAGAAACTGATATCAATTATAATAATAGCAAGCTTTAAAGAGTCTAATCATTGACAATCATAAATATGGCATGATACTCTAGATATCTACAAGAGTGAATCAATATATGAACATGCTTGATTAATCATATAGAGAACTAATAATTCAAGAACATAACATGGCTAATTGAATAACTGTGCACACTTGTTTAACCTCTCATTCATATTATGATGCCCTAAACCCACATGAGGTGTACCACAACATGTGAAAGAATCACAACAAGCTACGATCCCACTATACAAGGCATAGAAGCATGCCCGGGATCCTAAGCCTATCTTTTGAGGAAGACCCCGTCTGTAGTGGGCCTCAGCATGTCTACCTCTCGGCAGCTAATAAGAGCGGTTGAATATGTCAGACTCCACCTCTCAACCTGGGTACTCAGGCGGTGAGTCAAATCCCTCAGGCTTATTGTGCATCAGTGGACCTACTGACCATTGATCACTCAACATGTAACACAGGTACCACTGGCATCCCCAGTTGGTGTTGGGTACAACACAATTGTAAGGAGTCTTCCCTACTGGTCAAGACCCCTACACCCTACTGGTGCGCTCCGGCTTACCTCGATCTAGACTACCTCCAGTCGGGAAACTATTTCCTCCTCACAGCACAGGCCTCATCCTGTGAGGATTCTACAGTGTTCAGGGCATCTACATGTCTAATTCACTCTTTAAATTCACAATTCAATCATCACATCAACGAATCTTTATTCATCTTTGCAAACTATTCATTTCATAGACCATCTGATAACATATACCCCAACTGAACTGTTAAGCATCACCACATCTCAAGATGAGAAACATTGAAATCATAATACTTGTTTCACTGAACACCCTATCATTAGGGTTTCATTTACCTCATTCACTTATCCCATAACTCACATAAGGATTGAATACATCATAACATCATTCAATAGGAATTTCTCTCAATAGTTCACATATAAGAGAATATATATATATATATATATATATATATATATATATATATATGAAACCCTGTAATAAATTGAACTAGGGTTTCCATGCCAAATGGAATGCAAGATCTTATCTGACATATATGTAATTCGCATACAAATAAAACAATCATTCCTAACCAAGGAAATTCAACTAGGCAACTTCTTTATTCAATTATACAACAATTTCAGTCATCGCCGAAAATCTTAGATTTTAGTATATTCATGTAACCTCTACAATTACTTTAAAATTTCTCATTTAGATGGATTGCAATCATTTCTAATGTAATTTCATAATCTGAAATTCATCACAACAGAGAAATAATCCATTTCATATCATCTTGCAAAAGCTAGATCAAAAAGGCAACTTAGGGATTGTACTCTCATACTAAGAAATTGAAGATATTTGATGATTTAACTCATTTCCCTGCAATCTACTATTTAAAGGAAGTTCCCACTCACCCTAAGGTGTGAAAACACCTTAAAAACGTAGCCCATCTCTGAAGATCAAGAATCCATAGCAAGACTCTATCAAAATCCACGGTTTCTTCTTCCTTTTAGCCCTAAACGAGGTCTACTGAAGGTAGAAGAAGAATACCATAGGTTAAACCAAACCTCAAATTTGTTGGATCAGGGATTTCAAGTAAGGGGAAATGGAAAGAAGGAAGAATCAAGAGTTAAACCTACTTACCAAGTCGAACTATAACAACCCTTTTTTTCTATTGTTCTTAACGTTATTCCCCAAATATCACCCCAGAAATTGCTTTCCAGATCACCCTCTCATAGAGTAACTTTCTTGATAAGATAGAAGATTGAATCACGGTTCCAACGCACTTCATTTCATTGAAAATGGATAAATATTGCTCAATATATGATCGGTTTACGATTTGCTGTCTAGGGCGGCGTCGGTCGTGGTCGCGGTGTTGATGCAGCGTCGTGGTCATGGTATCGACGCAACATCACGGTCACAGTTTAGACTGCAGTCATAGTGTCAATGCAGCATCATGGGTCATAGTGTTGACGCAGCGTCGCGGGTCGCGGTATAGACCGTGGGTCGCGGTGTCGATGCAGTGTCGGTCGCGGTGTTCTGTATATGTTACTAAAAAGGGCATAACTCTCTCATTTTGACTCCGATTTGGTTCATTGTTTTTTTATAGGATTCATAATTGAATTATCTAAAATAATAAAATATTATTTTAATAATATTATCAAATGAAAAATCATTTATTAATTATTTCCTCTAATGTCATTAACTCTCTTCCTGCACACATGTATCGGTTAATGTTATCTTAACCCCAACTCAGATCTTTATAGTATGCTTAAGTTATTATTATGAGTTTCTCAAACAAGTATTTAAGGTTATAAAAGTTAATATAAATCACAAAATATAATATTACTACAAAATTATGCCAACCATTAAGAATATCTTAAAACTCTAGGATTACCAGCAAAGCTAGGAACGGGTTGTAACAATTCTCCCCCTCTAATAAAAATTTCATCTCAAAATTTCTAAAATAGGAAAGGATACTTATTAAACATCTCTGATTCTACTTTTCAAGTAACTTCCTCTATACATGATTCGTAAAAAAAAAAAACCTTTATTGGGGGTATCTCTCTCCTTTTAAGCTTTTGAATACTACGATCTAGAAATTTATTTTCAACATTGAGTCATTTGTTCCTCTTCAAATAACAACTTTTGAAAGATATAAAACACATAAAACATAATTTCTCATCTCATCATCACATGGTGCTATTCACTTGCCATTCATGAGACCACACTAGTCATCATACTATCATAAGATATAAATCCTTTTTACAATATCACAGGGTATCAACCCTTATCAACACAAGAGGATTACACCTCATGCAAGGCTCAATCATGCCCAAAGGTCATTAAGACCATCATACTATTCCCTACAAGATCATCGTTATCTTTGCATGCATTATAACAAGGCTCAACAACATCAATTGCATATAATACACTGGATCAACACAATATTGCATTAATGAGCTAGAAGATATTCATAAACAATCATAGTAGGGTTATATTAACATTAAGAACATTCCTGTATTACATCAACATGCAAGGAATTTATATATGATTCTCATCATATTCCTAATGCACATGTTTAGTATACGAAAGTGTTAACCATGTGGCTATGATAACCACCAATTAACATATTAAGGTTATGATCATATTAGGGAGGTTATTCCACCATAATTCCATCATATAAGAAGGTTAAACATGAATACTCATCTTTATCTATTTGCATTAGAGTTAGGTTCAACAAGATAAAGTATATTAATGTTACTAATCATCACTTATATCCAAACCCTTACTCACGACATCCCCATTGGATCATGGATGCATAAGGTGAAGCATCGCCGTCACATTCCATACTATTCTCAAGTATAAATCCACACATAAATCAAGGTGTAACCATCGGGTTATAGCATACCAAGGTTTCAACAATATTAACAAAGTACTTCATGATTGTATTACTCATTCAAGGACTATTCATACCCAATCACCATTACTTAGTTATATTAAAGCTAGGTATAACAAGTTATACCTCATTAGGGTTACATATCAATACAATATGGCTATCATCCCTTCTATTCATATGAGTGAATAGGTAAGACTACCTTATTCAGGGTAACCCTCCATTTGTTCCATTGTCATTCAACCCATATCACCATACCACAATTGTATAATACTAAGATGGATTACTGGTATGAATGACTACAAAAATCAGACACCTATAAGTAACATATTACTTGCACATGTACAACTGAAATCATACGTAAACAAATTTACATCCCTCATTATACCTTCAACAATTTACACTTCTAAAAACAAGTTCATGTTTTACTAAAATTCATTATTTTCTCTTATCTCCTCATTCATTACTACTTACCTCTTGTTACTTATCCTTCTCATTTTGATCATATAAAATAAACATCCCTGAAATTGAAACATACAAGGTAAGAATAGATTATTCATCATTCTTGATATCACTACAAGAATTTATTTCAGATTACACTTTGCTCATGTTGCACTTCTCCTTTTGTTCAAGTCACACCTCTTATATTTCAAATCTATTTCTTATCCTTTGCTCTGAATCATTTCCATATTGTTTATCTACCATTCAAATTAGCTATAATTAAACCATGGATTACTATCAGTGATAGTTTACTTCTCATAGTGCTAATCTCATGATCTTATTTTATAGAGATGCTAGTATTCAAGGTCAAATCACTAGTGGCATCCCTTGAACTACTACAACTCTAAACATTCTAGGGTTTGGTCCTTATAAGTAGCATGACGTTATTGTGATGTGACTTTGCTCCCTTAATTTGAAATTCAAACTTTAGATCTCACAAGTTTTACTAAAGTCTTCCTTATCTTATCAATTGAATTTCCTTTCTCTTACTTGGCCATTCATGTAGATTACATTATCAATTTACCCTGCTAGGGTTTCATCATCATATTTTGTGTCATTATTACATTCACTGGATGTCTCTATCATGGAAATTATGCATCATATATGATTCATTTTCTTATCACTTCATTCCCACATTGCTCTCATTAAGGAAGATATGAAAGAGAAGATGATTCTGAGACTTAGAATTCTTATCCTCAAACATTCTCTTAATACATTTCTCGTATGTAGGTTTAATTAGTTATCAACAAGGATACTTGACTCATTAGCACTTGCTTGAATCTCCTAACCTCTTTCTTTTATAATATATATTACTCCATCATATTTCAAACCCTTCCTTACTTTCCATAATCCTCTTACCATATATACTACTCTTCCACCTATCATCTTTAACTTCTACTTTTCTCTTATGATCATGTTACTTATTCATGTGTATGATCATGTATACCATGTAGCATATATTTTTTTATCCTTCTACTAATGTGAAGTTGAAATTCTAAATCAATAATCTCTCTACTAGTTTCACCTCAAGTTTAATACATTAAATATCCTTCATTTTAAATCAAACGGCCCATGCATGCGTCAAACTTAGTTTCTCTTTCAATCAAGTTTTTTTTTCTTCCTGAATATAGTCTACCTTTGTATGACTTATTCATTTGTTAAGCTACACTTTTGTTCTTCTTTTAAAAACTAGTTTGTTGTTCTATAGAGACTTAGAGTCCAAAGGTAGTAATGATGCATGATTTGAACTTCACAATAAAGGTATACATTTCATGCTCTCAATTATATCATAACCCTCATTCCTTAATCAAGCTCATCATTTCTAACATTTATCTTTGTTTCATCTAAGTTTCTTATCCTAGTCTTATGATTTACATGTTTATCTAGTTCTCTTCACTTTCATTCTTCTGAACTTCACTTCTATGTACTTATCGTATACTTAACTATTTTCTTCTATTTTCCCTTTGCTTTGGAGTACATAAAATCATTGTTCTTGATTATATGATCCATTCCTCATGATTGATTCTTACTATCTTGGCCCTTACATACTTTTCTCATATCTATTCCATATTTCATATCTAGAGTTCATATGATACTAATCATAACTTAATCTGAACCTTATATTGTGTTCCTTTATTCCCAATTAAGGGTTTCTCATATGAGGCCCCAAAGTTGGATCTCAGATATCAGTTCCAACTAATTCTTAGATATTCTAATATTTCCCATATGTTTCAACATCTTAGTGTATGTACATACTCATTACATTCTGAGTTTGCCTCCCTGTAGCTTAAATACTCTTATTATATTGTTAATAGGAGTCATTAGATCCCAGTAACACACCCTGCCAGCCAGACCAGGCCGAACCTGCAGTCCTGAAGCCAAGAGCTACTCAAGATTAACCAGCTCCTATTAATCTCAAACATGTGGAATGAATATCCACTTAGGGCAAACTCATTTAAACATAACTTTTGGTCTACTTGATACAAAGAATATAAACAATAACTGAATCACTTCATGATACACAACAATATAGCAAAACCATATATATTCTACAAACTGATAATCTGAATTCATACATATAAGAGCATTTCTATTGATCTCCAATCAAAGAAGCAATATAAAGCAAGAGTTGTATCACATTCTATGTTTAATCTCTTACTCCTTCATTACTTTTTGGTCTCCTAACCCTAAGATTTCTAGGGTTTCTCTCTAGCCCATCCTTCCTCTGCATATCTAGCCAGGGCATTCAGAGAAGAATAGATAGAGTAGCTTGATACTGGTCAACCTAGGTATCCAGATATCGGGCCAGGGTATCCAAACACCCAGACTTCCCAGAGCTATAGACACATCACCTCCTATCTTCCACACTTATAACTATAACTTTCTATCCTAATGGTCCCTGATGACTCAGCCTAAGCTATGGTACCAAAAGATTGTCACGCCTGCATCCCACATTTACCACCAATCATGAGATGTAGGCATGAGTTTAAGGATTATACTTAATACAAAGTTCACTCCCTTACTTTTTTATTTCTTTTCAAACTCTTTGTTTTCTCGCATCCAATCACATAAATTAAATTTACAAGAGAATTAAACTTTTATTACTCTAATATGATCTCAACATTATGATACACATCCATACATTCATTTTGTTTCTCACACTTCCATGTACATACGACATGACAATCAGATACATTCTCTCTTATCAAGGAAACAAAGATACAAAACATCATTTAAAACTCTCTCACATCTATACTAGGACCTAGAGTGACAGGGACCGATTGAACTTAACTAATATCATACTTAACTCATGTGGTAGATCTACTCTGATGCTTTGACCTTCTTCAAGTCCACGTGGTTTCCCTAAAAATTGTGAGTAGAGGGGTGAGCCTACTCGCTCAGTGAATGAGTACTTCAAAGAAACAGTTTAAGCACTTATATAATTACAGATATATTGCTAAGCAACTGATATCAATTATAACAATAGTAAGCTTTAAAGAGTCTAATCATTGACAATCATAAATATGGCAGGATACTCTAGATATCTATAAGAGTGAATCAATATATGAACATGCTTGATTGATCATACAGAGAACTAATCATTCAGGAACATAACATGAATAATTGAATAACTACGCACACTTGTTTAACCTCTCAGTCATCTTATTACGCCTTGAACCCACATGAGGTGTACCACAACATGTGAAAAAATCACAGCCAGCTACGATCTCACTGTACAAGGCTTAGAAGCATGTCCGGGTTCCTAGGCCTATCTCTTAAGCAAGACCCCATTTGTAGTGGGCCTCAACACATCTGCCTCTCGATGGCTAATAAGAGCGGTCGGATATCTCATACCACCTCTCAACTTGGGTATTCAGGCAGTAAGACAAAGCCTTCAAGCTTATTGTGCATCAGTGGACCTACTGACCAATGATCACTCAACATGTAACACAGGTACCACCAGCATCCCCAGTTGGTGTTGGGTACCACACAACTACAAGGAGTCTGCCCTACTGGTCAAGACCCCCGCACCCTACTAGTGCACTCTGGCTTACCTCGATCTAGACTACCTCTAGTCGGGAAACCATTTCTTCCTCACAACGTTGGCCTCATCCTGTGAGGATTCTATAGTGTTTAGGGCATCTACATGTCTAATTCACTCTTTAAATTCATAATTCAATCATCACATCAACGAATCTTTATTCAGCTTTATAAATCGTTCATTTCATAGACCATCTGATAACATATACCACAACTAAATTGTTAAGCATCACCACATTTCAAGCTAAGAAACATTGAAATCACAATACTTGTTTCACTGAACACCCTATCATTAGGGTTTCATTTACCTTATTCACTTATCCCATAACTCGCATAAGGATTGAATACATCATAACATCATTCAATAAGAATTGATCTCCACAGTTCACATATAAGTGAATATATATATATATGTGTATATATATATATATATATATATATATATATATATATAGGGCCCATCTTTATTACCCGCGCGGGTAGCTACCCGTCCACCCTTCCGACCACTTTTTTTCAAAAAAAAATTTCACAATTGTAGAGGACTATTTTGTCTAGCTCTCCAAAAAAATTTAGCCAAAAATAATATCATTTTCCCCTACAAAATAAAAAAACCCATCCTTATATATATATGTTGTATATTTTGTACAGAGTTACTTTTTTGGCCAGCAGAGTTACTTTTTTGACACCATAGTTACTTTTTTTATAGCAGAGTTACTTTCTTAACCAGGAGAGTTACTTTTTTGGCTGCCGGATAGCAAAAATCTAGACTACCCGCGCGGGCAATGAATGAACGCCCATATATATATATATATATATATATATATATATATGAAACCCTGTAATAAACTGAACTAGGGTTTCCATGCCAAATGAAATGCAAGATCTTATCTGACATATATGTAATTCGCATACAAATAAAATAATCATTCCTAACCAAGGAGATTCAACTAGGCAACTTCTTTATTCAATTATACAACAATTTCAGTCATAGCCAAAAATCTTAGATTTAGTATATTCATGTAACCTCTGTAATTACTTTAAAATTTCTCATTTAGATGGATTGCAATCATTTCTAATATAATTTCATAATCTAAAATTCATCACAATAGAGAAATAATCCATTTCATATCATCTTGCAAAAGCTAGATCAAAAAGGCAACTTAGGGATTGTACTCGCATACTAAGAAATTAAATATATTTGATGATTTAACTCATTTTTGTGCAATATACTATTTAAAGGAAGTACCCACTCACCCTAAGGTGTGAAAACACCCTAAAAATGTAGCCCATCTCTGAAGATCTCAAATCCATAGTAAGACTATATCAAAATCTGCAGTTTCTTCTTCCTTTTAGCCCTAAATGAGGTCTGTTGAAGGTAGAAGAAGAAGACCAAAGGTATATTGTGGATGGGTTGTCGGTATGAGTGAGGTGGAGGATATTGAATAGTTGTAGGGGGGGTTGAGGTGGAGGAGCATATGGATGTGGTGGTCCTTGGTATTGGTGAAGTGGGGGTACTTGGCATTGTGGTGGGACATAAGCACCTTGATTAGTGATCACATAGCCATCATAATTGTTTGGGTTGGCCATGGGTTGAGACAGGAGCCTCCCCTCTTCACATTGGGCAAGTGAAAGGGAGATTTGATCAAGCCTTTGTTCAAGGCGGCTAATGTTTTGTCCTTAAGAGGACACCTCTTTCTTCACTTCATCAAGGTTCCTTAGCCTTCCTAGAACTTCTTCCTTAAACTTGGAGTTGTACTTGGGCCCTTGGTGTTGCCTTGGATTCCCTTGCCCCTCTTCATTTTGTTGTTTCCATGAGAAGTTTGGATGATTCCTCAACTCAGGAGTATAGGAGTTGGACATCGGGCCTTGGTTGTTTCGGTTGCTAAAGGCATGCAAAGCACGCACTTCTTCCTCCTTAGCTTTAACTTCCATAGTGGATTGGCTAGAAGAACCACCATCTTGGTTCTTCATCATATTCATCATATCTTCCATCATTTTCATCATGTCGGGATTGGCTACAGTCTGAGCTGGAACTATAGGAGGAGGTGGAGAGATGTAGTATCGGTTACAATGTTCCCCTTTAGTAGAAGCCTGATGGTGAGAATTCTTAGCAAGGTGCTCGAACAAGGGCCATGACTCCTCAGGTGGCTTTGCCATGAATGTGCCTCCACATGACAAATCAACATTGTTTTGGCTCAACTCCATTAGCCATGTGTAGAATGCTTGAACCAACAGCCACAAAGTTACCTCATGATGGGGGAAGTCATGCAAGAGCTTTTGGAACCTTTCACACACCTCATGGAAGGGTTCATTTTCTTTTTGTGAGAAGGCGTTGATGCATTTTCGCATCTAGGTCATCTTGGCAATCAGGAAGAACTTATTAGGAAACTCATTCTTTACCATGTTCCATGTCACCAACTCAAGTTTTGATATGTACCATTCCTTGGCTTTTTCTTTCAGCGAGAAGGGGAAAAGGGTTCTTTAGATTGAGTCATTGGTGGTGGAGGGTGTGCGGAAAGTGGAGAAAGTCTCAAGGAAGGCATCGATATGGTGGTAGAAATTCTCATTCTCCATCCCATAGTAAGTAGGAAGGAGTCCAAGAAGGGCGGGTGGGATGGAGAATTGTTGACCCTGCATTTGGTCAACAAGGGTGGCAATTGGGGAATTTTAGTTCTCTGATTGAAGAACTCATGGAGAGGGCAGTTGGGTTGTCATTGAGCATCTCCATGAGGTTCATTGTCAGACATTTTAGCTGTTTAGTGTTGTTTGCGGTGGCATTGGCATCTCCTTCTACCTATCTCAGGGTCGTATAAAACCAAGTCAGTACAAGTCAAATGTGTATTACACATGCATAGCTATCACCTACACAATACACAAACAAGCAACAAAATCTAAGTTAGAACAATAGTATGCAAAAGTAAACAAAAAATAAAGAATGGTAGTTGTGAGGGAATTAGGAAAAGCTAAGCTACACTAACTAGCTAGATCGAGCGCCTCACTCCCCGATAACGGCACCAGAAAGCTAGGTGCGATCTTCTCAAGGCCACACACTAGCCAGTTAAAGGTGACTAGATGCAACCCTAAGGGAAAACACATAGATCTCTCAAATTTTGTATCTGGACCTGGTCCAACTCACAGACTCAACTAATCACACATACTCGCAAGCACATGGGGTCGTGTTGTAGCATAGGCTAGTGGTAAGATTAGGGTCGATCCTCAGGGAGAGAGGGGGGCACTAGAGCTAGGTTAATGTTAGCTATGTTCCTAAAGTGGTCTAGGGTTTGAGGGTTTAAAGTTGGGTTTGGTTTGATTATGCTACTATTACAAGTAAAGAACAAGCAAGAAAGAAACTAAATTAACAAAAACCCTAGATTATCCTAAGCAAGTTAATACTAAGAAACCAGGCAAGACAAACAACTAAACTAGAGCAAGGAGTTACACTACACTAGCAAGGCAATTTATCGACTAAGAAGTAAGCTAAGCAATAAGACAAGCAAGAGCCAAAGTTATCATTAGCTAGCTTAACACAAGCAAGATCAAAGGATCCCTAACTAATTGAGCAAGAACTCACTATCTAGAACTACACAATTAGCTAAGAATTAACAAAGGCATTTGACTAAGTTAGCATTAACAAGCTAAGAAGGCAAGGGTGGATTTTAAGAAATATGATGGGTTGGTGGGACATTTGGGTATGAAACTTGATATTAGTTGGGGGAGGGTTACCATAGCATGCAATTCTCATATTTCAATCTAGATTACCAAACCAAACAACAAGGCAAGTGCTATTGGAATATACCCTATGCTACTAGTTGGAGAACTAGGGCTAGGTGTAATTCTAATAGGACTTGGCAAGTCTATGTTTCTAGGGTTAGTGGTATTAGGGAAATTGAGATCCAAGGGTAGGAATGGGAGTAGAGATGAGGGTTTTTCACCTCATGTTACTTGCCATCTAGCCTTTAGGAAACTCTAGGTAATTTCACTAATCACACTTACACTATCTACTTAGATCTCACACTTACTTGTATGAGAAGGGAGATGTATGTAGGAATAAAGGGGGCTAGCTAGAGATCCACTAATTGGACCTATGAGCCATTCCTAATATTGCCACATACATTCCATTTTCTCCTAGAAGCTAAGTGTCATCAAGCATCACAAAGTAAGCAATCTATGTTTAAAAGCACAAACCACATGTAAGATAATGGGAAATGAGATACAAGCAAGAGGCAATCATCATAGAATGAAATTATGTTCAATACAATTTATTTTCCCCCAACATGGTATCAAAGTCACATTTTAACCCCAAACATCCCACCACCAGGGGCTTAGCTAGACATGCTCAAACAAAAGAGAAAAGAAATGAGAAGAATGGGGTAGAAATCCATGGAGCTCAGAGTAGATTGTTCTTCTTCACCTCCTAGCTATTGTTGGGCATGGCTCCTCCAAGGGGGTGAAAAGCATGTAGATATGGGGGATTATGGTAGGGAACCTAGAAAACTAGGTTTGTATGGTGGAAATGGAGTGGAATATGGAGTGGGAGTAGGTGAGTGGAGTAAATGCAAGGAAGGGGATGAAGAGTATCTAGGAAGAGGCTAAGGGAAGCTAACATTTGTGTTGTAGCCACCACCTATGTATATATTGGTGGTAAGGAGGTACTAGGGTAAGTAGGGGAAAATTGGGAAAATCAATGGAGAAAATAGGTAAGTTTAGGTGGTCACCACGGCCATGGTGAGGTGCCACGGCCGTAGTAGGGGTGTATGGCACAGTCGTGGGCAGTGGTATGGCCGAGGTGGAAAGTGGAGTTGAATTGTAAGTGTGTATGGTGACCACGGTCATGGAGGGGTGCCACAGTCATGTTGGTTAGAGGGTACCACGAATGTGTGGGATACCATAGCCATGTTGGAGGAGGTAGCCACATGTGAGGTTGCTCTGAGGTCACTTTGTCTTCAACTCACCACGGGCGTGGTGAGTACCACGGGCGAGGTGTCCTTCAAGGCCACAAGCATGGACATTCACGTGTAAATTGAGCCAAGTCCTTGTTGATTTTTTGGGTCTTCATGCATAAATTGCCACAGCCATGTTGTTGACCACGGGCGAGGTGGGAAGCTCTGGCCATGGCCATTCTGAGGTCCATGGTCGTTGGGTCTTCAATGACCACATCCATTTTGTTGACCACAACCATTGTCATTCATGTACAATTTTGGTGACATTCCTGTAACTTTTGGAGCTTAATTCCCTACGACTGTGGTGATATAACATGGCCTTTTTGGGGCTTCTTGGTGTTGATCCCCACTTCAACTTCTTCATCTAGACTCCTTTTGATTTGAATTGCCCTTGTGCATCTAAGGGAGGCTCAGTGAAGAGATAGGTCCACTCTTGGGGTGTAAAAACCCAAAGACATTCTTCATATCTCTCCTATGCATCAATGCATGCATAAGTGCTCTGAAATACACACAAAAGGAGGAATAAGTATGTTGGTCATAAAAGATCATATTGGAGGAAACAGCTTGTAATATATGATGTTTAGATGTGATAATCATGAAAAAAGACACAGGATGAAACCCTAAAATAGGACTGCATCACCCTCCCATTGGCGTATTAGTCACCAACTTGCTCTCCCACAACAATGATCCTCACTTGTTCTCTCCCATAGCTATCCCTCCCTAGTAGGGTAGGACTTACTTGGGCTCTCTTGATTACTACAACTAGAGAGGACAACAATTGTTAGAGGAACTAGTTCTCAGTTGTCTGTGTTGTGTTCTGGGAAGCCCCTAGTACCTCTCTATTTATAGGCGGGGTTAGGGTCAGGGTTCCCAATCACTACGGGATTGTGTGGGAGTGGAAGCAATCGGAAGATCTTGAATTTTTGCAATATGACAGTTGAAACAGCCGTCTAGTGACCCAGATGGTGGTCTGGTCACATGATATAGTTGTCTCACACTACCAAACGGTCGTTTGGTAGTTTCCCAACCGCTCACAAATTTGGCAATTTCGATTTCAATTAATATCACATATTAATTATTTACACCACAAGCAATGTACAATCGAAATAAGTTTAGGAAACATCTAGAACGTTCATTCATCCCAACCGAGCCATCTCACCCATGCAATATGCTAGTCTCACTCACCCAAATAGCTATTTGGTGATCCTGAGTCAATCTGGTTGGTTCAACAACTTGAACTGGTCGATTCACTTCTCAATTTGGGCAGAACTTAGCCAATTCAAACTCTGATTAGCATGACAACTCAAACAACCATCTCAACACTTGAGACGCCCACCTAACTTGCCCAAATGGCCATCTCAACACTTGAGATGGTCATTTACAGTCCAGTCAGCCAATCTATCTATGTGTTGTGTGAATTGAAAACCTAAATGCTTTAGTCATTAAAGATAAACTCCGCTTCTAGATGAGTTCCTATGTGTGTGACCCTATAGGTCCCATATCACATTGGCAATGAATGTCCATAACTAGCTTATGACATTACAAGCAAGGAATGGTGCCTAGTTGCACATCAATGCTACCCAAGTGAATGGAAAGTTGGAGAATAACTTCAACCTACAATCGATGTAAGGTGTTGTAGCGATTGTATAATTCCTTTGTCTTTGATATCTGAAGTGAACTCAAGGCATGGACTCGTCATCCTCTCAACATTCAATCCATGTTCCTTGAACCAAGAACAGACTGTCTGAGATAATGTGACCTCAATATCATATATTCATCCACATGTACATGAGCATGTGTTTCTTAGTCTCACTTATCAAGTGGCTAGGATATCATACTCTAGTAGGAGGGAAAAATCCCATATCTATCACTCACATTCTATCCCCATGTGAAAGTCACCCAATCATCACCTTTATAACAACCCATGTTTCAGGAAATGTGTTTGATGATGTCAAAGCATACCCAATGACGTGTGACGAGTGCAGTGATTTCAGGTCTAAGAATCACAATCACCACCTTCACTATGAGAGTTGACTATGACCACCAATGATGGTTTCTATGTGTCACTTTTAAGGTGGGTCTGTTTGATACATTGTTCTCTGACATGTATATGTGTGCTTGGTTTGATATTGCCATATCATGATTAATGACATTCTATCATCAAACACCTCACACTCCAGTCTTATGTGTTACTGGTGCCTACTACCTTCTATAGTAACAACTGACTAGGGACATAATAAGAATGTACATACTCTTAACATTTGTATGATCTCACCCTTCCAAGTCACGTAATTAAAGACATACGCCATTGAGTATTGTCATTCTTTAGATATTCATAATGTTTAGTCATTATCTCATAATTGAGTGAAACAGAATGAATTGGAATCTTGCCTTTATGAGTATTAATAAAATCCTTTACGGTATATGCAATGTCAATCATCACATTTTTTTTAAAATAAGCCAGGGGTCGCTTTTATTCATCCCACACCCCTCTTGTGGGCTAAATCATCATAAAAATTACAGCTCCTGCTTATATTAATCCGCAGGTGTGAAGCATAACCCAGTGTACATAATCATCAGATATTACACTCATCACCCCCTGACTTCAAAACAACCTCAAACCATAGAAACCATCCCCCTATGCATCTGATTTCTTTAACACGACATATGGAACCCTTCTCTTCTCCAACGCAGCCATACCCCTTATCCTGGACGGAATGTCCATAGTATCAGATGCAACAAACAACTCCTCCATACTACTGCCCCATCTCCCCAACTCACGAGGTATGGAGTTGATGACCTTGTGAACCAAGGATCCAGATATCATAGCTGAGACCATCTCCTCCCGTAGCTCCCTGACAAAGTGGGTCACCCTCCATGGTTCTTTCTTATCACGCCAAATAATCTCATGGATGTATGAATCATCAACCTCTATACAGGATATGATCAGCCCGTGATCACGTGCAATCTTCATTCCTATGGCGCATGCTTGCAAATAAGCGAGAGTGTATTCCATACTCCTGAGCCAAGCTCTAAAAACAAGGCACACGTTTGCTTGATGATTCCGGACAATCCCTGCCGCCCATCTTCTCAACCTGCCATGACAACCCCTACTCCTCCCAATCGTGATGTTGATCTTCAGGTTATGCATGGCCGGCATCTGCCACCACATAAGCTTTATTTGTCTCAGCATTACTCTAGGCTCCTCCAACCCTGCCTCCCTCAAACGTGTATACCCAACCCTGTCTCTCTCAATCGGAAAAGATCTCTTCATCATGTTAAAGTTCATACTCCGAATAACATAATCCCACTCATAGAAAAAAGGCCTATGTTTACCCTCATACCTTGCTTGACATCTCAGGCGCCATATACTGTAAGGAATCACAATCGCAAGGTTCCCTGCCAACCAATCTACTAATCTTTTACTCTTCCACATCATGCAATAATCAACCAATGTTCTAATGTTACTAGGTGGTGGCAATTCTGTTAACTCCACGAATTTCCCCCAAAAGAAACCGGCCATCTGACCTTGGAACAAAAGATGATCAAGGTTTTCCTCCTTAGGTTCCATGCAACAGTTACACTGAGACGCAATTGGTATACAACACCTACCTCTAACATTTTCATCAGTAGGAACAGCTCCTCTCGCCGACTTCTAGATAAAGGCCGCAGCCTTAGGGAATGCAGACTTCCACACCACGTCAAGCCCCTGTGGACCTTCCACCCTGTCGCGAGCCAGAATCATCTTTGCCGATCTCATGGAGAAGCACCCTCTCCTCTCCGGACTCCAAATTAGTTTGTCATCCTCTTCCGCAAGCCATATATTCTTATCACGGATCATCTGTATCCCATCATCATCAAGTATCACCCCCAGCGAGGCCCAATCCCACCCCAGCCCGTCTATCCAGAAATCTTTCACCTGGAATGGATGCCTTCTATCGCTGGAGTAAATAGCATGTTCAGCCAGCCGTTGGTCACACCACCTCGCATCCCAAAAGGAGATCTCACCCCTCCCTACAATCCATCTGCATAACGGGAAGACACGCGGGAATAAATACCATATCCTCCTCCATAATGGTGACGGTGACGATCCCAATTTCAAGCACCCAGGGTAAACATTATCTCGCCCACGATCCATGTTGGCATATTTATCTCTGCAGAAAGTAGCCCAGATAGAATCTGTAGTCAACACCTCCCAGCATGCCTTAGCTATGAAAGCTTCATTAACTAGATGCAGTGATGGAATCCCCAGACCACCTTGGTGAAAAGGAATTGCAATTCTATGCCAACTAATCCATGCCTTTCTTTGATGATCATTCCTGTCTGACCACAAGAAATTAGAGAATTTCCTTTCTATCCGATCTGCGATCCCCGAGGGAATACCTACGGCTGCCGCTGTGTACACCGGAATGGAATTAAGAACATGAGCAATCAACAGCCTTCTCCCTGTAAAAGACAGAATTTTAGATCTCCAAGCCGTGACCTTCATATTTATTTTCTTCATCAAGAAGTCATAATCATTGAGTCTCATCCTTCCTTTAATGATCGGTATGCCCAAATAGGCAAACGACTCCATAGCAGCTCCTACATTGAGTTCTTCAGCCACTCTATCAATCAACTCTGTATTTTTCCCTCCTACCATGCATGTGGATTTAGCCTTATTGACCCGTTGTCCAGTAGCCATCTCATATGCCTCAAAGGTAGACTTAACTATCTCCCTTGATCACTGGTCTGCATTAAAGAAAATAGCAATATCATCCGCATATAATAGTATGGTCGGAGGAGTTGCATCCCCCCGGATCTGAAACCTCGATATGAGCCCATCCGTCTCTAACTTTGGGAACTTTCTGCACAGAATCTCTTCAAACAGAATGAATAAGAATGGAGATAGCACACATCCCTGCTTAAGGCCTCTACTAATCGGAAAGAAACCCACAGTTTCCTCCCCCACTGTAACCGTGGCCCATGTATTTTGATAGAAACTCAAGCATAGATTCACCACTTCTGTTGTGAAGCCAAATCTGTCCAACACTTTCCGTAACACATTCCAATCCGTTCTATCATATGCTCGCGACATGTCATACTTCAGAATGACATTAGGTGTATCCTTGCCTTTATTTATATCATGCATTAGTTCCTTGGCAAGCCGGACGTGATGAGTGATGTCTCCTCCTTTAACAAAGGCCCCTTGTATCTTCGATATCATCCTCGGCATCATAGGCGCCATGCGATCACTAAGAATCCTTGCCAATATACGAAGGGTGACGTCCTCAATCGAGATAGGTCTGAAGTCTTCTGGCAACCTTTTAGGGCTATCAATCTTCGGGATAAGAAGTCAACCTGGAGATCTAAAATTCTGTCTTTTGCAGGGAGAAGGCTGTTGATTGCTCATGTTCTTAATTCCATTCCGGTGTACACAGCGGCAGCCGTAGGTATTCCCTCGGGGATCGCAGATCGGATAGAAAGGAAATTCTCTAATTTCTTGTGGTCAGACAGGAATGATCATCAAAGAAAGGCATGGATTAGTTGGCATAGATACCAACACTCATCACGAAGGGTGACGTTCTCAATCATCACATGATTGTCTCTCTGGGCATACCTTACCAACACTTCTTGTCACTTCTTCTATATTACCCCTGACCTAGCTTTATGCTTGATTGTGTTTACTTTGCATAATGAGATGTTTAAACCTTAAACTAATCATTTTGGGTGTCTTAATATCATGTGACAAGCTTATATTTTCATTTTGGTCCAATTTTGAATGATGTTTGAGCTATCTTGTAATATGTGCTTGTTTTGGACTAAATTGTAATTTACCCATAAGTGAGGGTTATCTTGAAAATTGTCACATGTTGAGAATGTTTCTTGTGCTTTAGCATCATGAGATAAGATGATGCAATGGGACACCTTCTTTGAATCATGGTAGGTGATGAAACATCTCATGATGATTCTAGGGTTTCTAGGGTTTGCATAGTTGTTATGGTGACTATGCTAGGGTTGAGTGTTGCGACCCTACACCACTTGTGGTGAGGGTAGATACCAAAACACATACCTTGTGTAGTGTTGTCTCTATCGAGACAACCCTAAGAGGATTGGGTTGAAACACTTTGTCTTCTAGTCCCTCGACCATATACGTATGTGACCTAGGGTTTTGACCAAGACATGTATAAGGATGTGTCTCGACTGAGACAAGTTGATGGAGTGTCTCGACCGAGACAAGGTGGTAGCCAACCTATTTGGTTGCAACACCTTGCTGGATAAACATGAACATTTCGTAATTTTCATGTGAGTGGAAGAAAGGCTTTTTCTTTGAAGGGCATGTGTCCCTTGATGATCTAATATGTTGACACCTCAAAATCTATTACTTCCCTCCTCCTTTGGGTATTTAACCCCTTCTATTCACAAGAGAGAAACCTTTCAACCCCAAATCTCTTTCTTCTTACTTTGGATCATCCTTGGAGCTTCTAGAGCAAGAGATGTCAGATCTTGAAGCCCTGGTGGCCGATCTACCTTATTTGAGGAAGATATTGGGCTAGATCAACATCTTGGTGGCAATTTCTTGGAGATTTCTTCTTGGTAAGTGATCTTCTTATCTTGATCATTTTTCTCTATTCTAAAATCCCCATCATCTTCTTCTTCCCTCTTGGTCATAGACTGTGGACTATCCATGGTGACCTTCTTAAGAGAAACTCCTCTTTGCAAAGGCCTTAGACTGTGTTTTGACATGGTGGTAACTAGTGAGAGGATGATTTCATCTCGTTCCCCTTTCTTTCCTTGGTTTGGCCTAGGATTGTTTCCCTTCTTTCTTAAACTCCTTTTTGACCATGGTTTTCTTCTCTTTTGAGGTGATTCCTTGGTCGAATTTTGAAGCTTAGTTGGAGTTCTTGGAGCTTGAGATCTTGGAAGTTTGTTTCTCTTCAAAACAAGCGGGTTTATAACTTTTCCTACCTCTATTATGCACATCTTAAACATGATCATAAGTTGTTTTTCTAATATCTAAAAATGGATCCATGATATGTTCAAATATATAATATGTTCAGGGTTCCACTTTGGAGCATTCTTGAGAAGGTTATCTTCCTTATAAACCCTAAAAAGCATGTACCCAATTTTGTTGTAAATGGAAGGTTTGTGTGTTTCTTTAGATCATCATCTATGGAACACTAATATTTGATATATGGTTCAATTAATATATATAATAGTAGGTTTTAAAGATGATAACATGCATAAGAATATTGGTTTTCTCTCTCTATACATAGTCCTTTTAATAACAATCCATGAACAAGTGTTAGGGTTTATGAACACCATGATCTAGGTTGTTATTCACCCTATTAACATTTGGTATTCCTTTATGTTTATCATCTATCACGACTTGGTTTGGATCTATTCAGATGTTGAGCATAGTTCTAACTTGGGGTTTAGATAACCCTTGGTCTTCCCTTAGGTTGAAACCATGCATAGATGGTTGTTTCATACTCAACAACCCTAGGGGATAGTTGTTGCTCACTAGCCTAGTCGTAGCGCAGAGTTACAAGTCAAGTTAGCTTGCACGCGTCGCGGTCGAGACATTGCATGTGTTGCAACCTTGCATGTGTTATGGTAGAGACATTGCATCCTTTGTGACCTTACACGCGTTACGGTCGAGCTAGGTTGCGTGCATCGTGGTCGATATGTTGCACACATGGTGACCTTGCACGTGCCACAGTCAAGATAGGTTATGGGCGTCACGGTTAAGATATTGCACGCATTGTGACTCTGCATGCATTGCAGGCCGAGATGTTGCTACACGTGTTGCAGGTTGCAACACCATGTTGCATGTGTTGTAGGTTGTGACACCATGAATGAGAAAGCAATGTGATACACCTACTTATGAGAACTGTTGAGATATATGTGTTATGGAGGGACAAGACATATATGTGTTGAGAGTGGTAGTAACCATGTGAAGTGTCACGGTCATGACACCTTGCCGATAAGGGATCGAGGCACATATGTTGTTTCAATCATGACATGTGTGTTATGGAGGTCAAGACCCATGTGTTGAGGGTGGTCGAGACCTATATGTTGAGGGTGGTCAAGACACCTATACATATGTAAGTACATAGTCAATACATAGTGTAATGGTTCACCAATGGTGATGTAGTTATGAATGATTAATCATCAACATTAATGCTTAACCCTTGTACTCTCCAACAATGTGGGAGGTGATGGAATTAGGGTTTAGTGGTTGAGGGCTGTGATGAAACCCTAATTGGATACTTATGAACCCTATCCCTAATCTTGTGATAATATGGTGTATGCACTCATAATATTAAAAGTATTCATTATGTGATTGTGTTTTCTCCTCCTACTTGTGGAACACTAACTTGCAGGTGAGATGAATGTCATAGCTATGAGTATTCTGTGATGATCCCTATGTAATATAGGGTGGTGATTATGAGTAAAGTTAAGGCAATACTATGATAGTGAAAGTGCAAGAGTTATATGAATTGGTCTAATGACCTAACAAGTGCTTGATGAATAATTGAGGGATTGATATCCCATAGTGATGTGATGATGAGACAAGTTCTCACCTTGTACATTTTATTTATTCTAGAGTTGAATCTTACCCTTAATTTTGTAGAGTTTGTTTAGGGTTAATACATTGTAACTTGATTGATGCATTAAAAGATAACCAATTGGGATTTCTAATCAAGTGAAACCCTAATCATGTAGTTTCCATGTACCATACATCCATCTTTTGCATTAGTATCTAGTTGGATGATGAAATGAGTAATTCCTACGGGAAACTCTGAGCCGTATTGTTGAATGTGCAGGGTACCAGTGGAGATAACTCCATGTATCCTTAAATTGTTAAAGTAGTGGTTTAATGCTTTATTATAGAACGACCATGCGTGAGTCTGTTCTCTAGTGTTGTGCCATGTACCAAGGCAGACTAGTTGTTTTACAGGACCATAACTTTGACTATGAGTTGTTGTCTCTACATGACTATAGCTTTGACTATAAGTTGTTGTTTAGCAGTTAGACTGTTATGTCACTACATTGCAGACTCAAACTGACTGAGTAGTGTTGATAATGATCGTGGAGTCTGACTCTTCCATTGAACTTGTATGGTATTGATTTTGACTTAGCAGTGGTCGACTGGATTTGATAGGTACATCTCAAATCCTCATGGCATAATAATAAAAGTGATAATACAACTGTCTAGTATATTTGCTTAGGGTCAATATGAATCACATTGAATGACTGCATGCCCTATTTCTTGTACTATTTAGTTTATAAGAGTCATATATGTTCTTCATATTCCTTTTAAAAAGCATGAGATGTTCTACTTCTCAGTTGTAACTATATAAACTACTCAAATAGTAATGGCAGCTCTACTTAACTACTTTAGTATATTACTATGCTTATAATAGATGTTGGAAAAGATTTATATCTCTCATTGGGACATTTGGTCTCACCCTATGGGTTCTACAACTTTTTATGTGGTCGTGGACAAGGAGGTCGAGGTCATGGTGCAGGTGCAGAGCAGTAAGAAGAACAATAATTTGTTAGAGGTTGAATATGTTTCTTAAGTTGTAGTAGAAGTCCTATGTGTCGTTCATGTACTCTCAAGTCTTTGAGGAGTTTTGTTGTTTTGTATATCGACACATAGATTTTGTCTTGGAGACATGAGTGTATAGAAATGGCATATACATGTAAATAGTTTGTGATATGTAACAATTATGGCTTGGCAGCCTTGACCTGATATGTAACATCTTTTAATATATATGGAATACATTTGGCATGAGTTAAAGGCTTGTTTATGAAATACTTCTGCCTGAGATATTGAATTGCAAATGATTTTAATTTAACCTATTTTGTGGTCATAGTGTTATTAGTGATAATTATGTGCTTTGTTTTGAGTAACCTCATTTTTTGTGGTGAAGGGCATCACATCTTCCTTAATATGTTCCATCAATCACTAATTTTTATGTCTGATTTCCCTCTAAAAAGCAAACAATCATCTTTCTTTCAGGGGTGGTCCTGGCCGTGCAGTATAGCATGGAGTCTTTTATCTCCTCTATAATTTGGACAACACCATTCATTCTTTATAGTGCAGTTGTTGACTCTGCAATTATAGCCTTTCCCCAATGTATACATGAATTGAGGATCAACAATGTTAGTCAATTGCATCTTCCCCTTAATCCATGGATCTTTCCACAAAAGAAACTTCCCTCCATTACCAGACATAAGTCCACTTCAGCTAGCAGAGCCTCTCTTTGTCCAAGCAATCTTGTCCAAATCCATTAAGATTTGGCTTTGGCCTCCACTATCCATATTAGTTCTTCTTTGACATATCTTTCATGCAACCGCTTAACCCAGAGGGCCTCCTTTTCTGTTGTAATACTCTAGATATTTTTTTATCAAACCACACTTAGCCCAATCCTCTATAGATCTGACTCCAAGGCCACCCTCCTTCTTAGGCCTATAGATGAGACAATATACCATATGGAGGTGTTTCTTATCTTTAGTATCATTCCATAGGAAGTCTCTTATCTGTTTCTCTGTATTCCTAATAACTGACTTTGGTAGAGGAAAGGCGGGTGACCAGATCATATATAAGATGATAAAGAAAAATAACCAACTTCGACCTACCAACTTGAGAAAGAAGTGGTCCTTTCCAAGAATCCAATCTGGATTTAACTTTATCTATTATCAGTGCACACATCTTCTTAGTAAAATATCCATTGAATAGAGGAACCCCCATGTACTTCATCAGTAAATTGCAAATTTCAATATTAAGAATCTTCGGTAAATTGCCTTTCTCAACATTCCTACTCAAGAGAACTTGACTCTTATCATTATTTAGTTTCAAACCCAACACCATACATAAGTTTTCCAATATATTCTTCATGCAATAAGCATCGTGCTCCTAGGTTTTAGAGAACAATAGTAGACCGTCAGTAAAAATAATGTGAGAGACCTCCACTTCCCTTGAAGAATGAAGTGTCTTGAGCCTCCCAACTTTAACTTCAACATTAGTGATAGCAGTTAAACCCTACATATCAATAATGAATAAATAGGGGGACAGGGGATCACCTTGTCTCACACCATTAGTTGTCAAGAATTGTTCAGTAGGGACCCCATTCACTGAGACTTTATAGGAAGCATACAAGAATGTCTCTTGGATCCAGTTTATCCAACACACAGTAAACCCATCTTCTACAACAAAAATAAAATATAATCTCTCTTGATTGTGTCATACACCTTGTCTAAATTAACTTTATACACATGTTCTCTTGAGGACCCACAAAGGTATCGAGGATCTCATTAAGTAATATATCATCTCCTATTCTCCTCCGTTGAACAAAAGCAATGTAATTCCTATCATTATAAAGAGGCATAATTTATTTAACTATGTTAGCAAGGATCTCAGTGGTCACCTTGTAAATGATGTTACATAGAGAGATCAGCCTAAAATACTTGAGACTTGTTGCACCATGAATCTTAGGAATTAGAGTAATCAAAGTACTATTACACTCCTTCATCAACTTGCCAGAGCTGAAGAATCCTTATATAACACAAACCACATCATCCCCGACCAATCCTAAACAAATTTGAAAATGATAGAGTTAAATCTGTCGAGGCCTGGAGCCTTGTCATCATTCATTTTCTTCATAACATCTTCTATTTCTTCCTTTATGACCAGTCTCATCAAACTATCGAACTACTCTTGAGAAATCTTAGGAACCTTCCCATCATTATTACAACTCATTTTCCCCTTAGGAGAGTTATTGAAAAGACCAAATAAAAAATCTTTGATTTTTGTACGGATGGTCTGTGAGACCCCTGACCTAGCTTAGTGCTTGATCTTGCTTTCTTTGTTTAATAAGATTCTTAAACCTTAATCTAATCATGTGATGTATCTTAATATCATGTGACATGCTTATGTTTTTAGTTTGGTAATGTTTACATGATGTTTGAGCTAGTTGTGCTATATGTATGTTACTTTGGGACCAAGTTGCAATTTACCCATGTTGAGGGTATATCTTGCAATTTGTCATGTGTAGGTTGTGATTCTTGTGCCTTAGCATCATGAGGTAGAGGAGGATGCTTAGGGGTGCCTTGTTGAACCTTGTTGATGAGGTGGCATCATGAGTTGATGATAGGGTTTGCATGGTTTTGTCTTGATGCTTGAGTTGGTGGTGTCGACCATGTTGAGTTGGATGTTGATGCTTGAGTGTAGTGCATGATATGTTTTATGAGTGTTACAACTGAAGTGCTTTTTGGTTGTGTTTTGTAGCGACCCATACACCTTGTTCTTGATCTTGGTCGACATGCTTTGGTGTGGTAGCGACCTATGCTCTAGTTGGCTTTGTGTTGCGTTTGCTACAAAGGTGCTTTACTTCGACCAAAGGGTGGTGAAGACCTAAGCGGTCACCACACTACCTAGGTTTTAACAACCTTTCTTACATGCACATCTAGAGTTTTTGCATGGTCGACCTTTTGAGGGACAAGTGTCATGAAACTCTATTATCTTGACACCTCACATCTTTCACCTCTCTCCTACCCTTGGGTATTTATACCCCTTCTTTCACATGCAAGAAACCCCTTTATCTCTTATTTCTCTCTTATTGCTTAGAGTTCAGCCTTGATCTTGGTGGAGCAAGTGGAGATCCTAATCTTGGAGAATGTGGTTGTTCTCCTCTTGCATATGGTGATATTGGGTTGGATCATCTCCCTTTGTTGATCCTTTGGTGGTCTTTATGCTTGGTAAGTGATCTAACTTTCTTGACCTTATTTTTCTTGAATCCCACCCTCTCTTTATTCTCTTGGACATTAGACTATGGTTCACCATGGTGGCTATCTTGAGGAACTTCTCTCCATAGAGGTTGAGACTATGGTTTGACCATGGTAGTACCTAAGTGAGGTGAAGCTCTCCACTTTCTTCTTTCTTTTTCAGCCTAGGGTTTATACCATCTTCTTTTTTCACTCCCTATTACCTTGGTGTGTTCTTCTTCTCTTGAGGTAATCTTGCTTGTCTGTGGGAGTTGATCCAAGATTAGTGTTTCCTTCTCTCTCTTGGAGCTTATGGCTTTAGAGTTGATCTTCACCTCAAGACGGGTTATTTAACTCTCTCCTCTACTATTGTTGCACCTTTATCTTGCTTGCATGCTACTATTTCATCTGTAAAACGTGATAATAATGTGCTTTATGATTTTATCTTGATCTAGGGTTTAAAATTATGAAGTATTCTTGTATAGATTGCTCTTTTTCCTAAACCCTAATTCTTGCATTCGAAATCTAAGTGATGGTGGAGTTGCTACATCCTAAATGATGGTTTTGTCACCTTGGGTTTTGTTCGGCCATATTGAATGAGTGGAGGTTTTGGTTCTTGTTTACATGTAGTTGACGTTTGGATTTATCCCTCATACCATGGTTTCCCATGTTGATCTTGTAATGCTTGTTTTAGGGTACTGATTTTCATCCTTGCATGGAGTTTTCATCATGGTGACACATGATTTTATTGATTTTATACATCTATTCTGGTCGACATGTTTCCTTAGTTTCTTGAGGTTGTGATGATCATGTTGGTCATGATCTTGGGTTTTTATTTGGTCACCATAATCCTAATCCTAGCTACCATGGTCTCTACATGAGTTGCTTTTTGGTCTCTACGTTTGAGCCTTTGAGATGGTCACTACACATGGAGTTTGAGGGTCTCTACAGATGGTGTTGAACTTGAGGTCGCAACATGTTTGATCGCTACACCTTGATTCATGTATGATCCTTACGCTTGATGTGCTTCTTGGTTTGGTCAGTACATGTGCTTTGTGGGATACTATCTGAATGGGTGTAACCGTAGTGGTCGCTACACATGGTGTGACCCTAATGGTCGATACACATGGTGTTACCCTAGTGGTCACTACACATGTGAGGGTGTTGGTCGCTATGCCCTAGTTTGGTCACTGCATGTTGTTGTTGTCATGTGTAATTGTTTATGGTAATGGTGCTTAGCCCTAATGTGTTCCAAGGATGTGGGAAGTGATGTACTTGGGGTTTGATGTTGAGTGTTGTGATTCTATATATGGAAACCCTAACTCTAATATGGTCATATGATGAAATTTCTATCTTGCTTGAATGATTAGCATGCAATAAAGTATTTTCTCTCTCTTACTTGTATAACCCTAATGTTACAGGTTGAATGCACATTATAGTTTGTGGTTGCTATGGTGTCTCTAATATGACACAAGGTGTTGATTATGAGCCTTTAAGAGGCAAGATGAGATAACGATGATATGCATGAACTATGTGATTGGGTCTTATGACCTGGCAGAGGCTTTGTGCCTAGTTTGAGGTGATATCCTCTAGTGATGTGTTGAGGGATGGTAATCCTAGAATTATGTAATAAAAATGATGGCCTTATATGGCAGTAATATCATGTGATGATGTGACAAGTTTATACCTCATATGTTTTATATCTTTTGGAGTTGTTTTACATTATGCTTGCTAGAATGAATTAGCGTTGTATGTCCACTTGTATAATGTAGCCTTAATTCACCCAATTGGCATAACTACTCAAGTAAAACCCTAAATATGTAGTTGCCATGTGCCATAGATCCATATTCAGTGTCAATACTTGTTGGATGGTAAAATGAGTAATTCTTGTGGGAAACTCAGAGCGCATATTGTTGAATATGCAGAGGTGCAAGTTGAGTGTATATCCTTGCATCCACAATCATTGGTTTTGGGGATGGTTGCGGTCATGCCTCAGATATTGTGATATGTGAAAGGAAGTGATGGGTACAACTGTAGGATGCCTCAGTTAAAACAGGCATGTGTGACCTGTTCTTTAGCATCGTGACATGTACTAAGGCGGGCTAGTTGTTTTCAGCTTTACTATATGTCATTGTTGGCAGTTGACTGTCATGTCTCTACATTGTCTTTCTTACTAACTGGGAGTTGTGGGTGCGATCATGGAGTCCGGTTCTTCCATAAATCTTGTATGACACTAATTTCGACTTAGCAGTGGTCAGTTGGATTTGGGTGGTACGACTCCAATCCTCAGGTCAAAATAAAATATGTAATATGGTCGTATAGTATATTTGCTTAGGGTTGAACACAACTTTCATTGGATGACCCTATGCCTTATTTATTATATTGCTTAGTTGTTATCTTTATACATGTCTTCATATTCCTTCTAAAGGTATAAGATGTTCTACTGATCAGTTGTATCTGCTTAAACTGCCTAATCTATGTTATCAATTTTACTTATATCATTTGGTTGAATCTACTCATCTTGTTGATAGTATACTTTCCTACTATATAATCTATTTGTGCTAATCATAGTTGTTGGTGGAGACTTATATCTCTTGTCAGGATGTTAGTCTCACCCTGTGGGTTTCCACATCTTTTAGGTAGTCGTGCACGACATTGTAGAAATCGTGCAGTTGAGGAAGAGCAGCAAGGAGATCAGTAGTTTTTTAAGGTAGGATATGATGTTAGTGTTTTGTAGTAGAATCCTATGTGTCATCCATGTACTCTCATGTCCTTGGGGGTGTTTTGTATATGTTTTACATTGATACAAGGTTTTTGGCAGTATGTCATGGTTGTACATGTATGGCTGATATATGTGAACATGTTATCTCATGTAACAGGTTTATGGCAAGTTGGCCAGTGAATAGATATATGTATATCTTTAGGGTATGATGTGTGATACAGATGGCACAGTTGGTGGACTTCCATGTAATATGTTTCTTCTTGTGAATACATAAGTTACCGTTTTAATTTACTGTGTATTTTGGTAATCTGGATGTTTAGTGATAAGTTTGCATTTTGTTTTGGGTGATCTCATTTTGGTGTGATCGGTGTGTCACAGTTTGGTTGGTATTAGATCTCTAGGTGTGCTGAGTCTATAGGGACATAGGACTAGGGTTGTGCCTATTCTTGTATATGGAGCATATATGATTGCAGCATATCCTTATGCAGAAGAAGAAGAAGAAGAAGATATGTATGGAGAACATGAAGAACATTTTGAGAGTAGTGTTGCTGCACCATGGGGTGGTGCAAGGAGGCAGTCAAGAGTAGATGGAGTGCCTCAAGTGCCTCAGTTCGACCCAATAACTGTGGCCAATCCCACTTTCCAGTCCATGTTTGAACAGTTCATGGCCACGATGACGCATATGGTTGGTAGATTGGCCATACCCCAAGCAAGGGAAGTTGTTCCCAATGTGGAATCTCTAGGTTTTGGGAATACCTTTGAGAGGTTGTGGTGTGTGGGGGCGATAGAGTACGCTAGTACGATGCACCCAAAAAAATGTAGATATGTGGTTGACATAGCTGGAGAAGGCCTTCAAGATCCTCAACATCTCGGAAGAGGATAAGGTGAAGCATGCGGTGTACCTACTGAAGGGTAGTGTTGGCCATTGGTGGGCCATCGAGGAGGAGAAGTAGCCAGGGGTGGCGATCATTTAGCAAGACTTTTGGTGGGAGTTTGTGAGCCGATACTTCCCAGAGACATATCTGGACAAGAAGATCTCATAGTTCAAGAAAATCTAATAGAGATTTATGACAATCAATGAGTATGAAGCCAAGTTCATGGAGTTGTGAGAGGTGTGTCCATCGTGTGTTCTTTCTTTCTCAGGATGCAACATTCAAGTGGACCTTATACCACTTGACATGCACATATTCCATGCGATCCTTGGAATGGATACCTTAGAGAAGTATCGGGTGGTCTTTGACTGTAGCTCTAAGGTAGCGATGTTCTTTGATGGTGATGTTTTGAGGGTCTTCTAAGGAGATCAGAAGATTCTTCTGACATGCTTGGTGTCAGCAATGACAATGAAGAGGTTGATGAAACATGGTTGTGAGGCTTTTCTGGAACATGTGGTGGATACTAAGGTGAGGATTCCTAGTTCAGGATGTGCCTGTTGTTCATGAGTTTGAGGATGTGTTTCCTGATGAGTTTCTTAGAGTTCCCCCACCTCAGGAGATTGATTTTGAGATCAATCTGGTTCTTGGTACACAGTTGATAGCACATACACCGTACATGATGGCACCAGCTGAGATGCAAGAGTTGAAGAAGTAGTTACATGAATTGCTTGAGAAAGGCTTTATCAAACCAAGCATGTCTCCTTGGGGTGATCTCATGTTGTCTGTCAAGGAGAAATATGGTTCTACGAGGTTATGCATTGACTACTGACAGATGAACAAGATGATGATTAAGAACAAGTACCCTTTACCGTAGATAGATGGTCTATTTGATCAGTTCAGGGGAGCTGCAATCTTTTCTATGATAGATCTAAGGTTAGGATATCACCAGTTGTAGATTAAGGCAGATGACATACCCAAGTCAACTTTCAGGACAAGGTATGGTCACTATGAGTTATTGTATGACGTTTGGGTTAACTAATGCACCAACAACGTTCATGGATCTGATGAACAGAGTGTTCAAGCCCGATCTTGACCGGTTCATAGTTGTGTTCATTGAAGACATCAAGATCTACTCCAGAGATAGTCAACAACATGAGCAACATCTATGACAGGTGTTGACTTTATTGAGACAACACAAGTTGTACGCCAAGTTTAGCAAGTGCTAGTTTTGGTTTAAGGAGGTGTCGTTCCTTGGGCACATGATATTTGTTGAAGGTGTTTGTGTGGATCCCAAGAAGGTTCAATCAGTGTTAGAATGGGAGTAACCGAAGACACCCACGGAGGTTTGTAGTTTCCTTGGCTTGGCAGGCTACTACATGAGGTTTATCAAGAACTTTAGTGTCGTTGTGTTACCCCTAACGAAGGTGACTAGGAAAGGTGTGTTGTTTGTTTGGTATGACAAGTGTTAGTGTTCTCTCTAGCTTTTAAAGGAAAAGTTGACTAATGCACCAGTGCTAGTGTTGCTTGAGTAAGGGAAAGGATATATTATCTTATATGATGCATCAAAGAATGGTTTGGGTTGTGTGCTGATGCAAGATAAGAACGTGATTTCTTTTTCTTTGTGAAAGCTTAAGAAATATAAGGATAGATACCCAACATAATATCTGGAGTTTGCAGTTGTAGTCCATGCTTTGAAGATATGGAGACACTGCCTTTATGGCAAGAAGTGTTTGATCTTCACTGACCACAAGAACCTTTAGTACATCTTTTCAAAGCAAGAGTTGAACATGTGGTAGAGATACTGGATGGAGTTAATCAAAGATTATGATTGCACCATGGACTACCATCCAGGTAAGGCAAATGTGGTTGCAGATGCCTTGAGCATGAAATCCTGTTTTTCATCATCTGTAGAGAAGGCGCAGTTGTGTTCCCTGTTGTGCCATAAGAGAGACATGTTGGTGTCTCTTAGCCAGATGAATGTGAAATTGGAGGTCTCCTTGTTGGTTGTCTTGTTGGCTCAGTTATAGGTAAAGCCTACATTGAGGAAGCAAATAAGAGATGTGCAACGTGATGATACTGTGATACATCATATCTGAGCAGAGTTTGGCAGTGAGAAGTGTGATGACTTTTATGAATATGAGGATGGGACAGTGTGTTACCATGGTAGAGCAGGGTTCCTGGTATTGATAATCTGAGGAATTTGGTTCTGGAAGAGGCTCGTGCTTTGATGTATGATATGCATCAAGGAAGTACCAAGATGTATCACAACCTAAAAGATTTGTATTGGTGGCCTAGTTTGAAGTGTGATGTAGCTGAGTTTGTGGCAAGGTGTCCTATGTGTCAGCAATTTAAGGCAGAGCATCAAAACCTATAGAGACTTTGCAACCATTACTTATACTGTAGTGGAAATGGGATCATATTATGATGGACTTTGTGGTTGGTCTTCCTAGGACAACCAAAGGTCATAATTCCATTTGTGTGATTGTTGACAAGTTGACCAAGTCAGCCCACTTCCACCCTGTGAAGACAATGTATACAACTGAGAAGTTGGTGCATGTGTATGTTGATGAAATAGTATGGTTGCACGGTATTCCAGTGACAATAACGCCAGATAGAGGTCCCCAGTTTACCGATCATTTTTGGGAGCGTCTGCATAAAACCATGGGTTTGCAGTTGAGTTTCAGTACAACATTTCACCCGCAGACAGATGGATAGTCAGAAAGGACTATACAGACCTTGGAGGATCTGTTGAGATCCTGTATCTTGCAGTTTTTGGGCAGTTGGGATGTACACCTCAGTTTGATAGAGTTTTCCTACAATAATAGTTATCAGAGGAGTTTGACATGGAATCATATGAGGATTTGTATGGGAGGCATTGTAGGTATCTGTTGTGTTGGTATGAGATTGGTGAGTATCAGTTGTTGGGGTCTGAGCTTGTACAACAAACGATAGAGAATATCAAGATGATATATCAACAATTGAAGGCAGCCCAAGATAGGTAGCAATCCTATTTTAACAATAGTCAGAGGCCCTTGGAGTTCCAAGCGGAAGATAATTTGTATCTCAAGGTCTCCTTGGAAAGGTGTGTTGAGGTTTGGGAAGAAGGGTAAGTTGGCTCCCAAGTATATGGGACCTTACCTTATAGTGGCACGTGTTGGGAATGTGGCTTATAAGTTGGAGCTACCACCTGAGTTGCACAAGTTACATCCAATGTTTCACGTCTCTATGTTGAGGAAGTGTCATCCTGACATACAACTTGTGTTGAAGCCCATGGAGGTTGAGTTAGAAGAGGATGTGTCATATGTGGAGGGTCCTGTATTGATCCTTGATAGAAGGATGGAGAAGTTGAAGGGGAAAGATATCATTTTGGTTAGGGTTTTGTGGAATCACTGTGGTGTTGAGGAAGCCATGTGTTATCTATAGGATGAGATGCGTAGGAAGTATCCATCTCTTTCACATAGGATTTTGGGGGCAAAATCTGTGTTAGGGGCTTATGGTTGTGAGACCCCTAACCTAGCTTAATGCTTGATCTTGCTTGATTTGCTTGATAAGATGCTTAAACCTTAATGTAATCATGTGATTCAACTTAATATCATGTGACATGCTTAGGTTTTCAGTTTGGTCATGTTTGCATGATGTTTGAGCTAGTTATTCTATATGTATATTGCTTTTGGGCCAAGTTACAATTTACCCATGTTGAGGGTGTAACTTGCAATTTGTCACATGTAGGTTTTGCCTCTTATGCGTTAGCATCATGAGAAAGAGGATGATGCTTAGGGGCACCTTGTTGAACCTTGGTTGATGAGGTGGCATCATGAGTTGATGGTAGGGTTTGCATGGTTTTGTCTTGATGCTTGAGTTGGTGGTGTCAACCATGTTGAGTTGGATGTTGATCCTTGAGTGTAGCACCTAATATGTTTTATGAGTGTTGTGACCAAAGTGCTTTTTGGTTGTGTTTTGTAGCGAGCCATACACCTTTTTCTTGATCTTAGTGGACACGCTTTGGTGTGGTAGCGACCTATGTTGTAGTTGGCTTTGTGTTGTGGTCGATTCAAAGGTGTTTTGCTTTGACTGAAGGGTGGTGAGGACCTAAGTTGTTGCTAAACTATCTAGGTTTTAATGACCTTTCTTGCATTAACATCTAGAGTGATTTCATGGCTAACCTCTTGAGGGACAAGTGTCATGAGATATTCTATTATCTTGACACCTCACATCTTTTACCTCTCTCCTACCCTTGGGTTTTTATACCCCTTTTTTCACATGCAAGAAACCCCTTTAGCTCTTCTTTCTCTCTTCTTGGTTAGAGTTTGACCTTGAGCTTGGTGGTGCAAGTGTAGGTCATCATCTTAGATAAGGTGGTTGTTCTCCTCTTGCATGTGGTGATCATGGGTTGAATCATCTCCCTTTGTTGATCCTTTGGTGATCTTTATGCTTGGTAAGTGATATAACCTTCTTGGCCTCATTTTTATTGAACCCTACCCTCTCTTCCTTCTCTTGACCATTAGACTATGGCTCTCCATGGTGGCTATCTTGAGGAAATTCTCTCCATAGAGATCGAGACTATGGTTTGACCATGTCAGTACCTGAGTGAGCTGAAGCTCTCCTCTTTCTTCTTTCTTTTTCAGCCTAGGGTTTATACCCTCTTCTTTTTTAACTTACTTTGACCTTGTTGTGTTCTTCTTCTCTTGAGGTAATTTTGCTTGGCTGTGGAGTTGATCCAAGCTTGGTGTTTCTTTCACTCTCTTTGAGCTTGTGACTTTGGAGTTGATCTTCACCTCAAGGCAGGCTATATAACTCTCTCCTCTACTATTTTTGCACCTTTATCTTGCTTGCATGCTACTGTTTCATCTCTATAACGTGATAATAAGATTATTGATGATGTTATCTTGATATTGGGTTTAAAATTATGAAGTATTCTTGTATAGATTGCTCTTTTTCCTAAACCCTAATTCTTGCACCCAAATTCTAAGTGATGGCGGAGTTGCTAGGCTTGCATGCAACATCCTCAATGATGGATTTGTCACCTTGGCTTTTGTTCGGCCATTTTGAATGAGTGGAGGTTTTGGTCATGTTTTGACATTTGTATTTCTCCCTCAGACCATGATTTTCCAAGTTGATCTTGTGACACTTGTTTTAGGGTTTTAATGTTCATCCTTGCGTGGAGTCTATCACCTTGGTGATGCTTGAGTTTCTTGATGTTATAGACATATTCTGGTCGACATGTTTCCTTAGTTTCTTGAGGTTGTTGCGATCATGTTAGTGGTGAGCTTGGGTTCTGATTTGGTTACCATAATCCTAACCCTAACTATCATGGTTGCTACATGAGTTGCTTTTTGAGTCGCTTCATTTGATCCTTTATGATGCTCGCTACACATGGAGTTTGAGGGTTGCTACATATGGTGTTAATGTTGAGGTTGTAACATGTTTGGTCACTACACCTTGATTCATGTATGGTCGCTACGCTTGATGTACTTCCTGGTTTGGTCACTACATGTGCTTTGTGGGTTGTTCGCTATATGGGTGTAACCCTAGTGGTCGCTATACATGGTGTGACCCTAATGGTCGATACACATGGTGTTATCCTAGTGGTCGCTACACATGTGAGGGTGTTGGTCACTACACCCAGGTTTGGTCGCTACATGTTGTTGTTGTTGTCATGTGTGGTTGTTTATGGTAATGGTGCTTAACCCTAATGTGTTCTAAGGATGTGGGAAGTGATGTACCTAGGGTTTGATGTTGAGCGTCATGATGGAAACTCTAATCGGATATCTACAAAAACCCTAACCCTAATTTGGGCATATGATGAAATTGCCATCTTACTTGAATGATTAGCATGTAATAAAGTATTTTCTCTCTCCTACCCGTGTAACCCTAATGTTTCATGTTGAATGCACATCATAGCTTGTGGTTGCTATGGCGTCTCTAATATGACACATGGTGATTATTATGAGCCTTTAAGAGGCATGATGAGATAATGATGATATGTAAGAACTATGTGATTGGGTCTTATGACCTGGCAGAGGCTTTGTGCCTAGTTTGAGGTGATATCCTCCAGTGTTGTGATGAGGGATGGTTATCCCAGAATTATGTGATAAAGATGATGGCCTTGTATGACAGTAATATCATGTGATGATATGACAAGTTTATACCCCATACATTTTATATCTTCTGGAGTTGTTTTACAATTATGCTTGCTAGAATGAATTAGAGTTTGTATGTCCACTTGTATGATGCAACCTTAATTCACCCAATTGGCATAAATAATAAAATGAAACCCTAATCATGTAGTTTCCTTATTCCATAGATCCATATTTAGTGTCAATACTTGTTGGATGGTGCAAAGAGTAATTCTTGCAGGAAACTCATAGTGCATATTTTTGAATATGCAGGGGTTCAAATTGAGGGTATAACCTTGCATACATATATATTACTGTCAAGTTGAGGGTTCTGGGGATGGTTGCGGTCATGCCTCAAATATTGTGATATGTGAAAGGAAACATTGGGTACATCTATAGGATGCCTCAAATAGAACGGGAATGTGTGACATGTTCTTTATCACTATGACCTGTACTAAGGCGGGCTAGTTGTTTTCATCTTGACTATATGTCATTGTTGCTAGTTGATTGGCATGTCTCTACATTGTCTCTCGTACTGACTGAGAGTTGTGGGTGAGATCATGGAGTCCATCTCTTCTATAGATCTTTTATGACATTGATTTCGACTTAGCCGTGGTCAGTTGGATTTGGGTGGTCCGACTCAAGTCCTCGAGGCGTAATAAAAGATGTATTACAACTGTGTAGTATATCTGCTTATGGTTGAACATGACTCACATTATATGAACCTATTCATTGTTTCTTATACTGCTTAGATGTTATCTTTTATACATGTCCTTCATATTCCTTCTAAAAATATAGGATGTTCAATTGATCAGTTGTAGCTGCTTAATCTGCCCAATATGTGTCATCAGTTTTACTTATTATCATTTAGTTGAATTTACACATCCTGTTAATAATATTACTTTCCTGCTATATAATATATCTTTGCTAATAATAGTTGTTGGAGAAGAGTAATATCTCTCGCTGGGACGTTAGTCACACCCCGTGAGTTTCCACAGTTTTTAGGTGGTCATGCACAAAGTGGTAGAGATGGTGTGGTTGAGGAAGAGCAACAAGGAGATCAATAGTTGTTGAAGCTTGGATATGATGCTAGTGTTCTGTAGTAGAGTCCTATATGTCAACCCTGTAATCTTAGGTCATTGGGGGTGTTTCATAGATGTTGTACATCGATACGAGGTTTTTGGCAGTATGCCATGGTTGTACATGCATGGCTGATATATGTGAATATGTTATCTTATGTAACAAGTTTATGGCAAGTTGGCCAGTGAACATAGATATGTATACCTTCAGGGTATGATGTGTGATACAAATGGCATAGTTGGCAGACTTTCATGTAATATGTTTCTGCTTATGAATATATAAGTTATCCATTTTAATTTACCATGTTTTTCTGGTAATCTGGATGTTTAGTGATAATTCCGCATTTAGTTTTGAGTGATCTTGTTTTAATGTGATCATTGTGTCACAATATCAATATCATAAATGGTATCTCCCTCTCGAGTTTTAAGAACATTGATGTTTTCCTTATTCTTCTGGTCTTAAGGGAGGCATAGAAAAAGGCTGAATTACTATCGCCCAGCTTCAACCATTGGACCCTACTCTTCTACCTTGGCAGATTTTCCTCATCCTTCAAAGCTTTAATATCATCCATTCTTAGTTTAAAAAATATCTCTTGTTTTTCATAATCCTCTGGGTTCTCATCCACCACCTTTTAGATGCTAAAAGCTTTAGCTTCTAACTCTTTAACATTAGAAAGAAAATTACCAACCTCATTTCTATTCCATTTCCTTAGAGCACTAGTTATAGCTTGTAACTTTCTATAGACCCAAAAAATAGGTGTACCTTTTTTTATAGAAGTTCATAGGCAATCTTATTCATCTCGCCCTCCCTATGTGATCTAAATCTAAAATTAACTTACAATTGCCAATTAAGCTTTAAAATGGAAATATGGTAGTACTGCTACTGCCATTAGATTGGTCATTAGCTAACATCACATGAATCCCAACTGTTGTACCTTGATAATTAACACTCCTCCAGGCCTCCACTACATTGTCTCTATAAGATTCTTGATTAACCCTTGAGTTAATGAATATGAAAGGAGTATCCCTTTCTTTCCTTCATCCAATCTCGAGGCAATAATTAATATGGTCACTATCTAGAGTAGATAGACCTCCCCCCAGCATATACATTTCTTGCTATGCCTGCCCCAGGTGAAAAACTGGCCCTTAGTTGATAGTTCCACCAAGTCAGTATCTGAAATAGCATTGTTAAAATAAGCCATACAATGGTTAGAGGGTGGTTGTTTTTCCAGCTTCTCACCATTCATTCTCACCACATTAAAATCCCCTAAACATACCACTTTTTAGGTTTAAGATTATTAATATAAACCACAATGCTCCAAATCAAGATTCTATCATAATTCAGGTTCACCCCATGCAAAACTGACATGTAAAATTTTATAGGACCTTTGTTGATAGCATAGTGGACTACCTATTCATTCATGATGATCTTCTCACTCTCTATCTCTTAATCCATCCATAGAATCAAGATATGTGTGGAAGAGTAGAAATCTAAATTATCAACATAACTAGATTCAAGCCACATAATACTAACAAAACTATAGAGTCCATCCTTTCACAGTCTTGATAATATAAACCTCAACTTTATTATTATTCATCTCATCCTAAATGCAATGAATTTATTGGCTCCTCCTTTCACATTCCAAGATATAATCATGAAAAGTTTAATCATTTGGTAAAAACTCTACCCTTCCATGTCCATGATGTAATCACCCCTTCATCGTGTGTTCATCCCTTCTCTAGACTGATGTCTTTCCCTTTAGATAGCAGAGATATTTTTCATTGTCACATGAACGTTCCATGAGGTTCTCTTTGGTATAACTCTAGGGGAGAACCTTGACTTCTTCCTTTTTATCTCCCAACCAGGCTCTAGGGAAGGAATATGTGTGATTAGATTTCCCTCTGCCTTATCGGTTCCCAGAGAAGTTTTAATTTCCTCTACATTGATCACCATAGTAGTAACATTCGTCTCTGGGTTACCTTCTTCAGCATCGATGAAACTTCAATATCTTCCTCTTATATCTTTCTTCTTGGAACCCAAATTTTTCTTCACCCTTTTCTTCATAACTTTCTCCTCCATACCCTTGGATACACCATACAGATATGACTCATGGTTGAAGAGACCACAAGACAAGCACCTAGTTGGTTCCCATTCATATTTGATTTTGATAGTATCACTTTACCCATCATCATTGATGATCTGCAATTCCTTATGAAATGAGAAGCTCTTCAAAATCACCACCTACAATCTATCATACTCCAATATTTGAAACTCAAAGGTGAGCTTATCAGGCCAGAGTGGCTTGCCAACATAGGATCTGATTCTATTGAACATAACAACATCCCACAGCTTCAATGGTAGATTGTAGATCTTTAACCACACAAGAATCTTTGTAAGTTTCATCTTCTCCAGCGCCTCACCATGTTCCCTCTTCTTGATAATCAAAAAATTCCTTACAACAAACCATGCCCCCATCTACAACACTATCTAGATCCTTTTCGTTAACAAACATGGTGATGAAGAAGCTGCATCTTCTATATATGATTTCTATCAATCCTTTCACATGCTAGATCTGGGCCAGATGTTGAGCAAGCGTAGGCCAATGTCATTTCAATCCCACCACATAACAGGTCATCATTCTACTCCACCTTGCCAGATTTCTCTCTATAATAGCCTTTGAGCAAACAAGTTCCTCGTCAATGAGTTGAATCTCAATTTTACTCAAATTAATAGGGCCACCTACATTCCCATTTTTGAAAAGGTCCATCCACTTCCTAGATTCCTCTACCACAGAAACATTGCCAATGACTCCCTTCACTCTACCTCAAGCCTCCAATGATTGCTTTTTGACGAGATTTGGGGTGTTGGATGCAACCATCTCCCCGTTCGTCTCCCCCTCACTTTCCCTCCACACTGTTCCATTTGATGAAAGGAAGATTTTTTTCATCCCACCTATGTACATGTTAATTATTGCATGAGTCGTAAATGCTATGAGAGAGAAGAGGCCTAATATGAAGTTGTTTCTTCTCTATGTGACTTTTTTAGAACAAACATTTCTTTGCATCTTACCATCACAACATCAAATTCATAAATTTCTTCCAGAAAAATATGTATTCACACAATGTCATACTTTTCATCGTCACAAAAAAAAAACCATTTGTATGGATAAATGTCATGCTTTTGGAAGGTAGATGTACGACTTTGGTGTATATTAAAAGGTAAGAGTCTAAAATTTCATAAGGAACTTTTTGATATATGGAGATATATTAATTGACATTATTTTTGGGATGTGAACTAACCATCACATTCCAAGTGTTTACCATTTTATAATATTGACGTTGTATCTTAACAAACAAAGTGAATGCATGATATAATAAGTTCCAAAATTGTATATCCGTCATATTCAATTGTAGTAGAATTTGTTTCTAAACTGGGATGGTACAACTGTAGGAATATGTAAAATACTTAATACAATCATAGAATGGTTCAATTGATAGAAATGGTTTTATATTAAATCTGAGGTCCTCAAATCTTTTCTCAGACATAATTTAAATGGAATAAACCCCTTAATAGGCTTACCAACCAATGATTAGTCTTATGACAATGCCCTGCTCCATTCGGCTTGGCGAGGGTGACTTGGCACCATGTGATCCTAGTCCTCGACATAAAGATTGAATGGGTGTTAGTAACTTTCCACTTTCAAATTCTTCTTGTCCATCAAAAATAGGCATCGTTTTGGATAATTTCCTTATATTTAAAAAAATTACATGTTAGCTTTGTATATATCAGAATTAACTACAAGTATTTATAATGTCTGTTGAATTTGTATGTGAGTCTTGTACAATTTCTTTAACACAACTTATTGATTTATAATCTTTGTTGATTTACAAGTACACGACCATGGTTTCTACATCTCGTCTCCTTGCCATGGTTTTAAAATGATTTACTTTCTCTCCTTATTGAAGTGAGAGTACTTGAATGGTATTTTATGTTTTGATGCATTGCCATTTTTAGTAATTACCATTCATGGTGGTCTACCTAGACGATTAGCAAACAGAATGTGGAATTGTAATCCTATTAGTAAGAAAAACATCCTTTTTATGTCCAGATCTAGTACTTACCCATCCCCTTCTTAATCGTGTATGTTCATATTTTCTTTAAGCCATTGGGTCTGATGCACTAGAACTTTAAATGGAATAGATAAATCCATATGAGGGTAATAAAGGAATTGACTTTTGATCAAAACTAAATGACTAAATATTCTTTTTCGATCTATATGTTGTTAGGAATTGACTTCCCTAATTATCCATCTTTCAGTTGGGCTAAACATTCACATATATACATGCATGTATGAAGTCTTAGTTTAACTATCTTTAACTTGTTGTATATATCTTTTATATAAAAACATACATGCTAATTAATTCAAAGAATTTTTATGGTTAACAACAATAAATTGTTGTTACAACTAGTTTATAATTGTGAAATTCTTTGTATTACAAAACTCTAATGGCCACTCTTGAAGTAAGTACCAAATTGCAAACCTAGTGAAGAAATATCTTGCTTTGGTTTTTGGGTTTTGGTCTAGTGTTGAAGATGACATGTATTTACTCATACATCTTCAGCTTGATAATAGATAGAAGTTGGTTTACACCCTCATCAAACACCGCAAGGTAACTTTTCTTGCTCGAAGTGCAAAATAGCATATGTTTTCAATACGAAAATGTCTAACTTGATAGTTAAGCACATTATGATATTGTCTCAAGGAATGACAACCAATAAGCAATTTTTTTAATGCATGGATGCCCTGTCTATCCATAAACATCCCATTACATGAGTATATTCATAATAATGTGTCAAATTTTTGACTTTCTATGAACTATAGGAAAACAAAAATAATAAAGAATACTGACAAGTTGTGATTGTAATATTATCATAGCCTCTTTTATATTTCCTTAGCAATATCTATTAGTGCACCAAGTCTTAGCATCTTATGTTTTTCTTAGCATTTCTGATTTTGGCACTGTAGCCTAAATATAATACTCGTTAGATCCTTTCAACATTTTTTCTAAATGAAAAGCCTATCAATGTCATATGATTTTATCATTCCGGGTTGGTTCCATCGATGTTCGAAATGAAATTTGATCGGTTCTGGGTGGTGATTTGTTCAACACAAATCAAATCCGAGCTGACACATTTATAAAAAACAAGTTATTAACATGTACAAATTATTACATACCATGCATAACTAACAAAAGTATATGATCTAGATTCGATTCCAAGTTACACATAATGAAAGTGGATCTGATTTCCTAAAAAAAAATTGGTTCCGAGTTGAACTATTTGTCAATCTGGTTGTTGTCTGATCCAAAAATGACTAGAAATCAATCTTTTATGAAATATGCTAAGTGGAAACCATTTTAGGACCCAAAACAAAATCCCAAACATCCTCCATCACATATTAGAAGGTATAACAAATAAAATAATATATTTTATTTGTTATACCTTCTAATTTGTGGCGGAGAATGCTTGCGTTCCATTTTGGGTTTCAAAATGAGTCTACATAGCAAACCTCATCTTTTATACCCCTACCCCCTGATCAGACTGTTCGTCGCAATCTCTAGTGTGGCCACACCTGGACATGATTTAAAATTAAGTATAATATAATTAATAGAGCAACCAGTGAATAAAATGTTGAATGCAGTTTCTGCTTATTAATCTAATGGGTTTGTTGCATTTACCTGTATATTCATAATAACGGAGGCTAAACGGCCCCTAATATTCCCTAACTCGCCCAGTGTAGAG
>OY856415.1:212795279-213035279 GCA_963693085.1 Alisma plantago-aquatica
TCATCCTGTTGAGACCTTGTTTCTTCACCGCTTAACATTCACTCCCATAGAGCATTGCTGGTCATATAATTGTTTTATAAAACTTACTTTTTAACCGGAGAGGGATCTTCTGATCGCATAATACTCCAGTTGCACTCCTCCATTTCAACTATCCTACAGTGATCCAGTGACAAACATCATTTTGGACATCCCCGCCTATTTGAATAATAGAACCCAAGTAACAAAATTTATCACATTTTGGTATATCTACTCCGTCCAACTTGGCTCCATCATTCACACTGTGAGATTGGCTGAAATTGCAATGCATATACTCAGTTTTGCTCCTGCTAATCATCAATCCATTTGATTCCAATGCCTTTCTCCAACGTTCAACTTTATCATTCAATTCATCTTTAGTTTCGTCAATCAAAACAATATCATCAACAAATAACATACACTAAGGAATATCATGCTGAACATTCTTTGTCAACTCATCCATAATAAGAATGAATAGATATGGGCTGAGTGTGGATCCTTGGTGTACCCCAACTGTGATAGGAAAAGTCGGTGTCTCTCCTCCAGGAGTCTTGATACTTGCAATAGAGCTATCATACATGTCTTTGATCAAATCAATGTATTGTATAGGCACACCCTTTTTCTTCAAAACCATCCATAACACTTCTCTGGGTACTCGATCATAAGCCTTCTCTAGATCGATAAACACCATATGAAGATCTCTTTTGCTTTGTCTATACTTCTTCATAAGCCTCCTTATCAGAAAAATAACATCTGTTGTTGATCTTCCAGGCATGAAATCAAATTGGTTGTTTGATACATGTGTTATAGATCTTAACCTCTGCTCAATAATCCTTTCCCAAAGCTTCATCGTGTGACTCATCAGCTTGATACATCTGTAGTCTGTACATATCTAAACATCACCTTTGTTCTTGTAGATGGGGACTATAGTACTATTTCTCCACTCATCCGACATCTTCTTGGTCTTCATGATCTTGTTAAATATCAATATATATACATATATATATATATATATTCAAACCATTTCATAGAAGTTCATTGATCTCTTCTTTTATAAAAAACAAATCGACTTCGATTCTTGAATAAGAGGGAGTGTCGAGCCTGCTTCCGAGCTGCTAGGCACTCCCTCTTTTCCGAGAAAATTTGTTTTCCGATAACTTTTTTTTTACATATTTTTATTTTCACACATGTAAGGTTCAACACAGACTTCGCAAGTATGAGGTGGCTGATGACAGTTAAAAGACTGTTGAGTATATCTTTGTTTATTGTATACATGACACGTCTCTATTTTATAAGTGCGAAAGTTCACCAGATTACATGTGTATCGTTCAGTAACCCCATTGCTGTTGTATAAACATCTCATGCTTGGTCAGTTTACGTGTTATAAATATTGTTCATTCCCATAAATATATATCTGTGGAAAAATAATCGGTCTTTGCTGGTTATTTGCTTTCTCAGTGTTGCGCTCTACTGGTTATTCAGTTTGACAGTCTACTGGTTATCTTCTTTCATATATAGTCTTGCACACTGGTTATGCTGTCCGACGTTCTCTTCTTTCTCAGTCGACGCTCTGCTACTTATTCAGTCTGACTCTCATCTCCTTTCTTAGTCAGACGCTTTGTTGGTTATTCAATTTGATGTAAATCATCTTCTTGATTCCAGTCTGTTGCAGCACGTTGTACGGTTTCTTTATTTGTTCTCGCTACTTATTTATAACAATTCTCTTAGATTTTATTTTTTTTCTTATATGCTGAAAGATTAATTAGTTATTTTCATGTAAACAAAGAAATTTTCCGTTTGAATGACCAAAATTTGGACCCACTGTTGTCAACTAAAAAACAGACATCCCACAATTGCTACAGTTGCCATCACGACATCTTACTACCTTATAAATAATAGGGAGTGTCTAGCCTGCTTCTGAGCTGCTAGGCACTCCCTCTTTTCTGAGCAAATATGTTCTCCGATAACTTTCTTTTACATCTTTTTATTTTCACACAAGCAAGGTTTAACACAAACTCCTCAAGTATGAGGTAGCTGATGACGGTTAAAAGAGATATCTTTGTTTATTATATACATGACACATCTCTATTTTATGCGTGTAAAAGTTCACCAGGTTACATGTGTATCGTTTAGTATTATCGGTCACTCAACCACCTCATACTTGCAAATTCTGTGTTAAACCTTGCCTGTGTGAAAACAAAAAGATGAAAAGAAAGTTACCGAAGAACAGATTTGCTCGGAAAAGAGGGAGTGCCTAGCAGTTCGGAAGCAGTGCTTGGTCAGTTTACATGTTATAAACATTGTTCATTCCCATAAATATCTATCTACGGAAAAATAATCGGCCTTTGCTGATTATTTGCTTTCTCGGTATTGCGCTCTGCTGGTTATTCAGTTTGACGGTCTACTGGTTATCTTCTTTCATAGTCTGGCACGCTGGTTATTCAATCCATCACTCTCTTCTTTCTCAGTCAACGCTCTGCTATTTATTCAGTCTGACTCTCATCTCCTTTCTTAGTCAGACACTCTGTTATTCAATCTGACGTAAATGATCTTCTCTTTGCTGGTTATCTTTTGATTCCAGTCTATTGCAGCACGTTGTACAGTTTCTTTGAAAAGGTATTTGTTCTCGCTACTTATTTATAACAATTCTCTTAGATTTTATTCTTTTCTCTTATATGCTGAAAGATTAATTAGTTATTTTAACGTAAACAAAGAAATTTGCCGCTTGAATGACCGAGATTTGGACCCACCAGTGTCAACCGAAAAATAGACATCCCACAATTGCTACTGTTTCCGTCACGACAAGTTCATATATACTTACTACTGATTCATTGTCATCGCGTATTTGGATTTCAGCCCAGACATTACAGTCCGCCCACATTGTGGCTGACGTTCACAATGTATTGTTGACGCCGCCGAAGATGATGAAGAGGTTGAGCGAGTCATTTGAAGGAGTATTTACGGTGATGGGTCAAGTTGGGGAGTAGTTTTCAATAGTGATCACTAACCCACTCCCACCAAAACAATCTGATTGGCAATTCGCTTGCCATTCAAGCTGACAACTGCCTCCTAGATTGTCAAACCACAACACCTTCCCCCTAGCACCTCACTCATGCAGACTCTTGATTAATCACTTTCAGGATTAGTTCATGCAGTTTGCAACAGTGTGTTGCCATGTATTTTTTGTGTGTGTTTATATAGTTCATAATTCCTAGCATGCTCTTTTGGTTTACTATTACACATGATCCACTATAGCGTTGCGACATCAACTAACTGGAAACACATGCAAACAATCAAACAACGTCTCACGGTCAATGTCACTGGATAAATATGAAAAAAGTTTTCCAGCTAAGTTTAGGTAGACGCTCCTCTTCTCCGCACAGAATATTTATGATGTTAAGAAAAAAGTGTCAAGAGGGAAGAGAATAAAAATCAAACGCATCAAAACAAATTATTTTTAGTGTACAAGAGCTCCCAAACGCCATGAACTTAGGTGAGAAAAGCCACCTGACATATATTCGTATAATAAGTAACCAAAATGGTAGTATTAAACAGTTATCTACCCATGTATTGTTATACTTTGTGTCTAACAGGAAAAATAATGCAATTATGTGATTCAAAGGTCCCCAATCAGAGGAGTTTGGTCTGAACAAACCAACATTTTTTGTGTTTGTCATTGTCAAGGTATCCGAAGTACCATATATTGTATGAGATGGGAGAATCATCAATCACATAGTTTCAATTTTATCCGTCTTAGTTTACTTATTTCAGTTGTTCATTCTTTAGTTTGCACATTACTAATTTTTTTATATTTCGAAAACAAAGGTGGTTAAGAGGGAATAGGAGGCAGTCTAAAGGCTGAGGCCATAGCGGCCATTTTGACCATGGATGCCTCACAATCGGGCTGATTCTTTATGTGTGGTTGGTTGGTGGTTGGTAGTGATACATCCCTGCTATGGCCGTCCCTCTTTAGTTCAATATATTAATCAACACAGAAAAAAAAGAGTTTACGACATATTACTAAAGTGTGGTGATAGAAACAACAAGTTTCATTAGTCTACAACGTCGTTTATAATAATTATGGTCTATGATTACATGTATGATATAAATAAGTCACAACCATCAACAATCACAACCACCAGCCTGGTTACAAGCAGTCAGCCTGCTTCGTAGCAGCATGCTTTTTGTGAATTTCCCTAGCAGTATGCTTCCCGTATGATTTGTGCGAATTTCACTTTCAATTTTCGCCCAAAATTTAACACCGGGTCTGTCAATATGACGTGGTTGGTGGATGCTAAAAGAGATTTTGGCATATCTTGGTTGATTCTATTTGTGACATGTAACAAGTGGTTACGACAATACATGTATATCTTGGATAATTTGCATGCTATAAACTTTGGGGATGATCTGGATCCGGTCGGGTCCGGTCTGTACGAGTCTTATTTAGTCTATGTTAGAATCACCTTAGTTGAGTTAAATTGCATGCTATAAACTCCCGGGTCGGTCTGGATCGGGTCGGGTCTTATTTAATCAGGTCCGACCGAGTTGGTTTTTAGATTTATATTTTTTTACAAATATTTATAATAGAGTGTAATTTGAGATTTTTGGGTCCAGTCGGTCTGATTGATTATGGATGAGGTCCGTGCGAGTCTGGGTTCACTTGGGTCTGTTTGAGTCCGAGCCCATTTCAGTTCTGATCATTCTGGGTTTGGGTTCATTTCAGATCAGGTCTGTTTGGGTTTGGTCTAACAAAACCCAAACCATTGACCATAGTCATACTCTAGATCTCCAAGATCTCTTTCTACTACACTTGTTGTCATAAGTTTGCACTGTTCAAAAATAGACAACAATGACCCTTTTTCATAACTTAGTATGGGTTTTCTTCCTTCCATTCAATAGTTGTCTGTGTCGCTAATAAATGACAGTTTACCACCGATGTTTCCGAGAAGGGTAAAGAGGTTTCAATGTTTCCCGGAAGTTGTAAAATTTTATACACAATCCATTTCTCTTTAATTTTAGGTGTATTTTAAGGCTTAAATTACAAGATGATATAGATGTAGCACCATCTACTTTGTTTGGAAAACAAGTAGAAGACCTTTTCTCATGTGATCCTACTCTTTTGATGTCAGTCAATCTTGTTGCACTTTTCTGACATCACACTGGTACACACATGCATACATTTTTGTCATCCAAAATTTTCTATAATTTTAACATGTAGGAACAAGTTGATCTCATCGAGAAATGACAAGGTTAGCTTACAATGAAAAATCTTATCTTTCAAGGACAAGTTGGCACAAAGTATATGAATTGTACACAGTTGAAGATCATGAAAGTCTAAGGAAAAGATAACAACTAGAGAACCATCTACAAAGTGGGTTGTGTTACTTATCTTATGGTCCATTCATTTTGTAATAGTTTTGTGCATTAAAATTCACATATGATGTGTAAATATATGTGTGCATAGAAATTCATATATGATATGTAAATATATATGTGCACAACTTTTTTTTTTTTGAGGAAAGGTAATGTTTATATTGAAATAAAACACATCAAGCAAGCGAAGACCTGCTTATGTGAAGTACCAACAGATTGTTTGTGAGGGGAGCTGCTGAACGGAAAAAACGGAGAAGAAAAAGATAGCATATGCAAAAGAGCAAAGTTTGGCTAGCGGGGGGAGGCACCCCTTAATACAGTCTCCTATAATGTTAAGCATTCAAAACGATAATCTGATATGATCCGTCTTTGATTTTGCTTGAGTCACAGTAGTTGTTGCACCAAGCTGACCCTAGCCTCGTCATCCACCATAGTTTTCAGATCACAGAGAAAAGCAGCTTCAGATTCACCTTCTTCCAAATCATCCTTTTTTTTCATTTGTTAGTTTTCCTGCAATTTAGTAAGGAAATGAAGATCGACATCAACTTGAGAAATGATAATTTTTGCCAATTTTTTGACGTTGTTGAAAATTCTATTGTTCCTTTCTTTCCATAGGTTCCAGCAAATTGTGCACAAAGTGTTATCTATATATATGCTTCATGTTGCTATCCAAACATAATTTTTGTTAGCATGCTCCATATTTGACATTAGTGAACATTACAGGTAGGTTATATACATAGATATACCTACTGAAAATCAATTAAGATTCACGTGCTTAGCACGTGCACCCTACTAGTCGATAAAAGAATAGATACAAAAGGACAAGGAGGCAATTAATCCTTAAAGACAAAAGCCCTTTCATCAAATTGCAATTTGTTCATCGTGTCATGACGAGGTTAGCCCCAAGTATAATAGAACTCTACAGGAACAGTAATGACGAAGTAGGCAGAGCGTCCGCCATCCGCTTCGATTTAGGAGACTAACGCTACAAACCCCTCAAAAACCCAAACCTCCTCCACGCCCTAACTGTGGAATTTTGATCACGCGTTCACTTGCCACGGGGTTTGCGGGTTGATGCGACCACCTTATCTAACATTCTGTGACTGGAAAAGACGGGCGCGGACATGGAGTGGGAGTTGGTCTTGTGGCTGGTGTCCTTCTTCTCTATCATAGCTCTGGTTGGCCTGAGCGCTTACCAGGTGATCATCGTTATTCTTCTTCTCCTGTCCCTATTTATGGATATATATGTCTGTGTAGTTTTAGCAGTTACACGTTGCGGTAGGAATAATTTAGAGCGCTTGCGGCGGAATGTGGCATTCTAGTCTGTACGAACTTGCATACATACTACAACTCTAGTTGAACACTTTGGTTGTTTTAGATTTCAGGTCTCTCAGGCAAATGCCATTTTCGTACTTGAGAAATGTTTCGTCCGTTGACTCGTAGTACCAGTAATATTTTCAAATATGTCAAAGTTGCCTATACTTGGCTTTTATTACGAATTCTATACGGCAAGCATCATGCCGACTTTCCTATTATGCTACCAAAGGTTTCCTATGTTCTAGAAACTAGTTTGGTGGGGGAATCTGATCATCGTTGCCGAATTATATGCAGAACTTTTAATATAGCAATTATCTGCTTCTCTCACTTTTTGAAACAAAAATCTTATACTTACGAGTTTGGTTCAGACATGTAGATATTAAGCATGTCGTGAAACCTAATGGCCAAAGAGGCACACGATTCACTGTCAAGTTTTATTTAGCATCACAAACAACTATATGGATGTACTTTCTTAACTCCCAACATAATTATGCACGTATATATGTTTTTCTATTGAAATTTATATGCTTTGGTGGAATTATACAGATTAAAGATTTACTTTACCATGTCCATCCATGTCATTCTAGGTACATCCTTTCAAATATAAACAATGTAGCCTTAATATGATGAATAACTTTTGCATAGGGTTTGTTTAGAAAATAGAAATAGTTACTGTTTTTTTAAAACATTGCATGGCATCCTAGGTACCTTCTGTATATTTACCACTATCATTTTATTTGAATAAATGCATTTCTAGTCAGATTGTCCACTGTATCTTAAAGCAAGGGATCATCTTGCATCCGGTTGCTATTGGGAATTCCTTAAATGCAGCCTTTGTGATAGAATGAATATGGAGAAAAATAGTCTCTGACTATGTGGCCTTAGACCCTATTGATAAGAATAGTAAAAGAGTTACAAGATCATCAACTCCATCAATGTTGTAAAGAATTGAATTCACCGTTACTTGTGACATTTTTAACCAACAATATAGTAATTTATTCTCTAGTTATCATGTAAAGAAAAAATTAATATAAGTTAATTTTCATTGCTTCCCCTCAATTTGGAGCATGATATAATCCCATGTTGAACGTGGACTTGCACACTCAAGAAAGGAAGACATATAATGTAAGCCCATTTAAGGATAATCACTCTCTGTGAAGCATGATCAAAAGAAAAGAAGTTTTCCGCAACACATTATTCCTCAACAGGTGATGATAAGCCTCTCAAGCAATCTGAAATAAAAATAGTTGTGAACAACTCAGAGCAGTTGAAACTCGGAAAGTCATAACAAAAACTTGGATTATACATGGGTCGTAATTGAGCTAGACTAGTTAAAACTGGGCCGGAATCCAAAACAGAATTAGAGTAAAAGCTTTGGAAAAGACCACATGGCAGAAACCAATATGGTTTGGATTGAATTAGATAAATCTTATAAATCAAGAATTGCCGATTAGACCGTCTGAAATAAACAATATGCACTTTTTACTATTTTTTAACATTCATGTGGAGCTGAACGTATAACCCTTCACATTGCTTTACTATTCCAAAGAAATTAAAATTAGTTTGTTCAACTTACATGCACATAGTAGCCGTTATATAAATTTGATGGAAGTTATGAAAAACAAATACTCATGATACTACAGAGCAATGAATATCTAATTATGAACCATAATCTACTCATTGTATTTGACTAAAATAATCTCTCAAGTGTTGCTCAATCTTGGCTCCCCGGTGTATGTTTTACAGCTTACACTGCGAAGGCAATAAAAGGAGTTTTTGGACTGGTCTACTAGTCTAACCTATACATGTACAGCTGTAGAAGCAGCCAATCTATAGGAGTATATATGGTATATACTATAGTAATAAATATTGACAACAACAGTATAGAGATCATCACAATTGCTGCCTTTGCACTAGACCAAAGAAATACGCACATAAGCAAAGATCTAGAGAGTGTTGAAACACAATGGGCAATATCTAGAGATTGATGGAAAGTTGGAAACTGTTGGAATAGTCCCACATTGTTGAGCTCTGGGGTGGTCCTTGGACTCACAAGGTGTGTAGTCCCTTCACTCATAGCCAATTGGTCTTGAGTTGAACACCACACATTCTTATATGGTATAAAAGTAGACCCCATGAGACAAGTGTGAGGACCACACCCTACCTAAAATAACAAGTGCAAGCACACAAAAGTGATTGCACTTGAGGGGGGATCTTAGAATAGTCCCACACCGCTGAGCTCTGGGTGGTCCTTGGGCTTATAAGGTGTGTGGTCCCTTCATTCATTGCCGATTGGTTTTGAGTTGAATACCACACATTCTCATAGAGACAATAGGTAATATTTTACAAAATGCTGGAACATAGTAGGTGATCTATGAAAAATACAAGTAGTAGAGGAAATGAAGGTGGATGATGTAGTAAGCTGCAACTTACAAGCATAATGTGACATGGATGCAAGTATTAGGTAAGATAAAAAAAGTGTGAGATGAGATATGTCTCTTCTAATGCACTAAAGATGTGGTGAATTCTGAAGCTCCATGAAAAGAAAGCCTACATAAACAATATTTTTTGTTTTTTTTCTCACTTCTTATTTCTCTCTCCCTAACATGCACACACACTTATCTTTCCCGCAAAGACCTAGATCTAGTGTGGAAACAAACAAAGCTGGGGTGGGGAAATAATTTTCCCCCCATTTATGATGATGGAGACCACATTTATCAAGGAATCACTCTAGGTATCACGTAGAGGCTGGAGGATGCCTTTGAAACTAGGTGCCCTTTGTGCTTACGAGCATAGTCACAATAATCAGCGCTATTTTTCAAAAATTCGCGTTTTAAATGTGTATAATTCAGCGGCCGTATGTGACGGTCGTTTAATACTGTCTTGCCGTATTATACGCGTTATTCGCGTTTTATTCGCGTATTAAACGCGACTTCCGTATTTAACACGTTTTAAACGTTTTTTCCCCTTTTTTTCGCTACTGTACTGGGGTTGAAGCTACTAATGACTGAGTATTGAGTTGTAAGTTAGTAACGAACTGTAATCTGTTCTATATCATTAGCAATTTAAATTGTTTAGTTTATTACAATTTTGAAATTGTATTAGTGATATTGTTTCCTTTATTGCTTGAATTTCGTGACACAATTAGCAGTATTTGATTATAAATTTATATGTGAACATCGGATCTTAGAGAACATTGGTTGCATCTTTCACTTTTATATGTGTCTTTGTATTGTGTGATGTCTAAAGTATATACATACATGTATACATATATATATGTCCAAAGTATATATATATATATATATATATATATATATATATATATAGATATATATATATATATATATATATATATATATATATATATATTGCCGACTTTTTGCCGACTTTCTCCCGAATAGTTGACCGTACTTTGACCGAATTTGACCGTACTTTTACCGTTTTTTATCCGAATTTCCCCCATAATTCCCGAATTTTGAATTTTTCAGCTCCACCGTACATATCCCGAATACCGAATTTGTGACTATGCTTACGAGGTAGAGAAGGTGACATAGGCATACACCTAGGTGGCAAGGGACCTCATGTGACCCACCTAGGTGCTTATTGTTTCTTCAAGGCCAACACATTTTGTGCTGTTTGGTTGATGCTAGAATGATGATGTTCTAATGTTGTTGAGATTGATGATTTGAATCCCCAAAGGTCTAGCTTTGTTCCATCGATTCTAAGCACATATTAATGCACCGTAAAGCACTATTATATGCAGTCACCCAAATTTTTTGTTTGTCATAGAAATCTTCACTCATTGGATTTTTGAACTTTTCCCATAAAGATATAGGGGTAACTGAAGCACAATAGACTATTGTAGTACAAAATAATTGTCGGAGACTTGAAGGCATTTGAAACAACACTGCTTCAGAAATACATTCTTCAATGTTGTTGTTAGAATCTAACAATCCAAGTTTTTCAACTGCTTCTTGGAATGTGTTGCAACGGATCCCATTTACTATCTTCAAATGATCAAAAGATTTAGCACCGTTGACATGGTTTAGCAAACAACGAAGATAGTACCGTTCACCCTCAATTGGCTTTGCAAAGATGATCCTTCCAACTGAATTTCTTTGCTTTCTTCTATTCCAAGATTTGGAATTTTTATCCCAAACATAATGCTCAGGAAATTCTTTATATAAATATTTTTGTGCTTCTTCATCGATGCAGTTTTTTCTAAAATATTCTGTAAGCATTGTTCTTGAGAAATGTTCATTATGTACAATCGTAGATAGATCTTGATTTTCATGGAACATAACGGTATGCATTTCCTCAAGATGAAGTTGTAAACATGTCACAGATGGGTGCATTTCATTCATTGGAAATTGATAAATTCTCCATGCTGCTTCTTGTGGTGATACCCATCGTCCAGATACAAATTGTGAAATTTCATCATGCATGTTCCTATTTTTTTTCATCTAAATGGAACAACACACGATCATGTCCTTTATATATGTACTTGTACAAATATTTCACTGCTTTAATCGAAGAACATATTTCAACATTTAAGTGACAATTGTACTTAGCTAATAAGTATGGATTGTAAGGCACAATCCATATGTTGTCAATTATTGTTGAAGCAGTAGTTTTCACATGATCAGTATCTCTTCGGCTATACAAAGGATATGAACTTTTGGTTTGGGATGTCACTGAGCAGAAATCCTTTGGATAATGTTTCTTACATTTTCCGTTATCCATACATATATTGTTGGGATTTGAGACTCCACATGGACCATGAACCAAATGCTTTAAAACCATATTATATAGATGCATATTAGATTCCTCTTTAGGAATTTCAGCAGAGACATACTGATCATATACATCCGGTGTAGTAATCTTTTGATTCTTATCCAAAATCATAAGAAAGTGTGCATGTGGTAGTCCTCTTTTCTGATACTCTATCACATAGACAAACAATAGCATGTCCGAATATGTCTCTCTTAAAAAGATCAACCTTTAGCTCTTCTAGTTTGGCTTTGAATATCCTAGAAAGCAAATCTGGTCTATTTTGAGGCTCTTCAAAAGGCAACAACTCTCTTTTCACCTCAATCCATGATGGATTGCATGTAAATGTCAGAAATATATCAGGTTTTCCATACCTCTGCACTAATGCTAGTGCATCAAGATAACACTGTCTCATATCTCTGGGACCACCAATAAAAGATGCTGGAAGAATAATTCTTTTTCCAATTGTTCTCCCTGTATTTTGTCCATGGTTGTATCTATCTACAATTCCTTGATATAGATCAACTTGAATTTTTTGTTGATCTCTTCTAATGTAGTCCAAACAACTACTTTCTAATTTGATATACATATCAACAATATATTGTTGTAGAAATCTGCCTGAACATAACAAATTTGAGTTGTCATTAGCTCTGATTTGTAGCTTATAATAGTAGTATCGTTGTATCTATCTACAATTCCTTTGTATAGATCAACTTGAATTTTTTGTTGATCTCTTCTAATGTAGTCCAAACGACTACTTTCTAATTTGATATACATATCAACAATATATTGTTGTAGAAGTCTGCCTGAACGTAACAAATTTGAGTTGTCATTAGCTCTGATTTGTAGCTTATAATAGTAGTATTCTCGACAGGATACTGTTTGTCTTCGTTTTTGTTTTTTCTCTAGAGCTGAAGAGCAAGATACAGTTTTTTAATATGTTATGAATATATAATAAGTAAATTTATCAACAAAAATGTAGCTTACCTCTTTTCTCTTGTTGGAAAAGTTCATCTATATCTTTGAAATATGAAAGATCAAATGATGAACTATTTATCCTCCACTGACCACTCTTTTTGTCTCTTTGAGAAATTCCCTCATGCCAACCAATATCACCATATGGAAATAATAATGGATATTGAAGTGGATCATAGCATCCGTAGTAATAATGAACACAGTGACTGCTACCAGTATAAGTATATACCCGTATATCACGCTGAAAATTTATGGCGTCACTGTTGTCATGCTCACCTTCAATCCAAATTGCAGCCACTTGGGAAGAGGTTGGTGCATTTTGAATTCCTTGATGTACAGTTGGATTTGACTTAATAAATATTTGAATGTTCTCAAAACTATTCAAATCCTTTAAGCTTCGAAAGAATGTTGAGTATGGATTTTCCCATTGTTACATTATATATTTCCTGTTTTACATAGCCCGCTGATTAATATTTTAACCACGTCCTCTCTTAACTTTGAGGATTGATGCAATTTATTTTCTATCTCATGATCAGTGTCATAGAAGTATAGTTGCAAATGTGAAGGGTGTCCATCTTCTGGCATCATCTTATTAATAAAATGATAGATTTGTCCTTGCACTTTGAATGTATATATTCCTTTGTTTCTCTTCGAAAGATTTCTATCCTCATTGACACCGATAGATGTAAAAGCAAAAGTATTGTTGTACGTTCTTATACACTGTCGAAAATGAACTGCCTCTTTCTCTGATGAAGTAAACAACTGATATAATCCCAATGGAATATCATTTGTTGTTAAAACAACTTCTCCATCATAGCAACAAAATGTTCTCACTTCATAAGGAAATCTTTTTGCATGACAGTGGTCACAAAGTTTACATATGGGAAGTATGTAAGCTTCTTTTGGTATCACAACATTTGTTACAAAGTTTTTTGTCACATGTTCGGTCTTTTTTTTCATTTGTTCTGAGGACACCGAACATAGTTCTACTCCACCAAGACCTGATGAAGATCCAACATCCCATGTACTAAAAGTATCAGATTGTAAGGGTTCTTTCCTAATGTTGACAAATGCAGAACTTGATTGACCAAGAAATGAAGCACTTGCATTGTCTGTATTTGAGTTTGATTCAGTAAAAGTTGCATCGCATTTTTCAAGCCTCTTTTGGAAATAATTTTTTCTATTTTTATTCGCGTCGTGCTATCTTTTTCTCCTCTAAGAGGTTGGCATAGTATTCTCTGTCTTTTTCCTCGTGTTATCTTTTTCTCCTCTGAGAGGTTGGCATAGTATTCTCTGTCTTTTTCTTTTTAGTGATTTTTTTTCCACTGTTAAGTTTGAATACCTCATCCTACACTTAATAAATAAATAATTTAATATCCATAAAAGAATCGATTTTTTATTTTGCCAATTAATTAAACATGAGGTACAACATGAAAATAATAGTTTTCAATACTTCGCCATTAAAAACAAATCAGAGTAGTTATATATCAATATATATATCATCAAAGACCGCGAAGGTTCTTCTGTTAACCTGGATTTATATTTTCTCAATGTTTGATTGATGTATTGATATAGAAAAATAAGAAGTCTGGTGTAAACTTTGATTTCTTTTTTCTGAAGGTTTATCATTCCTATGAAGATATCATTTATGTCACGAAGTCCTATATATGTGCATATAGAAACTAATTTTTTTTCTTCACACATATAAATAGGTATCTATGGGCAAACTATAACATATATTTACATCACATACAAAATGCAACATTGTCCCAATTGCATGTAATGTATAATTCATAGTTGAATCTCAATTCACATGCACGTTTCAATGAAGATTTTCCTATATGTCAAAGTCCACACTGATAAACCTTAAATCCTAAAATCTTTGAACCATCCTACAAAGATAACATGACCAAGATTTAAGATTTAATGTACATATTTTTACATATTCATAGTGTTTTCATACAAAAGAATATATACACCATGCTACAAAAAAGTACAACAAAGATACAGTTCGCAACAAAGTTAAGTTATTCATATATTTGAAGTTTGTTAGTCTTCACTCGCTCCCACAGATTTTCTAGATTCGTCTTGAGTGTTGGAATTTAGTGAAATCATGTAGAAATTATCAGCAACCTCCTCTTTGTAACGTATTTTATAATATAAGTCCTTTGTTTCCTTCAACTCCTTCTCAAGTTCAAGTAATTTCTTTCTTTTCTCTGCCTGTTTCATTTTTCTATATTCACCTATAGGAATTTTTCCTTTTCCTTTAACATTCATCATCATAATTGCCTTGCTATAATATGTTCGTACCATTGTCCTATATATAAGAAAATAATGTTATTATAATCTTCATATAAAAAATTACAAATCAATTTTAAGAGAATAAAAATCTCAAGTCAAAAGAGATTGTTTTCTAAACTAAATTTTCATATTTTTGTTTTAATATTTTGCAGTCACAATTTTATTGTTTTGTTTGAATTAAGTAAATAGAAGATACTACAAAAATGGTCAGCATAGGTAAATATCTACTTTGAGAGAGTTGAAGATCCACAATTAGAGAGTATTGCAGTAATTAAGAAATTATTTATAAATATATATATATATATATATAAATATATATTACTTAATAGTACTTCCATATAAACTCAAATTAATAATTTGTTATACATGATCAACATCATATTTTATTTTATATGTTTGTACAGAAAATTATTAATAACATAATATGTCACGTCAGAATTTAGATCAGGTATAAGGTGAGTTTGTTATGTCTTTATAGAAATAAATTATATGTAGACCAATAATAGTCAAGTATAGTATTTATGTATTTTCTCAATCTCATTCCAATAGTAATATAGCATTAGGTAAGACGTAATTTGATTTAGAGATAACTGAATGTATTTTTAAAATAAAAATAATAGAAGATACTACAAAAATGGTCAGTATAGGTAAAAATCTTCTTGAGAGAGTTGAAGATGCACAATTAGAGAGTATTGCGGTATTTCAAAAATTATTTGTAAAATATACATATAAACACTATTTAATATTCCATCCATATAAGCTAAAATAAATAATTTTGTTGTAAAAGATCAACATCATATTTCATTTTCTATCTTTTTACAGAAAAGTATTAATAACATAATATGTCAGTAGAGAATCTCTCATAAGATAATGTTGGAGTAAGTCAGAATACATATAAAAGGGAAAACTATATTTAGATATAGGCAAATGTTTTTATACAAAATTAAAATTTGTAAATTCATTATAATAGAAGTTCAATGTTAAATTTAATTTTATATAAACTATTTTTAAATTAAAATTAATTATTTTGTTTATAAAAGGTTAACATAACATTTCATTTTCTGTCTCTAGATAAAGTAAATTATTAATAACAAAGTTTTTCAATACAGAATTTGTCATCAGATAATATTAGAGTAATTCAGAAAACATATAAAAAGAAAACTATATTTAGATATTGGGAAATATTTTGGTATACAAAACTAAAATTAGTAGTTTTATTATAAAAGTTTAATGTTACATGTAGTTTTATAGAATGTATATTTCTTTGCATAAATTGTAATCAAGTACATATTTAGCAATTAATTTATTTTTAATGAGCAATGATATAAAATTATGTGTCAGTTGTAATTATCTTGAAAGAGAATTTGATGTACATATCCGTGTCACATCTTAGAAGAAAGTAAAGAGAAAACATATATATGTGTGTATATATATTACCAAATATTTTCATTGTGTACACTAAAATTGTAAAAAGTACAAATGCTTAATATAATATTAGTTTTCACTGTTATTTATTTCTTTGCATAATATCAATTACTAATGATAGAAAATGTAAATAGAAGATTCCTAATCAGATAGTACTGTAGTCATTCGGAAAGAATATAAAAAGAAAAATATATTTATATAATACTGAATATCTTTTGTGTATTAGTCAAAATTGATTATTATGTTATAAATATTTAATATAATATCCACTTATATCGAAGTCAGAATGTATAGTCTCGATACATTTAACTTTGTTCGAGATGGGGTGAGCAACATAAACGAAATGTTATCTGAGAAAATACGTCTGTGATTATTGTAGTTGCAAAATAAATATGGCCAGAAAATTAACATTAAACATCTGAACAAAATAACTAAAAAATTGAAAGGTCAAGAAAAAATAAATAAAAAGGAGCAACTCGATATAATCATCTTTGTGACATACTGTAAATTAATGTATATAATGCTATGAAATTCATGTGAAAAACTGTTAAATATTACTTTAACTATCAGAGAAATAAAAACATGTTGGTTTATTTTCTTAAAAAGTAAGCATATTATTTTTTATGTTAAAGAATATCACCCTTTACATCCTAGTCACAAATTTCATAAAAAAATATGATTCATTCGAAGCAACAATAAAACTCAACGCATTATAAAGACATACATAAGTCCATTATATAATCTATACAAAAGAGGTGATTATACTACATAGGTGTATGATGTGAATGCCTACTTGTAGAAAACCATACATAAAGGAGCTAGAAACAAATGTTCCGTCTTGGAGACAATGTCTTAGTACAAATCTTCCGCATGCATAGGTCAGTTGTCCTTTCCCCAACCTGACGTTGGTCTTAGTTCAACCATCGTTACCATCCACATAACCACTTACCCAATTGCTCTCTAATCATTCCCTGTGCCTTCCTCGGCTCTGCTGCTGAGGAAGGTCTGGGAACCATTCTTGTAGAGTCGATCAGTCGAACACGACCATCCCCAGCATCATGGATTCGAGATGGAAGTAGACGCAATCTGCGGAAGCGAGGGAACCCATAGTGCGGGCTAAGTGCGGGGTGGATGTGAGCAGGCAGAGCTATGATGGGATGCTACAGATGTTGGAGTCTGAGCCGGGGCTATTGATGGAGAGAAAGACTGGTGGTAGCAGAAAGAAGTTGAAGAAGAAGCCAGTTCGAAGATGGAAGAGTCGGGAAGCAGGTGGAAGAGTACGGGGTATACGTTCCGGAATCGGGAAGGAAGCTGCTTATGATGAAAGAAGTTCGTAATGTGTGGCTAGGTTCTGTCAAAAGTGCAATTACAGTAGAGGAGAAATCCTGGGAAGACAGGAGATGAGAGAGTGTTGGCGGACTAAAATGTTAGAATCAAATGACAATGTTGAATAATCCATCGGTTAACAACACAAGTGTTGAAAGCTTGTGGTGTTCACGTATGCTTTTCTTCCATACAAATAGAGGATGGTCCACATGTAGACATTGATCCGTAGCAGTTATATGACATATTTTCAGATTGCGGTCATACATAAAATAAGTAAGCAGTAAAAAGAAATAAACCTGATAGTAAGCAATTGCTAGGAACCAGTGGAGAAATAAAATTGTAGCTGTTGCAAGACGAAGACGTGCAGTAAAAAGAAATAAACCTGACAGTAAGCAATTGCTAGGAACTAGTGGAGAAATAAACTTGTAGCTGTTGCCATAGAATTAAATGTCCGATTTCGATGCCGTGTCCGATGGCCCAGAAACAGAAATTTTTTGAAATTTCGCACTAAATTTCGATATTTACGGCCCTAACGATTTCGACAACCAAATAAGCTAATTAAATCATGAAAATTTGCCAGGATGATCTAAACGCCAAGATCTACTCAAATATGCAATAATATTTCATATTGGATATTGGGGGGGGGGTCTCCCACATTTGTAAGTGAAGGAAGCTGAATAATTTCGACAGAATTTTGATGGCAATTTTGATGACAAAATGAAGGAATTAAATTATGAATTTTTGCATACACAATGTCTAGACATAGATATACTAGATTATATGATAAATTTGTATGTTTAGAGTGAGTGTACAAATGAACAGAAATGACAAAGTTTGTTAGACAGTTAGACTGTTACAAACTTGCAAACTTCAAGAATCAAGACTTCAAGTTAAAACAACTACACTACTAGACTAGAGTACTACAAACTACAAAGTACCGTTACCAACTTACATATTACAACTTATAATATATAAAACAAATTATAAACTAACAAACTTACACATTACGATGTTCCATAAGTCTTACAGAGTAGGACTAAGAGACCAATAGTCCTAGTTGAAGCTTGAGTGTCGTGGTGGTTGTTGTCCTCCTCGTTGTTGACCATACATATGCTCATTGATACTATCAACATATGTTGCCCAACTCATATCATTCCTATACACGCGGTTATATGTCTCAACATGCTCTTGGTAGATCTCATCAGACACAAACTGCATCATCCCATGTTTTGGGAAAAATTCCTCAAGTGCTTTTGCTTGATCAATAGATGGTTGTGAAGCAACTGGAGCTGGAGGAGCAACAGCTAATGGAGGAACATACAAAACATCACGGTATCCTTGCCAAGTTTGCCCACCATCATTAGATTCCATATGAACATGTTCTCCAGTGTAAGAATAACCTTGCATCAGTGGGTCATTGTATCCTCCATACGTATAGCCTGGTTGTACTTGTATACCTCTAGAAGAAGAAGAATAACCATCACCATAATTATAAGTCCCCTGACTCCCACCATAACCATAGCCATAGTTATAGGGATCTTGTTGTGGTGGTTGTGCGACTGCAGGTTGTGTTTGTGGTGCATGAGGATACCCAAATATAGAATCAGCAATAGAAGATGAATCCCTGTCTGAAATACTCATGCTCCCAACTGATTCAGCCAAATTAGAAATACAATCACTTTGGTATTGAGGAGCTGGAAGAATAGCTAGAGGTGGTGGTGACGGTGTTGGACCTTCTGGTGTGCCAATATATTCTTTTGTACCTCTAGTTTTTCTTCTTTGGAATGTACTATCAACAAATGGAATTTGAGTTTCAGCAGGTGCAACTTCAGCCCTAGGGGCAGAGAGATAAGGTCGATCATCATTGTCATTCTCAAATCCTGCCCACTCTTCACCACCACCGCCACCGCCACCGCCACCGCCACCGCCACCGCCACCGCCGCCGCCACCAGATTTGGAAGAGTGGCTACTAGAACGAGTTCCACCTTCAACTGCCTGTGCAATATCCATCTCATCTTGAATGTGTTGTTCTTCTTCAAATCTTTGTACAGGGCTGCGGTCTCTTGTAGCTGTCTCTTCTTCTGTTCTAGTGCTAGGCATGAATGTTGCTTCAACAGTGGGATCCGGCCCGCCATCATTTCTATCTGAAACTGGGGCACCACCAATATTAGTCATCCATTGTTGCAATGGATTATCCTCTGGATCAATATTCTCATTACCACCACCAAAGGTAAAAGCAATATCAAGTGGATCATGGATGACAGAGAGGTCCACTTCTCTAAATTCGGGCTCTCTAAGATCTTTTGCCCTCAACCTCACGTTGTAGTGAACGTATACCAAGTCATTTAGACGTTGTGCACCAAGTCTGTTCCGTCTTTTGCTATGAATGAAGTTGAATGTGGACCAATTTCTTTCGCAACCACCTGCAGCAGCTGTTTGTGATAGAATTCTCACAGCAATTCGACGTAGCTCTTCACAACCTGTGCCATGCCATGACCACCACTCACATGGAACATCTTTTTCTCTGTCAGCAATAGCGCTTGGATGCGCAAAGCATCCAATGGCTTCTCTGAACTGCCTCAACTGCAAATTAACATGACAACATTGATAAGGTCAAGGGTAATAAAATATGATTTTTTTTCTCAATAATTAGTAAATACATAGTTCCAGACTATATGTATTACCTGGTCCATAATAATCACCCTCTCTTCAGATGTGGTGACAAGTTTCTCCACAACTTCTTTAATAGCTGCCATAAAGTCGCTCTTGAACCCTAACTTGTATTTGTATTGGAATCTAGGGTTCAAGTAATGAGCTACAAGAAATAGAAATGGCTATAAATAAAATTGTCTTGTATTGAATGTGTCATCAGTTATCAAGATATAGAAATGTATATAATTATTGAATAAGTATCAGTTATGCTCACCAGCTTTGTGCATAGGGTGCAAAAGCATTTTCTCCCACCGCTTCCTTATAATTTTCTTATATTGGGCACTTCCTCTTCGAACAACTTTTGATATTGAATCTGTCATCAGGGTCATTGCTTCATACAAGTAGGGAATGGTTGGCGACTTATCTCCATCCACCAACCTGAGCACCTTCACTATTGGTTCCATGATTCTAAGAATTTTATTAACCCTCTCCCAGAAGCTCCTACTGTTGACAATGTCTTCTATCTTGCCCCCTGCGGCTGTCCTACTTTCCTTCATTGAATTCCATTCAACTCCGGAAAATAATTTTCTCAACCCATCTCTCTTTGACTTCAGACTTTGCAACGCCAAAAAATTGGTAGCAAAACGGGAGACTCCTGGTCGCACCAAGTCACCACCACAATACTCCTTCCTCCTCATAGCAGCTAAAAGAAATGAGCGATTGTATATGAAGCTTGTGATTGTCCTGGCTTGAATGATCAAATTTTTCACATGCGACAACCCACCTACATTTGAACAAAACAGAGTATGAAATCAAATAATGACACTATAAGTCATTTGGAATTGGAAATTGGAATGCAAGGAGTCAAGGAGTCAAACATATATCATATATGACTCACCTATATCTTTCAGAATCAAATCAATGCAGTGAGCTGCACAAGGAGTCCAATAGAGTGGAAACTTATCCATCAAAGACTTTCCAACTTTCTTGAAATTGGCTCCATTATCAGTTACAATTTGAACCACATTTTCCACACCTTCTTTGATATACCTCTTCATCAATTTAGATATGTATGTAGCAGTCCGAACCTCAGCGGAAGCATCTACAGATCCAAGGAAAATGGTGGATCCATTACAGTAGGCAAGAAAGTTGATGATCTGTTTTCTAGTTCCAGATGTCCAACCATCAGCCATTAATGTCACACCATAAGATTCCCACCTACAAGTACAACAAACAAAAAGTAGATGTAGAGTTAAAACCTCAAAGTCTTGAAGACTTCAACAATCAAGAATGGAAGGGACAATAAAGAAATAACCTTAGTTACCTTTGTTTCTTATCCTCTATCCATTTTTGGATCTCCAATTTTTGTTCAGGAAGGTAGACATTCATAAGCTCATATGCAGAGGGGGCTTTAACACCCGGTCCAGCCTCCCCTGCAGTTCTCAAGAGGTGTTGTAAGTATGGCTCAGTAGCCACGTGTGCTGGGATCCCATAGGCAAAGAAGAATTTGCCAACTGCTTTGCCAACCTTATTCTTTGCATCAGAAAACATAGATTTCAACTTCTGTTGTACTGGTTTTGACCTTCTCATACCTGGCTCGTCTACATCTACACCCAACCTACCTCTTGTTGTGCTGTGAGATCTGAATAGGCTATCAATTGTCCCTTTCTTTCTTTTCACTTGGGCAGGCGTATCACTATCATCTCCTAAGTCAACCGTGGGGATGGATGCTCTTCCTGAACGGTAACCAGCCGCATGACGTGCACCACTGCCTCCACCATGCTAAAAAATAGATGGGCCAATGCCCCTCCTATATGAATCATGTTGTTCTCTCTCCCATGCTTGTCTTTTGGAATCTCTAAGCGCTCTGCGATACATGCGATGTTGTTGGGAGGTGATATAACCTTCAGGATAATCTACATCTGAGTCGGACTCGGCAGAAGAACCTCCTCTCCCATAGTCAAAGAGGGTATCAACCGCGAGTTGGTCAAGTTCTTGTTGATGTTGACGAATGTTTCTCTTCTGACTCATCATTTCCCTGAAGTCGTCTCTCACTCCTTGAGGACATTGCTTGCACATTGCCACGTTCCTGTCACTGCCAACAATGTGGGATTTGAATCTTGTAATCCCCCCACCGCCTATTTTCTTGGTACAATATTTGCAAATCACTTGTTGCTTAGTGCCAGGAACTTGCTCACAATGAGCCCATGCAAAATCAATGACTTTTGCCTTTCTACCAGTACCACCATCATTTCTCCCTCCATCACCATCACCAGATGAAGAACCCATCTGCTGCAATTTAGAAAAATAAAAACATGAAAAAATAATCACATCAAGTCAAACGTGTATAAATAAACCATAACTAATTACTAAAGCCTAAAATTGCATGTTAGAAACTTAGAAGGTCAAAGTATAACTAAGTAATTCATCATTTTATTTTTATTAATTCATTTTTATAATATTTGTTTAATTTAAGGTCTGAAATTAATATTTAAATTGTTATAAATATACAAATTGAACTTGTAACACTGAAATTAGTTAGCATTTATGGTATAAGTCTACTAGTGTAATATATTTAGGGTTACATAAGCAAAAAATAAAAAAAATATAAGAAATTTCAATTTAAAAAAAAAGCTTTTTTTAGCCATTTTGTGTATAAATACGAAATATATTGATTAGATTTTCAAAATAAGTGTAGTTATATGTATTTCACACTATTGTTTCTTAGATGTACAAGTTTCACTTCAAGATCTTGAGTTTTTAAAGAGAAATCCCACTTAGAAATTTAGGATTTTCGGAGTTCTTATTAAGCTATGTCTAAATGAGAGTAGAGTTAGAAGGAGGAGGAATAGATGGGCTAGGAAGAGGGGTTACATACCTTAGAATCAAGTAGAGAAGCCTCCGGGAGCAAGAAATCCCAAGAAAATCGCCAAAATCGGAAAATTCCAGCAGCAGCAGTCCGCGGAACACTGTTTCGCGAAACAGTAGCTGCGTTTTGCAGCAATTTCGCAATTTGAAGGCCCAAATTGGGTTTTTTGCACCGAAATCCCTCCAGTTTTGCGAAATTTCGCCCACAGTGCGAAATATTTCGCGAAATGACGTACGTATCCCTGCGTACTACCGTTTCGATGTCCGATTGAAAAAAAATCGGAAATTTCGGTCGAAATTTCGCAATTTTGATCGAAATTTTGTACGATGGCTGTTGCAAGACGAAGACGTGCACCGGCAGGGTACGTGCTCTTAATGTTGGACCTGTCTGTAGTTGCTAGGAAGCATCAGAGAACGAAAGTTACGAAACCGGTCGCTGCTACAAATTCCAGAATAAACAGTGACTCCTTGCGTCGCCAGGAGACTCTCTTTTATTATAGGTATATGTAGACGAAAACAATTGTACTGCTGGAGAGTAAAGTGAATAATACATAGTTATCTCCAATACATACGAAGCATGTGCTGTCAAAGTACAAAGACATTTATTGTACACGTTAGTCCTATATGAAACGTGGCGTGTATGCGACCAATTTGAATAGCAATCCGTTGAAAAATGCCACATTCATTTCCTGTAGCTGCAAAGGACTGATTAGTTAAAATACTATAAAGCAGCTGACGTCATTTCAGCTACAAATTGACTAAAAAAATGGAAAAGCAGCTCGAAAACGCACATGACTGAAAAATGGAAAAGCAGCTCGAAAACGCACAGGAGACTCGCTTTTATTATAGGTATGTAGATATCCTACCTGCATCTATATATGTGCTATGTTTTTTGTAACACTTCCCCCTCAATATATGTATTATTCCATGTTACATTATATATTTCCTGTTTTACATAGCCTGCTATTTTGTGAGACTCCCCCTGAGCAACAAACCCAGGAGGTTGCTACTTGCTCCATATACACTTCTTCCTGCAAGTCACCATACAGAAAAGCATTTTTCACATCAAGCTGCAGAAGAGGCCAGTTCAGATTCACAGCAATAGATAGGAGAATCCTGACAGAGTTAAGGCGAGCAACAGGAGAAAAAGTCTCAAAGTAATCAATGCCATATGTCTGAGTATAGCCCTTTGCAACTAACCGTGCTTTCAACCTCTCAACCGTACCATTAGGTTGATATTTTACGACATATACCCACCTGCAGCCCACAGGCTTACACTGAGGAGGTGGATCCACCAGCTCCCAAGTGTCTCTGTCAGTAAGAGCAATCATTTCTTCTTTCATAGCAGATGTCCAAGTAGTACTTTTCAATGCATCCTGAACATTCTTATGTACGCTCCACCAGACTTCATGTGCCTATACCCCACAACAAAATGGTGTCGCTGAGCGGAAAAATAGACACTTATTAGAATTTACCAGGACTATCATGATGCATTCTCATGTGCCCCGCTCCCATTGGCCTGAGGCTATTTTGACTGCGTGTTTCACATTTACATGTGTAAGTGTAAGTAAATCCATAAAGTGATGGTTAACCCACTGATATGCATATATTTAATGGGAAGAGAACCTAACCAGTTACATTTGTTATAATATTTGTTTATATTGCCAAAAGAAGAAGAGTAATATCAAACAATGTAAGAGATAGAGAATCAATAAAGAAATAAAGATTTGTTTATAGAGTCTATCTTGATAATATAGCTCCTAAACTAGACATTGAATTGAAGGTGACAAGGCGTAAAACATGAAAAACATCAAATGTGTATCAAAAGAAATAACTCCAAAAGGAAATTGATATTTGGCACATAACATAGACAACAATATAAATTTTGAATAATAGGACAATAATGTAGACAAGTAAAAGTAGTCCAGTAGAAGGGTTCACGGAGAGAGTATAGTATGTTAGAGCATGTCACTGAGGGTGACAGAAAAGGCCACACCTGAATAAAGCTTATTGTTTTGAAGAGGTCACGGGGATGGAGTGCATTAGGTGAGGGTATTGAGGGGAGGGCAAATAGAAGGCTGGCGCCGTGCTCAACATGAGCAAAGATCCAAATGAACATGTGATGGCATCATGGCTGTGATACTATCACTTTTCCCCATCAACTTAAGAGATAATCGGAGCAGTCAGAACATGTGATGACTGATGACATCATGGCAGTGAAACCATCACAGTTTCAATTTATTGTTGATCGAAAAATTGTACAAATAAATCTCTGGCCTTTCGCCTTTGTCATATGATGTGAATGTAAATCTTTCATCTGTTCAGCTAACTAGGCAAGAAATATTGTTTCTCCAGAAAGAAAGTAAATACTTGTTTCTTGAAAACTTGACTTTGATTTATTTTAAAACTAATAACAAATCTGAGATGTCATGTCTCTTTGTTAGTTTAACTTGAGTTAATCATTCTAGTTCCTTTTTGATATCTGTACTTATTATTATATTCTGTATTTGTGATTGTTGGAACAGCTTCTATGCTTATCTGACTTGGAGTACGACTACATCAACCCATACGACTCTTCATCCCGCATCAATGCTGTCGTTATTCCAGAGTTTGCTGTGCAAGGAGCATTGTGCTCTCTGTTTCTTTTGACTCAGCATTGGTTTCCCTTTCTTCTAATGGCACCTATCACTTATTACCATGTGAACCTGTAAGAATCTGGTTTTGTTGTTTTGTTTTTCATTTTATTGATATAGCTATAATTTATTTATTGTTGTAAGGATATCACTTAATGAATTATGTAGGAGCACTATGTTGTGAATACAATCATTATTTTGATTTTCTTTGTTGTGGATTATTGGCAGACGGAACTTAATACTCGATTTTCATGTTGAAATGGAGATATAAACATTGGCGTAGTTTCGTTGTTTAGGTGCAGCAATTCTTTTTCGTCTCTGTAATTTTCTCTTGCACTATCAAAGTAGGTTTTCCTACAAATATGTATTTCTTCAAGAAGTGACACCAAAGTTGCACAAAAACTCAGTAGCATCTCATCTGTGTGAACTGTGAACTATGAGTAATGGATTCAAAGCAGTTGTTCATTGGCGTGTAATCAAGCTCTAGAATTATATCCCAATTATAAAGAGCAATACTTGCAATTTTACTATATTTATTACTGTAGTATCTTCCTTTTAATATTTAATTAGCAAGAAATCTTGGAGGGGCTACTATGACCCTAGAAAAAGTTATGTAGATCGAAGTCACATAAATTTTCACACACTAGAGGATATTCTAGCTGTTTAAAGTAATTATAATTGGAAGAAGGATGATTAAGTCTAAATGTTAAGAGGGAATGCCCCTATGCCGATGAGATGGTATAGGAACTATAGCTGATGGGTGAGGGGGTTGACTCTTGGCAGATATTCAGCCTACAACCTTGAGGTATGGTTCATTGTGTGTGTGTGGGGCAGCTTGTCTGTAGCTAATTAAGGATCCATAGTGGGTGGTATTGGAGGGAAGCTTGATCCAATTGAATATAGGGAGGTGGAAGCAACATGTATTGATGGGGAATCCTTATCGAGGAGGAAAGCAGGGTTCGGAGTTGGGTTTGGTGAGGTGGCAGAGATTGGGCCATTGGGTTTAATGGGGCCTGAGGAGGCCTTTTTCATATCCTGCAGGTGTTGATGAGGGGTCACAAGTAGAAATGAGCATCAATCGGGCTGGCCCGATTCGACCCATGTCCCGATCTGTATAACCCGACCCAAGCCGTCCATATAATTTACATGGATGGGCTGGGCCAAATTTTGGCCCAAATTCTTGTACGGACTGGGTCAGGGCCAAGGTAAACCCAGGCCCAAAAACCCAGATACCTAGATTTTTTAAATATATATGTATATATAACCCATATAATATGTATCCTTTGTAATATATATTCGACTTTAAACTTTCCAAATTACATTTGATTTAAAATCTGTTTAGTTCGTCATATTAATAAGACTGAAGTAACAATGGACTAGAGTATATTTATGCTATGTGCACTCATTTGATATTTAGCATATTTGCTATAATGTACAACATAATCTAACCTCATTATAGAGATATGTAGTTTCATGTGTTTTTCTGTTCATTTACTTTGAGTGCCATGTGCTTAGCATGTGCCTCACTTACTCTTTTTCTTATGTTGTTTAGTCCCATATGGGTAGCGCTTAGTTTAGTCTCTTGTTATGTTTGCTATATAAGAGACTCCTATGTAATCTGTTTGACTCATCCAATAAACAAGATTTCTTCTATCTACATGGTATCAGAGCCCCCCCGCCGCCACCACAGCCCTTCCCTCCTTCCTCCACCCCTAACCCTATCCCTAGCCGCCGCCCCCCCTCCAGCCGGCGCCGCCCCTGCTGCCCAGCAGCGGCACGTTGCTGCTGCCGCTCCCAACAACCACCCGCCATTCTTTTTCCCCTCCTCCCTTCCTCCCTCCCCTCCCTACCCTCTCCTCCATCTCTTCTACCCTCACCATATCCACCTTTCCCCCCTTTTTCTCCCTCCCTATCACCTTCTAAAGCCTTACGTACAGCCTGTGCACTTTCTAATTTTTCTCCGCCTACGTCCGGAAAGTTGCGGATTTGTGATCGGGAAGACTCTGGCCTTCTAAGTTGAGAGTCTACTTTGTTCCTCCGTATTTCTGCCTGCGCCTCATGCTGGAATATTGATTTTTCCTCATGACGGCGTAGGTTTCTATGTCTTATCTGCCCATATTGGGTTCCTCTGATCTGCCTTGTCAGATCTCTGCTACTTCTGCCCATTAGGGTCACTGCTGCATCTGCCTGTCCGGGGTTCTCTTGCTTCTCTACGGCGTGGTTCTTTTCTGCTGCAATGGCATATTCTGAGCCACCCAGATCTCTGTGCGTCACCACTGTCAAACTTGAAGGAGGCTCCAACTACCACCTGTGGTCTGCGTCGTTTGTGTTGTATGTTAAAGCACAAGGACGGTACCATCATCTCACTGCTGAACCTCCTGCTGCCCCTGCTGCTAATGCGGAAAACAAGACTAAACAGGACTACATTCAGTGGTCCAAGGATGACTCCGGCGTCATGTCTTGGATTCTCAACAGCACCGAACCTCGGATCAGCCAGTCTCTACTCTGCTTGCATGATGCCAAGACAATGTGGGATCAATTGGCACATGTTTATTCCCACCAGGAGAATCCCAAGCGGGTGTTCGAGATTTTCAAACAACTTGCCAAGAAGGAGTTCTCCACTGACTTGTCGATCGACGACTTCTACAACCAATGTTCTGCTCTATGGAATGAATATGAGCTGTATCATCCGTTGACTGCCGATATCAAAGTTGCACAGCAGCATCACAATGAACTTCGCCTGGTGCAGTTTTTGGCTGCGCTTCCTGACTCCTTCTCAGGGGTTGTTGATCAAATCCTATCCAGTGACCCGCTCCCTACTGTCCGGGATGTCCTCAAACGAGTCCAGCGACTACCTTCACTAACTCCTGCTTCTGCTCCTGCACCTTCGGCTCTGGTTGCTCGCTCTACTGATTACGGCCGTGGTCGTGGCCGCGGTCGAGGCCGTGGTGTCCGACCTCCTACTTCGAGTGGACGGGGAACTCCTGCACCTGGACGGAGCACTTCATCTCAACCCCGTCACTGTGGCTGGTGTGGCCGTGATAACCATACTGAGGACCGCTGCTGGATAAAACATGGTAAACCTGCTTGGGCCAACCAAGCGACTGATGATACTGCTCCTGCTGCTTCTTCTGTGGATCAATCTGTTGCACCACCTAACACTGACTGGTTGCGCTCGGAGTTTGACAGAATGTTTCAAGAACGTCTGGCACAACTACCGTCTACCTCAGATTCATCAGCCATGCTTGCCTCGTCCTCATCCGGTAACACAAAGTGGTGCATCGACTCTGGTGCTTCCACACATATGACTGGTACTCGTCATTTATTTTCACAACTTACCAATCATACTCCTATTTCTTCTGTCACTGTGGCCAATGGTTCAAGAACTACTGTTAGTGGTGCTGGCACTGTTCCTCTATCAAAGGAATTATTTCTTCGTTCTGTGTTATATATCCCAAACTTTCCTGTCAATTTACTTTCGGTCAGCAAAATGGTTAAACAATTAAACTGCTCTGTTAAATTTGACCCGTCTGGTTGTATTATGAAGGACCTCCGCACGAAGACGAGGATTGGTTCGGGCCGTGAGGGACCAGATGGGCTGTACTACCTGGATGGACCACCTACTCCAAAGGCGATGCTCTCTACCTCGGTGACAGATCTTCAACTGCATGTTAGACTTGGTCATCCATCTGCGGCGAAGCTAAAACATCTTTTTCCTGGAATTTCTGGCAATAGCTTTACTTGTGAATCTTGTGTAATGGGCAAGCATACAAGATCTGTTTTTCCTGCAAAAAAATCTATTTCTTCTTCAGCACCTTTTGAACTTGTGCATGCTGATATTTGGGGGCCATGTTCTGTGCCTAGTCATTCTGGAGTGAAATATTTTCTGACTTTTATTGATGATTACTCCCGTCTTACTTGGCTGTTTTTGCTCAAAGGTCGAAACACTGTATTAAACTGCATTAGTACCTTTTTTGCTGAAATTAAAACTCAATTTGAGCGGCCTATTAAAACCTTCCGGACTGACAATGCCCTAGAATTTATGCAACAATCTGTGTCTCAGTTTTGCAACTCCCATGGCACACTTCACCAAACTACTTGCCCGTACACTCCACAACAAAATGGTGTAGCCGAACGGAAAAATCGCCATCTTCTTGAGGTTGCTCGCACTCTCCTGTTTCATTACAAGGTGCCTCACTGTTTTTGGCCTGATGCAGTTTCGACAGCATGCTATCTTATTAATCGCATGCCTTCTGTTTTGCAAAACAAAGTTCCCTACACTCTGTTATTTCCTGATAAACCCTTATTCTCTGTGCCTCCTCGCATCTTTGGTTGTACATGCTTTGTTAAAAACCTTCGTCTTGGTCTCACAAAGTTGGATGCCCGGTCTGTGAAATGTGTTTTCTTGGGGTATTCCCGTACTCAGAAAGGTTATCGCTGTTTTGACCCTGATAAGAAACAATGGTTTGTAAGTGCGGATGTGATATTTTTTGAACACATGCCGTTCTACTCTGCTGCTGGGGATCGTCTGCATACTGATATTTTGAATAATACTCCTCTTCCCGTGGTTGAAGAAATACCTTCTGTTCCTACTCCACAAGAGAAACCTCTACAGGTATACAAACGAAGACCAAAGCCCCTCACTGCCCCGGCCGAACCAAATCCTGCGTCAGCGGAGGATCCACCACAGGCTGAGGTATTTTCTGATTTACATCTTCCTATTAGTTTACGAAAAGGAGTTCGTTCATGTACTCAACACCCTATTAGTCACTTTTGTTCTACTGATCATCTGAGTGACAGTCTTGCATACTTTACATCTGCTTTATCTGCTGTGCACATTCCTAAGAATGCTGATGACGCTCTTCGCCACCCTGCCTGGAGACATGCCATGGAACAGGAAATGCAAGCCCTATATGATCAACACACCTGGGATCTGGTTGATAAACCTTCTTCTTGTCATCCAGTTGGCTGTCGATGGATCTTTACTGTTAAATATGAACCAGATGGCACCATTGCACGCTTGAAAGCTCGATTAGTGGCGAAAGGATATACGCAAACTTATGGTGTTGATTACTTTGAGACGTTTTCTCCGGTCGCCCGTCTTAATTCTGTTCGTATTTTGGTTTCTGTTGCTGTCAATAAAGACTGGCCTCTCTATCAATTAGATGTGAAAAATGCTTTCTTATATGGCGACCTTCAGGAAGATGTCTATATGGAGCAACCCCCAGGATTTGTTGCTCAGGGGGAGTCTGCTTCTCAAATCTGCAAGTTGCGCAAGGCAATCTATGGGTTAAAACAAAGTCCACGTGCATGGTTCGACAAACTCAGCAAAATCTTAATGTCCTTTGGCTTTCGACGGTCGCAGGCTGATCACTCTGTTTTCATACGCAAAACCACAGCAGGACTGGTTATTCTTATAGTGTATGTTGATGACATCATCTTATCTGGCAGTGACCCCGCAGGGATACAAGCAACCAAGCAATATCTCGCACAACACTTCATTACAAAAGACCTGGGCAAATTGCGCTATTTTCTGGGAATTGAGGTTGCTCGATCATCTGCAGGTGTTTCTCTCTCTCAGCGCAAATATGTTCTTGACTTATTACAAGAAACAGGAATGTTGGGATGCAAGCCAGCCACCACTCCTCTGGATCCCAATATGGATTGGGACAGTGATTCTTCTCCTGCATATGCTGACCGTCATCAGTTCCGAAGAATAGTGGGCAAACTCATTTATCTGACTGTCACCAGAGCTGATTTAGCTGCTGCTGTGGGATTTGTTAGCCGCTATCTTGATAAACCCCGGCAATGCCACTGGGATGCTATTATTCATATTCTTCGGTATCTTAAAAGTGCTCCTGGAAAAGGCCTCTTGTATAAGAAACATGGCCACTGTGACTTATCTGGTTTTTCTGATTCAGATTATGCAGGGAGTCGTTCTGACAGGAAATCCACTTCTGGATACTGCACTTTTGTGGGCGGCAATTCAGTTACCTGGCGCAGTAAAAAACAAACTGTTGTGGCAAGATCAAGCGCTGAGGCAGAATATCGAGCGATGGCTCATACTACTTGCGAGCTGCTATGGGTTCATAGTCTTCTGCAGGAGTTTGACATATCTCCGCCTAGCCCTATGCCCATGTTCTGTGACAATAAGGCGGCCATTTTCATTGCGAGCAACCCAACCTTCCATGAAAGAACCAAGCACATTGAGGTCGACTGCCACTTTGTCCGGGAAAAGGTTCTTTCAGGTCAGATCTACACTCCATATATCAGTACAGAACAGCAGCTTGCGGATATCTTCACCAAAGTGCTACCCAAGACTCGCTTTCAGACTCTGAGTTCCAAGCTGGGCTTCGTCGATATCTTCGCTCCAGCTTGAGGGGGAGTATAGAGATATGTAGTTTCATGTGTTTTTCTGTTCATTTACTTTGAGTGTCATGTGCTTAGCATGTGCCTCACTTACTCTTTTTCTTATGTTGTTTAGTCCCATATGGGTAGCGCTTAGTTTAGTCTCTTGTTATGTTTGCTATATAAGAGACTCCTATGTAATCTGTTTGACTCATCCAATAAACAAGATTTCTTCTATCTACACTCATAAATGGGATGTATATTACCTACATTAGACGTATCTCAAAAAATTATCTCAATCCCACATTTGTAGATCATTCATATAAATAAAATGTGCATATTCTAATCAATGGGAGGCCGCATAAGTTTCAAAATGGTTGGATCATGGTTGTTAGTATCTCATAGATATATGGGAAATGATTGTGATTTTTAAACATGTCTAATCTTGACAATATTCCTGTCAACTGTTGGATTTTTTTTACAAGTTGTAAATTTGTTAGATTTACATGTGATGCATATAGTTGTATCGGTCAGTAAGTGTCCAAAACTTTATTAATAATGTAATTCTATGTACATGTTTGAAAATATTTGTAACAGCCCCCTCCTCCTGTTATCTCCATTAGGCAAAGACCATCATCCATTATTTTCGGGATCCAAATTTGCAATAAACAACCAATAGTTATTAATAATTCCAGATAAAGACATTGTTTACAAGAGTGATGAAGAAAAAGATGTCGTTTGAGGGCTTACATAACCTTTAGAAAAGGGAAACTACTAATTATTCTGGAATGAACTAGCTAAATCCTCCATGTATCATCGACTTTACATCTTGTTTATCCCTCTTGGAGTCCATATTTTCATTCTTCAGATTGGAGACTAACTTAGAATGCCGACAAACAAAACACGAGTCAACATAAAACTATGTTGTGCACGTGGGTGCAATCAGAAATGTGTGTATGTAATATTAACGACATATATAGATCAAATTATTTTAAGCAATGAACTACTCTCACCTTACATTTTCAATCCATAATTATTCTATCTCATTTGGTGTTCCACTCCTTGTTCCAATAATGGATTTAATGGAGGTTGCCCCAACAATGAGTTCCTTGGTGATTATCACAGCAACGGGCTTTCTTCACCTTATCATATTGTTTTTATCACTCTCTACTTGCAAGTATTGAATCAACCAAGGCATTTTGCAATATAAAGACTAAACTTCTAGCAAACTTTGGGAATCTTTGAAAGCAAAGCATGATTAAGAGCGATTAGCCTAGGAAGTACGAACACTTCTATACAGTCCTCGTGTCCGTGTCAGACACGTTTTGGACACGGACGCTTCCCGGACACAGCCCAAAACGTTTTGGACACGACCAAGACGTTTCCTATCCATTTTTGTCTCTTTTTGCAGCCCGAACACGGCTGGACACTGCCCAGACACTCATTGGACACATCGGCCTAACAGTTTCTTCTGTTGCAACATAGTTCAATGTATAAAATCCAGTGATTAAAAAAGCGGTCCGCTTCGCGCTTAAGCGTTGTGGAAGGGGCAACCATTGTTTTTTGGGCCTAGGTGGGTGTTGAGGCGGATTGAACCGAAGCAACCGCTTTTTAGTAAAAATCCCCGCCTTGGTCCGCTTAATTGGGCCCACTTTAGCGGCCCGCTTCAGCCTCTTTCTAGCAAAGTGTGGTTATATTGTCAATTTACTTACCTGATTACGTAGACCCTTAAACCTGAACACCCCGTCGACTTCCCAATAGAAGATGTTAGAAACCCCGACAATAATGTAGCTAGGAAATCGTTTTTGCGGGCCTTTTGGTTTCCGATTGGGAGTGGGAAACCGTTCCTATTCCTTGGCTCCCCTGTCCGTCCATAAAAGGAGCAACAACGGCTACACAAAACAGACTAACAACGACAGTTTCTTTGGAGCTAAACAAGTCGATCCTCAAAGGAAAGTATCTCAAAGGAGGAGATGTTGCATCCCTGGAGTCCGCCTAGAGTCCGAGAAGCGCCCGGTCACCCCTAGACGTCAAGGTTAACAAAGGGGAAGCAAGAACCAAAAATAGAGGTTATAAATATAAAGCTTTCTCTGGGTCGACAAGTTAGTATTTTAATTTGTTGTTTCTCTTAAGTTAAACATCTTGCTTCTGATTTTTATATACAATGATGTCTTGTGTGTACTAGTTCTCTATTAGTGATTAACAATCACATTTGTGACTGACATAATTGACTCAACATGCTTCATTTCAGTAACATTCACCACACTCCATTACTGCTTCCGAGTGTAATGATTCCTATTGTGTTGTAACTTACTGCCTATGTGCCTAGTGCCTACATATTCTATTCTTTTGGATTTTGTAACGACTTGGTATATTGTAGATTGGTAATTAAAACTAATAAATATTTGAAGATAATATGATTCATACCTATTCAATGTATCTATACATGATGATTTTGTTTTTACTCGTTCTAGGAGCGAGGGCTATGGATTTGTTTGATATTAGTGTATTTTAGCTTGTAACCATTTACTTTTACATTTAGGATCCTATTTAATCTATGAATATCTTTCTGATGCAATGAAATATCATTCAAAATGCTTGATTGTTGAGTAATATTTCTTTATGTCAGTAGTATGACTGTCACTAAATTTTCACCATTTTTAAAAGAATGCAGACTACTTTTTCAAAAAGCGCCCACTTTAGTTCGCTTTAAAACTCGCTTTCTGCTTCAAGGGGGTCAATCCGCACGCTTCCCACTTCGCGCTAAAACCTAGATAAAATCTGAATATGCAGTTACTCCCTGTGCTCACCAGCCTAGCATTAATTAATTACATATGAAAATTAGTTCATATTGATTGTTCAAGTCTAGTGGTAGCATTAATTAGTTACATAGGTCATTTATACATAGATCTAAGAAAATACATTCCCAAAATAACTTTTCAAACCATTTTATGTATATATGCAACGTATGTAAGAATTTTCAAATTATTGTATATCTGCAACTTCATACCATATTTCATGGATCTAGAAGTTTAGTTTATAGATCATGTGTATAATAAAAGATCTAGAGCACTTAGGAGTGTTATTTTTGGAGTATTTCTTTCGATTTATATAAAAGAAGGTAGGAATAGGTGTAGATTGGCTAGGGTAGGGGAAAGATACCCTAGAATGAAAAGAAATATCCTCTAGAAGCAAGAGTTTTTAAGAAAATTCCCAAAATAGTCCGGCCAGAGTAGCCCGGGTGGTAAGAGCTCGGTAAGTCCCAATGAAGGACCCGGGTTCAAACCTCACCGAAGGCACTTTGCGAACGACAATTCACGCTGATTAGGCGCGGGAGGGGGGGTGACCGGACCACTCCCTCTCATGCCTCGAGAGTTTACCATGTCGGCTTCGCCCGAGATGGGTTCTCTCGATCATAAAAAAAAATCCCAAAATACCCAAGATGTAGCAGCAACAACCCTAGTAACAATATTTCTTGAAAGCAATGTTCAAAATTTCGATGAAATGGTCGAAATTTCGCCCAAAATTTCTGTTTTGGTGGCAATCGAACATCGAAAGTGACTGACGAAACTCTCAAAACAGGCAAATTATCGATTTTTTTTCTACTTTTTCGTATACTATGTACTACCTAGAGCATATTTTTTTGCAAAGTTTTGTGCCTTTATGTCTATACTGTTGATTTCACCATTGAAAATTGACATAAAAAATCCCCATCGAAATGCCCATCGAAACAGTTCAGGGTCATTCACTAAAAAATGACGAGACCCCACCCCCACATATCCAATATGAAATGTTATTACATATTTGAGTAGATCTACACTAGTAGATCATTGATCGTTCTAGTAAAATTTCATAAATTAATTCGTTTATTTTGTCGAAACGCCAGGAACAAATTATTTTTCGAAGTTTCTGTCAAAATTTGTTGAAATTTTTGTTTCTGTGGCCACTGGAACGACATCGAAATCGGACATTTTCTTTGTTGCTTGAAACTTGAAAGGCAAGCCGTGTTTCTGAGCCAGTTTGCAAAATCATGGCCCAATCCCGCCCTTTTCTGCAAAAATCCCCCTATTTTGAAATTTGCACCTAGGTGCGAAAATTTTGCACGTCCCATTCCCTGCGTATGTGCATTTCGATGTTTGGTTGGAAAAAAAATCAGAAATTTAGTTGAAATTTTGTTCCATGCTATTAACTACCCAGTCATCATTACAAGACGTACCTCATTTTGCTTGGGTGGAGAGAACATGATTTATTGATGGCTCAGATTGGCTAGACTTGGAGATCATAGTCTGAGAAAAAAAATCTTGGAGTTGCTCCATCTATCTTGCAAGAAGCAATCGAGCTATTGTTCTTGATGTAATTCCATAGCATTCGTTGCACTCCCTTGTCCTATGTACCGATCGTTTTCCCTCGAATTTCTTCTTTTTTCGGGGTGGAATTTCCCCAACAGAAATCCACAACGTGTCAACTGTCAAGGTCTGTGACAATGAGTGCACACGAGGAAAGCTCATGTAGACCCAGAAGAAGTTTTGCTCAAAAAGGTTGAGTTTTCATTTGAGTCATTAGAACCGGCCATGATGGCTTTGTGAGCCTCTTCTGCTTCAATACGAAAATACACCTCTTCCAGTCTAGGAATGAAAGTCCCATTCTGCAACATATTTAAACTCTGCATTTGGACTACCCTAGAATATAAAAGTGTCTCTTCCTTTCTCGTTCCTAAAATAGCTTATGATATTGCAATTCCATGTATCTTCAACTATAAATCCATCTCCTCCCACTTTGTTTCAAGAGGCTATGGAAATCTGTTGTGCTGAATTTTCCGTGTTGAAGAGTATATATCTCCTTATTCAGCTGATATATCTGGATCTTGTCGGCGAGCAGTAGCTCGGGTGGTCAAGCACGGGTGCCCCTCAAGAAGGGTCTCGGGTTCGAATCCTCCCGGTGGTGCTGTTTGGAAATGAATTTCCCACCACGTCAGCCGACCTTTGATGTGACTTGTTTGGGATCCCAATTTGTGGGCGGAGGGGTTCCCCGGGTTTACCATCCCTGCTATCTAGGCGCTCACCTGTGGGGGGTGGGTTTCCCCGGCAATAAAAAAAAATGGATCTCCTTTTTTTTTTTCTTCTATCTAAACACATTTTTCAAAACCATATTTTTGAAGAAGTTTCTTTCGTATAATCAGGGGTTGTATGTCAGGAGCAACCAAATTCACAGTCCAAGATTTAACTTGGTTGTTTTCTACATACCATTGGTCCCATCCCTTATTTTGCTTGCATGGGCTTTCTTTGTCCCATTAACATAGCCTATTCTTCCCTGACCAGTTATTGTCATCTCAGCAGCAGCAGCACATAAGACATAATTGGTATGACTTAGCTCTGTCTTGGTGATTTGCATGGTTGACATGTCGTTGCACCTGGAGGACTACATGATAAAGAAGAGGACTATATGATAAAATACAGGAACGCTAAACACAATCTGAGGGCTGTGCAAAACTTGCTGGAAAAACAAAAAAATGGCAGGAAAGAGTCTTGCTTCACGCGGACTGTAGCACGACTGCAAAACAGCACATGATGGTGCAACACCAATGCAAATCAGCAAGCGATGCAGGCTGCACATAAGCAAGCAGAGTAGCTGCAAATCAGGAAAAATCATGTGCAAAGGGATTTATGCAGCACTGAAAATAATCATACGTCCATGAAAACTTAAAGAGGGGGCCTATCCCAAGTGGCTGTAGCACTGCCCGCAGCAGCGACCAGAAGAAACAAAGAACAACAATAGGAGGTAGCTTTCCCTACTGTCCGGTTCTGATGTAATGGTGGTAGAAATCTAAAATCCGGGCATTGGTTTGCCCGCTGACCAGAGACTGTTGCAGTCGAAATCCAAAATCATGGTATCAACAGCGGCTAAAAAGGAGCAATTGCTGATGGCGTGCTAGGTGCGTAAGGGAGCATATCTAGTAGTCAGCAGCCGAAAGAGAGTTCCTGATCGTCAGGTCTCTGATACCACATGGCATGGGAGACATGATTTAATGTGGAAAAGCCTCCGAGGGGGTAAAAGACTATGAGAAAGCCCTAGCCATCACAATGGCCTAGGGTTGCTAATGCTTTCTTGATCTCATAGATGGGGGGAGTTGTTACAGTATATAGAGCAACAAAGGCTATATGGATCCAATGCCAAGATCCATTTAGCAACAGAAAGTTAAAACTTAATAAACCTTTAATGTTTACTTATTTAACCCACCTGGCTTGTATATGTTCATACTAATAGCAGTTTCATCGTGTTCATTCCAGTTCAAAAAAGTTGCATCTTCTTGTTGATGTCAATCTACAACCGGTTCAAACTGATTTGCCTGATCTAGCATTTGAAGCACTGGTGTTAACTGTGACAGAAATATACTGCTATAGTACAGAAGAGATTCATTATGACTCTTCGAGTGAAAGGAATTTTCTTTGGGATTAATGGGAGCACCACCACAAGCAGGGCCATTTAGTGTGACCTTCTACAGCCTGCAAACTCTTGTGGCCCATGTGTGCCCCCACCCACACGGGAGTCATTCAAAGCGCATAGTTAGCCAGCCTGTGCGATGGCTAACAATTTCGAGAAATAGCTCCCCCACACGGTGTCGAACCCTTGCCCCACCTGAGCTACACCTCGCTGGCGAGTAAAGTGATTTTATTATGCCTATTACAATGATAAAAAACATGCTAAAGGAAAGACAAAAAAATTCAAAGCAAAAAGTTACAATAAGGGGTGAAATATAATGCTCTAAAAGGTAAGCTGTATTCCTTGTGAGGTTGGTTTCTTATCTAAGAATTCTACTTGTGTTTCCAAACAGTTAACAAAACTCATGGGGCAAGCCTTGAGGGTGAAGGTCTCCATGCCTTGCCCTGATACATAAGCTTGCAGCATCTTGCGGGTTTACAAACAACTAAATTGCACAACCAATTAACTGATGCTTCTTATAATATTTCATCAGGTGCTATTTATTAGAATTTTTGACTTATTGTATGTTGCTCACCCATAAAGCCTGCAAAAATCATGCCAGTTATACCAAATCAGATGCTTCTTTTGCACCTAACTTTGATTTCAAACTAATGCTTTTTTATTTTCTTTGCAGGTATACAAAACAAAAACATCTCATAGACATAACTGAAATATTTAGATTATTAAATGATGAAAAGAGATACCGAATGATAAAGCTGGGTTTCTATGTGAGCTTGTTTTTAATAGTTATTTACAGGTCTGGTCCTCTAACCAGGTGAAAATTTCTCAAATTTATGCTACTTTTTTGGATGAGCAGTTTACACTGCGAAATTGCTAATGCTTTGCTGTGAAATGCTGTTCCTCATCATCAGATATGAAAGCATAAAATTATTTATGGTTATTCTTAGTTGTTGTCTACATGATTTACAGATTAACAGGAAGATAAAACCTCACAGAATATTGGTTTTTTTTCCTTTTCTCAAAGCACAAATGTATGATATATATGACTTCTATTTAAAATGGCAATCTGTCCCGTATGAATTATTTTCTTTAGTTTATATATTAACTATTAAGAGCTTTCTCAGCCTAAATTCTTGAATGCATCTCTGTTTGCAACTTTTATCACCTCTTGTAATTACACTATACCAATCCCACTTGATACTATAAACCTAAAATAAAGATGATATACAATTAGGTTGCAAAGATTCTTCCAGAAATGCTCGATGCACTTTTGGCTCCCTAGACATTACTGTTTTCCGTGTAGACCACCACAACCACATTATTTTATATGCTCAATTAATGTTGCACTCACTAATATCTTTAAGTTTAAGTTACTACATTAACCTAGTTGCTGATCACTTGATGTTTTGGTTCATTAGCTAATTGTCCCTTTTCAAACCAAACAAGCCTCATCTTGGTTAAGGATATGCATTCAACAAAACATGGGTTGAACTTTGCCATGTAATATTGATTGATCTCTTGGTACTAAAAGCCGATCATCCCTAAAAACTAGGAAAATGAAATTATCAAAAGCAGATCATGGCTCTATGTGGTGTCAAAATATTCATATTTCCCTCGCTATATCAGAGAATGCCAAACAATCAAGAAGTTGGGGCATTATTCAAGATCCGATGTAACGAAATGGTATATATATGCACACTATTTTGTTGCGTTTGAGGTATATAATGTTAATATTATATCCATTATCACTTCTTTCTCCTTTACAAGGACATCTCTGTCTTTTTTTATTTTTGGGGGGGGGAGGGGTAGAAGCTAGAAAGCATGGACATGAACACAGGATACAACCATTTTGGAAAATATGAAACACAGACACAACATTGGACACGTCAAAACATATGATATGCACATATATATGAGTGTGTATGCATACATAACTAATCTAGAAACACAGAGATTTACAAGATTTGTAACAAAGTCAATCACATTTTTCTGAAACACATACATGTGTATGTGTGTGTGGAGTCATCCGTCACTTAAAACTCCAAACCTGACTCATTTCCCAACTCAAGCGGTAAATGAAAATAAAAAACACAATCATCATGCTTGTAGAAGATGGCGTGTGTATGATCATAGTTTCATTATGCTCATGGTGGTTTAGGAGTATGATGTGTGTTGAAGTAGTTTATGAAAGAGTTGAGAAAGGTAACAATTGACATAGTGGAGGGTGTGTGCTATTGTTGGACATATGCTGTGGAGGTGAGGAAGGGGAGGAGTCTATTAATGGACCTTGCGTAAGTAGAGGGAGGACATGTAAGGAGAAGGAAGAAGAGGATGGGCCAATGGTGAGGAGGAAAAGGAGATTCTAGGAGGCGTCTGACATGTGTGGGACATGGGCACTCCGTGGATGCGTTTCTCGTGTGTTCACCGTGTGTTTAGGTGTGTCCACGTTCCCATATGTTCACCGCGTGTCTAGGTGTGTTGATGTCGAACACGTGTCCATGACAACCATGCCAATGTCCAACACTCAATATTATCTTTAAGTTTATGTTAATACTTTAACCCAGTTGCTGATCTCCTGATGTTTTGGTTCATTATCTAAATGTTCTTTTTCAAACCAAACAAGCCTCAACTTGGTTAAGGATATGCATTCAACAAAATCGTCCGACATGGGTTAAACTTTTCCATGTAATGATGGTTGATCTCTTGGTACTAAAAGCCAATCATCCTTAAAAACTAGACAAATTAAACTATAAAAAGCTGGTGAATGCTCTACTTGGTGTCAAAATATACATGTTTCCCTCGTTGTATCAGAGTACGTTACAATCAAGGTCGGGGCATTGTTTAGGATCCGATGTAATGAAATGGTGTAGGTATGCACATTATTTTATTGCCTTTGAGGTACAAAAATGTTGTTCTTATTTTATCAAGGAGTGCATCCCTAGGTGCTCCACATGACACTCAAACCTAGGAATCATAGGTGAGTTAGGCAAACGAGACTGGCTGGGCGACCACCTAGGCGGTCAAGGCGGACGAACTAGGTGCTTCTGCTGCAGTTGATACAAACAGGTCAGTCCGTATACTACTGTTTGTTTCTTTAATGTTTTTGTACTTCCTCTTGTTTCTCCTGTTCTAGTTTCTTTCTTTTTCTGACAGTTGCTCCTGCATTTCCTGTTCCTGCTACTCTAGGAAGCATGGACACTTCCCAGGAGATCCCGTGGCCGTCCTCACCCCGTGTCGGACGTGTCCACTTTTTTTTTGAATTTTAAGACTTAGACACAGCTTGGACACGCCGACCCATTAAAAAATGCGGCCCAGTCATGTTAACTAAGGGAAAAAAACGCATAAACCCAACCCTCCTCACTCCTAATTCCGTCCCGACACTCCTCACTCACGAGCCCTAAACCCCTCTCGTTTCTCTGGTCCTCCCGTCTCTCCCGCTGGCTTGTTCTCTCCTTGCCGCCAAGGAAGCTGCTTCCTCCCACTGCAGCCATCGGCAACCACTCCTGCAATCGTCGGCAACCGCTCCTCTCACAACTGCCCCCCTTCTCCTCCAGCAGCAGCCGCCCGGGGAGAGTAGCAGCGAGCAGCAAGCAAGAAGCCACGAGGGGAGCTACAATCGCCGTTGCTGCCGTCGTCAATAGCTGCCGCACCGCCAGATTCCCAACTGTCACGCCGCTGCGAAGACCTGCTTCACGCTCCAATCATTTCCTCCGACATCAGGTACCCCTTTCCCCCTTTTTTTTCTTCCATTATTTTGTTTATTCTCCCTACTCCCTCCTCTACTTCCTCAGTTCCACCACTCCCCATTCTCCTCCACTTCAATCTATTTTCTCATAACCCAACCTCCTGTGCTGTACGATTCTTTCTACTAAGCGTTTTTTTTTCTCCCAACCTTGTGCACCTCGTCCCTATCTTCCTCCACTTCCTCCACTCCACGTTCTCCCTATTTTCTTCCTCCTCCACTCCCTATTCCTCTCAATATCTACCTCCACGACAACCAATTTCTTGACCCCCCTCTTGCTCAATCTGCTGCACGACCTGCTGCCCCAATTTTCTTCCCTTTTTTTTTAGTGACCGAGAGAACCCACCCCGGGCGAGCCCGACATGGTAAACTTTCGAGGCATGAGAGGGTGTGGTCCGATCACCCCCTCTCGCGCCTAATCAGCGTGGATTGCCGTTCGCAAAGTGCCTTCGGTGAGGTTCGAACTTGGGTCCTTCATTGGGACTTACCGAGCTCTTACCACCCGGGCTACTATGGCCGGACAATTTTCTTCCCTTTTTTCATTTCTCTTTTCCTTGTACCCCCTGCAACCATCCGATTTACTGGTTATTCTTCTCCACAAATATTTTTCTTCCCTTTCTCATCTCATTCATCTTCTCTGAATACCCCATGACCCCCTCATTCTTAGTAAATTATCAAAATCACGAAATTAGAGTTTACTATTAGTCTAATAATCCGATTGCATTTAAATTAATTAAGTTTACTGTTTTCATGGAATTAATTGGTCAATTTAATCTATTGCATGGAATTGATTGGTCAATTAAGTTTACTGTTTGACTGTTTGCATGGTCTGATTGCATTTAAATTAGTTAAGTTTACTGATTGCATTTGCATGTAATTATGTTTACTGTTTAATTGAGTTTAGTATTTAATTGTCTATACCTGCCATCTCTTGTTTTGTAATGATTGCATGAATTTGATTGTGGTTTGTTGTATTTGTTTGTTCTTGTTGGTTGATTTAGGAAATGAATCCGATAAATTTGGAGTCAGAAGTGGTGGATGGCACCACTCCTTTGTGGCAATATGTCACAAAGTTGGAGAAGGCTGCAAAAGGGGGAAACTATTTGTTTCAATGAATCTATTGTATGACCACTTTTAAGGGGTCATATTCTAGGGTGAAGGCGCACTTATTGAGGACTCCTGGTCATGGCATCAAGGTTTGTGCAAAAGTTACTATGGCAAGTATTTTTGAGATGCAAAGAGTGTGTGATGAAGCAGAGGCAAGATTAATGCAAGCTGCTCCTAGGAAAGTGCCATTGTCTGGTAGTGGCACATTCTCAAGCCAAGGTAGTTATATTGTGAGTGCAAGCTCCACAATGGGATTATCTTTTAGGCAAGATGGCTATGCTATTGATCCTCAAAAGCGGAAGGGCATAGGGGGTTCAGCACTAGAGAAAGCATTTAACCTTGAGAAGAGAGAGCACTTGAATTTTGAAATTGCACACATGTTTTATTCTGGAGGATTGCCATTCAACTTGGCTAGAAATCCACATTATTTTGCTGCTTTCTCATATTCTGCTAATAATGCTATTCCTGGATATGTTTCTCCTGGATGCAATTCATTGAGGACCACTCTATTGCAGCGGGAGAGGGCCAACCTTGAGAAGCAACTTGAGCATATAAAGGAAAATTGGAAAAATTTAGGTGTGAGTCTTGTTTCTGATCGTTGGTCTGATGTCTAAAGGAGGCCTTTAATTAATTTCATGGCAATGTCTGAGAGCGGGCCAATGTTCTTGAAGGTTGTCAACTGTGAGGGTGATTACAAAGATAAACACTATATTGCAAATATGATGAAGCAATGCATCCAAGAGGTTGGACCACAAAATGTGGGCCAAATCATCTCCCGTGTTTGCAGGGGGCTGGCCTACTTGTGGAGGCTGATTACTCACATATTCTGGACTCCATGTGTGGTGCACACATTGAATCTTGCTTTGAAGAACTTTTGTGTTGCAAAGAACACCGAGGCAAATTATGTGGTGAATGAAGAGTGTTCTTAGAATACCGAGGTTGCTATGGATGCATCTTTCATTCGCACTTTCATTATGAACCATTCCATGAGACTTGCTATGTTTTATGAATTTGTACAATTGTAGTTGCTTGCTGTTGCAGAGACTCAATTTGCTTCAACAATTGCTCAAGTGGTTGAGGGCCATAAAGGTTGGTCTTGGAAACATGGTAGTGAGAAGTGGGCCCTCATTAGGGAGGATGATGTTGTTAAGGCCCAATCTGTCAAAGACAAAATCTTGGATGACATCTGGTGGGATAAAGTGGATTATATTTTGTCTTTCACTGAGCCCATGTATGACATGCTAAGGGCAACTAACACTGATAAGCCATGCTTGCATTTGGTGGGACACCATGATTGAAAAAGTCAAAGTTATCATCTACAAGCATGAGAGGAAAAACCATCAAGAGGAGTCCAATTTTTATTCTGTTGTTCACAAGATCTTGGTGGATTGATGGAACAAAAGCAACACTCCTCTCCATTGCATGGCTCATTCTTTGAACATTAAGCATATTTTGCTAAAGTTCTTTATGTTGAATATCACTTGCTATAATTTATCTTACACATATACTAGTTATTCTCTTATAGGTACTACTGTAATAGTTGGTTGAATGAGGATCAAACTAGGGTTGCTCCAAATCAAGATTTGGAGATCTCAGCTGAAAGAGCAAGATGTTTGAAAAGATATTTTCCTAGTCTAGAGGAACTTCGCTTAGTGAACATTGAGTTTGCTAAGTTTCCTCTTGTATTGAAGCTTTTGGTGAATTTGAATCATTGATTGACAGGGAGATCATGGAGCCACATATTTGGTGGCTTGTCCATGGAGGAACTACCCCACATCTTCAAAAACTAGCAAACAGATTACTTCAGCAACCATGTTCTTCCTCTTGCAGTGAGAGGAATTGGAGCACATACTCGTTCATCAACTCTTTGAGGAGGAACAAGATTACTTCGAAAAGAGGAGAGGATCTAGTATTTGTCCACTCCAATCTTCGTCTCTTATCAAGGAAGAAGCTAGAGTACAATCAAGGGGAGTCAAAGAGGTGGGATATTGCTGGAGATGCCTTTGATTCATTTGCAGGTGCTGGACTTCTTGAGGTGGCTGACCTCTCACTTGATGAGCCTGGCATGGAGGGTTTGCTAGTTAATGATGATGGTGATAATAATGATGATGTTTCTATTTTAGTTGAGTAGCTATGTATAAGTGTAGGTGATGCTTCTATCACAATCATGTATCTTTTTGAGGTTGTATTCTGATTTGAAAAACATGTTTAAAGCCTTTAAATTTAGTTGTATTGGCTTTGAAGATTTGTTTGAAACTATGGATTATGGAGTATGGTTTTATGAATGGTTGTATGCCCAACAAGTGAATGAAATCTGAATTCTACAATTAACTTTCCATGAGCCTTTAAATTTAGTTGTATTGGCTTTGTAGTTTGTAGGCTTGCTTGAAAGTTGAAATTATGGATTGTGGATTATGGTTTTATGAATGATTGTATTCCCATCAAGTGAATGAAATCTGAATTGTACAATTCACTTTCCATGATTGCATAAATAAATATATATATATATATATATATATATATATATATATATATATATATATATATATCAGTAAAAAAAAATCTGCCGTGTCCGTGTCTTAAAATTTTCAAAATTGCCGTGTCCCGTGTCCGTGCTTCCTAGCTGCTACTGCTGCATCTTAATATTGTGCAACTTCCTCCTATGTCCCCTCTTACTGCTATCTCCATGTTACTTATTTCAGATATTCACACGTATAACCATGGAACAGGACTTTGACTTCGAGCCGACTTTGACAGGTGTGGACATGGAAGTTTATGGAAATATCGAGGAAATGTCGAAGATTTTTACAACCAAACTTCAACGCAACTTCGACAAAAATTAAGCTAAAAATAATCATTTTGTGATGAAAACCGACATATTTCATCAAATCTAACTAAAAAACACAATATATGTTTACATATAGCCATCCATATAGGTTTACATAAGTCGTCTCCGAACTACAAAGTTCTTCCATATATAAAGTTTGTGACACTAAACAAACTACATAAAAATGGTGTAAATTTGTGGTAGATTTAGTAGAGAGGAAGTCGGTCTATTACTATTAGCTTAGAATAGTGAACAATAACATCAAAATCATCTTACCTCAAGCTCGAATAATTTTTCCCTGTCTCGCAGCAAACTCCACAAAACACCTGAAGAATGTCGCCAACTTCGACAAATGTCAAGGACATTGTGCAATTTTTGAATGGACTTGGGCCAACTTCGTCGACATATGGGGAAATGTCAACAACTTCGACGAAATGTCGAGGATAATGTGGAATCAGGATGTTTATGTGAATTCGACGTCGTCAGCCATCGACATGACATTATCGACGAAATTTCACCCCATGTCGACGACATTCAGTACCACCCGTATAACATCTCCTGCTTGCTGACTACTAGTACTACTTCTATTTGAATGTTTTATTCTATTTTTTTCTGACTTATTCCTACTCCTATATCTCCAACAGCTATTGGTGTTTGCATGTATGCGTTAAAGTTTCCTGATCTCTTCTTCACCCCTAGGTCTCCTCCAATAACTCCTTTACAGTTGTCTCTTTGTTTATCTAACTTCTTCCTTCACGTCTCCTCTATTGCTGTTGTGCTTTCCTTTTCTGACTTGCTCGGTTGCTCCTATGAGTCACTTGCATTTTTCTTTCTCCTTCAGTTCCTACTTATATTCCTCCTATTGTTATTCATCCTCTTAATTCTCCTTCCTCTGATTCTCCCAACAGATACCAATAGAAGTTAGGCATGTGACAAAATTTAATGAACAAATAGTTATCATATTGCATGTAGTATCATGTGTATAAATACATAAATATGTAACTGAAAAGAAATTAAAAAATAAAACGCCCACTAGGCAGGCTAGGCACCCATAGGGTTTAACCCACCGCCTAGTCGCCTTGACAACCTAGATCTTATATTTATTAGCCCTTCTTTCTCCTTTACAAGGGCATGCTCTACTTTTTTAGGGGTGGTAGAAACTAGAAAGCATGGACACGGACATGGGCATGAACACGTGACACACCAATTTTTGAAAATATGAAACACAGACACAACATTGTACATGGAAAACAAATGATATGTACATGCATATATGAGTGTGTATATATATAATTCATATATAAACAAAAAAAAAGATTTACAAAATTTTAAAGAAAGTCAATTACAGTTTCTAATTCAAAAAGACATACATGTGTGTATGGAGCCATTCGTCACTTCTAACTCCAAAGCTACATGACTCATTTACCAACTCAAGCAACTAATGAAATAAAAAATACAATCACTATGCTTGTAGAAGAGGACGCATGATGGATCATAGTTTCATTATGCTTGTGGTGGTGCAGGAGTATGATGTGTTGAAGTAGTTTATGAAAGAGTAGTGGAAGGTAACAAATCGTAATGGAGGGTGTGCGCTATTGTTGGACATATGTTTGTGGAGGTGAGGAAGTGGAGTCCATTAGTGGAGCTTGAGCAAGTAGAAGGGAAGATATGTTAGAAGAAAAGGATTGGCCGATGTGAGGAGGAAAAGGAGGGAGAACAATGACAGTTCTAGGAGGCGTCTAATATGTTAGAAGAAAAGGATTGGCCGATGTGAGGAGGAAAGGGAGGGAGAACAATGACAGTTCTAGGAGGCGTCTAACATGTGTCCGGAACGGACACGCCATAGACACATTTCTCGTGTGTTCATCGTGTGTCTAGTTATGTCCACGTTCCCGTGTGTTTGTCGCGTGTCTAGGTGTGTCCATGTTGGACATATGTCCAGGACGACCACGACAACATCTGGGAAGTGTCTTTGTTTCTTAGATTAGAAGGGAATTTATTCATCCACGCTCCCTCTTGTGAGTAGAAACCTACCATTATTATCACTAAATAAGAATTCAACATACTATTATCACTGTTAAGCATATAATATCAACTTTAAATTCATATGGGTCTCAGGACATCTAACATAAATTTAGATGTTTGCGTAACAAAAACGTTCACCTTGTAGATGCATACGCTTTTCTGGTCGATCTGCGATGTAGCTTCCTTCATGAGGGTTAAAATCATATTAATATTGTATTTTTTTCCAAAAGATGTGGTTTAGCCAGCCAAGATTTGTAGAATTGATAACCATGGCATTATGTTAACTATGATGTCCTAGGTTCGAATCCCCTCGAAAATGAAGTATTGGGTAATAAAACTACTTGAAGGCGCACCTTCCAGGGCTTGTCTTGCGATGACAATCCACATTACTAGGCGTGGTGCCCATTAAGGAATGAGGTATCTGATTCCGATGCCGTTTTGACAGCTTGGAAATAGTATTTTACAGGTATACTGATGGAAATATTGTCAGATGCAATCCTGACTGTTTCAACGCTAAAATGCACAAGTTAAATCATGAAATTTTACAGGTATAATCTCCACACCTACATGCATCTTTTTATGCAATAAAATTTTATAATGGGTATGTGGGGGTGTCCATCATGTGGGAGGTAGGGAACATGTCCTGTTTTGTAGGGATTTTGATGATAAAAATGTAGGAATTAAGATTTGGAATTTTACTAGCACAATCCATAAACATAAATACACATACTTATACAATAATATCCAATTTACAACACAATTATAGCATAGTAACTTACTAACTCATATCAGTTGTATGTCGAGTTATGCATTGATTCTCCCTACAATATTGAGTTGATATGGTTGACATATTGCTCCCGTGACATGTACATTATGTAAGGTTGGTTGTATGAAGTTCCGTGTTGCTCATTCATGTGCAATATTGTATAAGTGTATAATACTGATTTGTATTATATTCACATTACTCTTTAGTAAAACATCTTCCATTAAATATAAATAACTAATTATATCATTACTTATTGTAATATGATTAGATAAATTGCATGATAATAGTAGTTAATAGTGTTGTTATTAGGTAGATCTAGTGATAATATTGAAGATCTACATAATATACTTATAGATGTATGTATCGTTCGCATGAACATATAAAAATTGGAGTAATACTAGGCTTAGGCGGTAAAAAACCCTTTTTATGGTGAAAGTGGAAGAAAAAAGTAGGAAAAAGAGATGGAGAGTTTGCTAATGGTAGAAAATGAAAGAGTAGTTAGACTTACCTTGATTTGGGTTGATATTAGCTCCAATCACCAAAAATCATCCAAATGCACCTTTTCTCCTCCCAAGAAGTAACAACAGTCAATCTCGAAAAAAGGGTATACCCGTCGGTATACTGCCAGTTTCGGTCGATACAGTGAAGTTAGTAGTGCATTTTGCACCGAAACTGTCGAAACATGGTGGTATTGGCAGTGTACATGTCAGTATTATCGATATTTTCCATCCTATTGGTACACATACATGTATTTGTACTAGTACCCATCAACATCAGTATTTCGACCGAAATACCACCAATACCGACGATACCTCGTTCCTTGGCGTCATGTTTGTTCCTAGGGTTTTCTTTGCTGGGGTGGATCTTGTATGGCATGTCTGGGAGGACTTTCTCGTCACTGAAAAATGAGATATAGTCTTGATCAATGGTATGCAAATATGATAGCCACCCTTCGTCTAGATTGCCCTTCAAGCAACCAGGGAGTTTTACATCAGGGTAATCTTACAATTTCGTAGCTACTAATGGCATATATGTTTAAGGATATATGCTACACTCTAATCTCCCTCAGATTTTCATTGCAAAGGTTTAGTACCCTTGCCTAAGATATGGTTGCCATCCCGTCTCATATGATAAATGTTGGTGCCACACAATTCTTATATGAGCTGGCACTGTAAGCTTGCCATCCTCGTCTCATATCATAAATGTTGGTGCCACTCAATTCTTATATGAGCTGGCACTATAAGCTTGTAACCTATGTTATAAGGGTTTTTTCCTATTTGATTCCTTGATCAATCATGGTGGTTCTTTCTCTATGGTTTCTCAGGGTTTTTGATTTTCGTAAACCTTTACCATATGTAATATATTTTCAACAAGGGGGTGATCCTTTCCTTCAAACACATTGCTGCTCCATTGCAAGATCAACTGGAGAGTACAAATCAAATTTTTTTGAAGGCCATACCGGCGAATCGGTGTGCAATCGTAAAGCCATCAATTTTTGGTTCATTGGTTCAACCAGTGGTCAGCCTGATTCAACCGGTGATGTCAACATGACATCAATAACAAATTTAAAATCTAGTATATATATGATAATTCAAGAAAAGCAAACACATAAAGGAGGATATGAAAAAAAATAGAAATGATGATTTCCTCAATTATGTAATTGACTGCCATAGTTCATATGTCGAGAGTTCGCAAATCAAGTCAAGCATCCTTGATCCATCAATCTAGTTTTTTAGTTCAAGATTGAATATACATGTATCACATTAGCATACTCACAAATTTAGTTTTTTTTTTGGGATACGTTTGCAAAAGTTGAAAATGTTACTTCGGGAATTATGCAAGAAATTCAGGTAAAAAGCGGTCAACGTACAATAACAATACTATCAACAATTTATATATGAATACACACATATATAACATATGTATACACACAAATATATATATATATATATATATATATATATAAAACGTAAAATAACAATACTATCAACAATTTATATATGAATACAAACATATATAACATATGTATACACACAAATATATATATATATAGGCTAGAATACACTCGAGTGTACCGATCACGCCGTACACCCCAATGGTGTTTGCCTATCTAGACCATGTTTTTTCAAAATCTAATCCATTGATCTTCATGGTTACAGGCTACATACAAAATTTGAGCTCATTTGGATGAGTGTAAGTCACTCAAACAAGGACAACAAAATCGACGCACAAAACTAATTTGAAATGCATGATTTTTTCCTCCTTTAGATGCACGACCTATAAGTGTCCAAATGAGCTGAAATTTAGTATATAGTATGTTCTTATGATAATTAAGAAGATCAACGGTTTAGATTTTTCAAAAATTTACTGCATCTTTAAAAATGACTGAGGTGTACGGTGCCTCTGGTACACTCGAGTTTTGTGCGTCGATTTTGTTGTCCTTGTTTGAGTGACTTACACTCATCCAAATGAGCTCAAATTTTGTATGTAGCTTGTAACCATGAAGATCAATGGATTAGATTTTGAAAAAACATGGTCTAGATAGGCAAACACCATTGGGGTGTACGGCGTGATCGGTACACTCGAGTGTATTCTAGCCTGACTCTCTCTCTCTCTATATAGTACGGTGTGATATGTACACTCGAGTGTATTCTAGCCTGACTCTCTCTCTCTCTCTCTATATATATATATATATATATATAGGGTTCATCTTTGATACCCGTGCGGGTAGCTACCCGCTCCAGAAATAGTTATTTTTTCCGGATTTTTTTTACCTTATACGTGTATAGGGTTACATTACCTTCCAAATAGTTATATTACATACATGATAGTTACATTTGTACAGATGTACAATTATATATTTGTTCTAGAATTTTTATAGCGTATTCTGCCGATTTTATCTTTTTAGTCGAATAATTACTTTTCTGACAACGTAGTTACTTTTTTGTCCAGATAGTTACTTTTTTGACCAAATAGTACTTTTTGGGCTGTTAGTTACCCGCGCGGGTAACGAGTGAACCCGCATATATATTGCGTACTCATATGCGCATATGTATTGTGTACATTTACATACATGTAATACACACAAATATACATATATGTATATCCATTTATATACACATGTATGTACACTTTTAAAAAGTAGAGCCTTAAATAATATAAAATGAAAAAAAATATAAAATGGGAAAACGTAAAATGCGAACAATTCACAAATAATACGACAAAAAAGGAATATTGAGGAATCAGGAGTTACTTGTCCATCACATAAAAATGGGGAAAAATTCACGTTGAGAATACGACGTTATTAGAAAGCTGCGATTATTGTGACTATGCACATACACAAAAGTCACAAAATAATCTAGTTGTGTATTTTCCATGTCGCGAATGACGAATTAGTGAGTAGATATAGAAGATTGTCACCAGATGGTAGTTGTGAAAGTATTGGGCCAAAGCGATGCCCTGTTGCAACAGGTTAGCTTTATTATGTAGGAAGAGAACATTTACATAATAGACCCAATATGGAAAACAAATAAGAAAAGACTACATAAATAGCTTCTATTTTCTAACACTTCCCCTTAAGCTGGAGCGTACATATTGTGCATGCCCATCTTGTAACTCATATGACTAAAAGATGAAGGTATAAGGGGCTTGGTGAAGATATCTGCAACTTGTTGTCTAGTGTTAACATGAGGAGTCTGAATCTTCTTGGGGAGAACCAAATCACGAACAAAGTGGCAGTCCAACTCAACGTGTCCACTCATGGAATACAAGATTGCTAGCAATGTAAATGGCTGCCTGATTATCACTCATGAGAGAGATTGGAGTTTCAACAGACACTCCAATTATAGGCAATATGGACATAACCCAGTGTAGTTCACAACAAGCATGTGACATTACTCGATATTCAACCTCCGTGCGGGACCATGCTTCCACATTTTGTTTCTTGCTCCATGTCACTAAATGTGACCCAAGGAACACATGATATCCTGAGGTAGATTATCTATCTCCAACATCACTTGCCCAATCAACATCACTGTATCCAATAAGCTTCAAGGAAGGATGAGAGATCCTTCCTTATGAAATAGGTGAGAACCTTGGCGATGCTTTAATATGTCGTAGGATCCGGGCAGATGCCATCCAGTGCGACATCTTGGGTGCACTCATGAACTGGTTAACAATTTGCATAGGAGATATCAGGACTAGTAAGCGTCAAATAGATCAACTTACCTGCAATCCGTTTGTTAGTGTCATTAGAAATAGTCGCCTTGGTATGGTAATCCATAGGCGTGGAGACTGGTTTGCGGTGTGTCATGGCTGTCACCATAAGAAGATCTAGAACATATTTTTTGCTGAGAAAGATTTGTGCCTTTCTTGGAACGCAAAACGTCTATTCCAAGGAAATAACAAAGATTGTCCAATTTTTTGTCTGAAATTGCATTTGTAGCCACTCCTTGGGTTGTGAAATGCCAGTAAGATCATTACTTGTGATGACAATATCACCCACTTATACAACCAAAATGATAGTGCCATGAGAGGATTTGCACACAAATAGAGTAATCAATAGACTGAACCCAAGCTGTATAAGTGCAACACTAAATTTATCAAACCATGCATGTGGTGATTCCTTCAGGCTATACAATGATTTCTTCAGTTTGCATTCTTTCTAACACCCCCCTACATCAACATACCCAAGAAGTTGCTCCTGTACACCTTTTCAAGAAGATCACCATAAAGAAATGCATTTTTGACATCCAACTGGAGAAGAGGCCAACCGTAATGAGTAGCAACAAAAATAAGGATCCGTACAAAATTGAGTTGATCAATGGGAGAAAAAGCCTCGAAGAAATCCACTCCATGTGTCTGAGTGTACCCTTCAATCACCAATCAAGCCTTCAGCGGTCAATAGATCCATCCAATTTTTGTTTGATAATATACACCTAATGACAACCTACAACATGCTTCCCAAGAGAAGATCCACCAAGTCCTAGGTGGAGTTATTGTAAATAGCTTTCATCTCGCTACCCATGGCTTGCACCCAACCGTCATGTCTGCCAACTTCTGCATATGAGCGAGGAATGTCTAGCTGAAGAGCAAACATGCGCGCTGCTGGTGACATATGAGATAAGCAACACACTGGAGATCGGGTGTTATATGGTGCAAGACCGAAGATAAGCATCAAGTGAATTTTCATCATGAACAAGTACCTCAGGAGTATCCGACAATGATGAGTTAATTTGCTGGACTGATGTCACTACGTCTTCTAAGTGATGCCATGCTCGCATGGTGTAGACTAGTGGAAAGGTTGAATAGCTGGAGGTGTAGGTGGTGGTGGTGGTATAATAGGAGTGGTATTTGGCACACTCTCATCACATGACACATGGAGTGGTGGCTCTCTCTCTCTATCACTCTCATGGATGTACTCCCCCTCACACTGGACAAAGTCACTAAAGAATGGAGTGGACTCATGAATAATATCGTCAGCCTACACAAACATACGTCTTCATGGACAATAACATCTGTACCCCTTTGTGTGGGAGAATATCCCAAAAATATGAGGACAATTGTTTGGTGAATCATGCCAACTGAATCGCATAAATTAGAGACAACCTTTCGAACATACTCTAAAGCATTATCACTGTGAAGAATTTTCATATAAGCATCAAACTGAACTTTTATTAATTGATAAAAGGTTTGGATAACCAAGAAAACCTCATCCGGGGGCTGAAGTATACCCGAGCCATCTGGGAAAAATTAACAATAAAGGAAAGAAAATAACGGAAGCCATTGTAACCTGACTCCTTAACAAGACATCACTATGAATAAGATCAAAACGATACATAGAGCGTTTTACTGTACGACTAGGAAACAAAGCACGATGGTGCTTGCCCAGTGGATAAGACCGACACTCGATATACTTTACTGGTGATAAGTTGGGAACAAGCTTCCGAAGACTTCGCAAGGAAGGGTGCCCGTAGCGACAATGCCATTGTAAGGGAGAGCAGGCGAGGACGGTAGGTGCGATGGAAGGAATATGGTGAGCTGGGCGATCACCCTCCAAGAAGTAGAGATCAACTTTCCTAGATCCCCCACCAATCGTCTTCCAGCTCCTGGGATCTTGTAACATGAAGAAGGAAGATCCAAATATCGCCAAGTATTTTAAAGAATTAACCAACTTAGATCTGATTAAAAGGAAAGTCTGGTACACATCATACATACTGTAGAGTCAAAGAAGATGATGCATGTAAAGATGCAAAAGCCTATACTTGTCTGAAATGATCCATTAGTTGGAATCACATAAGAATGTGGGTATATGAATTGGAGGAGCATGGATCATATATCCGTCATATGCTGAGAGGCTCCTGAATCCAGCACCCATGTAGAAGATGGGTGGGAAGCAATGAGTGATGTCCCTTGGTTACTTGCATCTCAGATAAGATTGGCGGAGGAACCAAGAGAAACTTGTTGGGTGACCTGAAGAAGACTGTCATACTCCTCGGGGATAGTAATATCTGATTGTGTTTGTCTAAAAGCACCAAATGTAGATGCTCCCGAGGTAGTCGCCGTATAATATGCAACACCAATAGACGGTCAACCATGCTTACAATAGCACTTGGTCCTCTGTATGCCAAGTGTCTCACAGAAAGTTCATTTGTCTCTCATCTTAGTGCCTCATCCTCGTCCAGTGCCTTTGGAGGCAACAACAAGAGGCATGATTTTCGGAGTTTTGTCCTCTAGTAGTGACAAAGACTAACTAAAAAGAGGACCGTTGAACGCTCACAACGCCTCCTCAAGGCATGGTAGTTTATCTGTAGCAAGCTTGACACTTTTGGCTGAAGCATAGACAAGATTCAACCTTGATAGAAATCTAGCTGTAACCAGGTCGTCTTCGTCTTTCATCTATTCACTTGTTTTAAGTGGCTGTAGAATCTTAGTTCTTGAGAGATATACTGACTGTATGACACCAAAATAATACTCCAGAGAGTGAGTGACTATCTTGTCTTTCAGCAAAGAGGCGATCATAGACGATGTAGAGACGGAGAGCATTCTTCTCGTACGATAAGTGTTTCAATGCAACTTCTTGGATCTGTTTGGCCATAGAATAGAACATGAACCTAGATGCAATCTGGGGCTCCATGCTATTCTACAACCATGATTTTATCAGATCATTGTGTTTCCGCCATGTGAAGTAGTCTTTGTCACTTTCATCATGAGGTTTTGCCTCTATAATATCCAACCTTATCTTGAGATTCAAGAACAATATAGATGACATTCATCCAGAGAAGAAAATTCTGTGAGTTGAGCTTCACAAAAGTCATTTATGATTGATCATTGTAGACGACTGTAGTAGAAGTCACTGGTTTTTGTCTCCCATAGTGAGATCTTATCGAAATGATTAAAGCAACAGAAATTGAGACAGACTACCGGCAACACGCCGTGTAGAGATTCTAACCTAGGAAGCACGAACATGGACACGCACACGGGACACGACGATTTTGAAAAAATTAGGACATGAACACGGCGTGGACACGTCAGATTTTGTTTTACTAATATATATATGTATGTATTTTTTATGTATAAATTTATGCAATCATGGAAAGCGAATTGTACAATTCAGATTTCATTCACTTGATGAACAAACAATCATTCATAAAACCTAGGAAGCACGGACACTTCTCGGAGGCTGCCGTGTCTGTGTCCAATGCGTGTCCAACATGGACACACTTTGGACACGCCTGGACGCGTGGCGGACACGCCTCCGGCGTGTCCACTTTGAATTTTTTTATTGAAGTGTTGAACACGGCTTGGACACTCCATGGACACCTCCAGGACACACCACTCCGACCCACTTAAGCCTAGGCGTATGAAAAAACCCAAGCCTTCACTAAATCTTTGCCTCCTGTCCTCCACTACTCACCCTACTACCATTAGTTAATTAAGCTTCAGGTGCTACATGCAAGTCGTTGACACCACCCTTCTTATCATCTCCACCAGCTATTGCAACATCCGGGGACTGCCACATCAGCCATGAGAAGGAAAACAATTGGATTCACCTCCTCTTAGTAGTACATGTTGTTAATCATTACTTCCATTGGAACTATTGTCCCCAAAATTCTACCGCTCTTAATTTTGCAATTCATATTACAACAATATCATATAATTAAGCATTATAATGTTTGTTGTGAACTAATCCATATTGTGACTTGTAAATATAATGTTATATGTTGATTGCTTGTTGGATTTCATGGTGATTGCCCATGTGGATAATCTATCTAGATCATTTTGTGATAATGCACATAGCATATTACACATTATATGTCATAATATGTTATACAAATATATATATACATATACTTGCCGTGTCCAGTGTCGTGTCCGTGTCCTATATTTTTGGAAATTGATGTGTCCCGTGTCCGTGTCCGTGTCTAAATCCGTGTCCGTGTCCGTGTCCATGCTTCCTAGCATAAAACCATAATCCACAATCCATAATTTCAACTTTCAATCAAGCCTACAAACTACAAAGCCAATACAACTAAAATTAAAGGCTCATGGAAAGTGAATTGCAGAATTCAGATTTCATTCACTTGATGGGCATACAACCATTCATAAAACCATACTCCATAATCCATAGTTTCAAACAAACTTACAAAGCCAATACAACTAAATTTAAAGGCTTTAAACATGTTTTCTAAATCAGAATACAACCTCAAAAAGATACATGATTGTGATAGAAGCATCACCTACACCTATACATAACTACTCAACCAAAGCATAAACATCATCATTATTATCACCATCATCATTAACTAGCAAACCCTCCATTCCAGGCTCATCAAGTGAGAGGTCAGCCACCTCAAGAAGTCCAGCGCTGCAAATGAAACAATGACATCTCCAACAGTATCCCACATCTTTGACTCCCCTTGATTGTACTCTGGGTTCTTCCTTGATAAGAGACGAAGATTGGAGTGGACAAATACTAGATCCTCTCCTCTTTTCGGAGTAATCTTGTTCCTTCTCAAAGAGTTGATGAATGATTATGTGCTCTAATTCCTCTCACTGCAAGAGGAAGAACATGGTTGCTGAAGTAATCTGTTTGCTAGTTTTTGAAGATGTGGGGTTGTTCCTCCATGGACAAGCCACCAAATATGTGGCTCCATGATCTCCCTGTCAGTCAATGACTCAAATTCTCCAAAAGCTTCAATACGAGAGGAAAATTTAGCAAACTCAATGTTCACTAAGCGAAGTTCCTCTAGACTAGGAAAATATCTTTTCAAACATCTTGCTCTTTCAGTCGAGATCTCCAAATCTTGATTTGGAGCAACCCTAGTTTGATCCTCATTCAACTGACTATTACAGTAGTACCTATAAGAGAATAAATAGTATATGTGTAAGATAAATTGTAGCAAGTGATATTCAACATAAAGAACTTCAGCAAAATATGCTTACTTAGGGTTCAAAGAATGAGCCATGCAATGGAGAGGAGTGTTGCTTTTGTTCCATTTATCCACCAAGATCTTGTGAACAACAAAATAAAAATTGGACTCCTCTTGATGGTTTTTCCTCATGCTTGTAGATGATACTTTTTCAATCATGGTGTCCCACATGTCAAACACCAAATGCATGCATGGCTTATCAGTGTCGGTTGCCCTTAGCATGTCATACATGGGCTCAGTGAAAGACAAAATATAATCCACTTTATCCTACCAGATGTCATCCAAGATTTCGTCTTTGACAGTCTCTTCATACACCACATTATTTGCCCTAGTGTTCTTTGTAGCACAAATGTTCTTCAAAGCAAGATTCAATGTGTGCACCACACATGGAGTCCAGAACATGTGAGGGTAATCAACATCCACAAGTAGGCCAGCCCCCTTGCAATCAGGGGCATTGTCTGTGATTATTTGAACCACATTTTGTGGTCCAACTTCTTGGATGCATTGCTTCATCAGATTTGCAATATAGTATTTATCTTTGTAATCACCCTCACAGTTGACAACCTTCAAGAACATTGGCCCGCTCTTAGACACTGCCATGAAATTAATTAAAGGCCTCCTTTGGGAATCAGTCCAGCCATCAGAAACAAGACTCACACCTAAGTTCTTCCAATTTTCCTTTATAGGCTCAAGCTGCTTCTCAAGGTTGGCCCTCTCCCGCTGCAATAGAGTGGTCCTCAATGAATTGTATCTAGAAGGAACATATCCATGAATAGCATTATTAGCAGAATATGAGAAAGCAGCAAAATAATGTGGATTTCTAGCCAAGTTGAAAGGCAATCCTCCAGAATAAAACATGCGTGCAATTTCGTAATTCAAGTGCTCTCTCTTCTCAAGGTTAAATGCTTTCTCTAGTGCTGAACCCCCTATGCCCTTCCGCTTTTTAGGATCAACAACATAGCCATCTTGCCTAAAAGATAGTCCCATTGTGGAGCTTGCACTCGCAATATGACTACCTTGGCTTGAGAATGTGCCACTACCAGGCAATGACACTTGCCTAGGAGCAGTTTGCTTTAATCTTGCCTCTGCTTTATCACACACTCTTTGCATCTCAGAAATATTTGCCATAGTAACTTTTGTACAAACCTTGATGCCATGACCAGGAGTCCTCAATAAAACACCTTCACCCTAGAATATGACCCCTTAAAAGTGGTCATACAATGGTTTCATTGAAACAAATAGTACCCCCCTTTTGCAGCCTTCTCCAACTTTATGACACATTGCCACGAAGGAGTGGTGTCATCCACAACTTCTGACTCCAAATTTATCAGATTCATTTCCTAAATCAACCAACAAGAACAAACAAATACAACAAACCACAATCAAATTCATGCAATCATTACCAAACAAGAGAATGGCAGGTATAGACAATTGAATACTAAACTCAATTAAACAGTAAACATAATTACATGCAAATGCAATCAGTAAACTTAACTAATTTAAATGCAATCAGACCATGCAAACCGTCAAACATTAAACTTAATTGACCAATCAATTCCATGCAATAGATTAAATTGACCAATTAATTCCATGAAAACAGTAAATTTAATTAATTTAAATGCAATCAGATTATTAGACTAATAGTAAACTCTAATTTCGTGATTTTGATAATTTACTAAGAATGAGGGGGTCATGGGGTATTTGGAGAAGAGGAATGAGATGAGAATGGGAAGAAAAAGCACTGTGGAGAAATAAATTGGATGGTTGCAGGGGGTATAAGGAGAAGAGAAATGAAAAAAGAAAGGGAAGAAAATTGGGGCAGCAGGTTGTGCAGCAGATTGAGCAAGAGGGGGGTCAGGAAATTGGTTTCCGTGGAGGTAGATATTGAGAGGAATAGGGAGTGGAGGAGGAAGAAAATAGGGAGAACTTGGAGTGGAGGAGGAAGATAGGGACGAAGTGCACAAGGTTGGGAAAAAAACGTTCAGTAGAAAGAATCGTACAACACATGAGGTTGTTTTATGAGAAAATAGATTGAAGTGGAGGAGAATGGGGAGTGGTGGAACTGAGGAAGTGGAGAATGGGGACAAAGTGGAGAAGATGATTGGAGAGTGGAGCAGGTCTTCGAGGCGGCGTGGCAGGTGGGAATCTGGCGGTGCGACAGCTATTGACGACGACAACAACGGCTGTAGCTCTTCGTGCGACTTCTCTCCCCGGGCGGTTGCCGCTGGAGAGAGGGCGGCAGTTGCGGGAGGAGCGGTTTTCAGCGGTTGCGGGAGTGGTTGCCGACGGCTGCGGTGGGAGGAAGCAACTTCCTTGGCGGCAAGGAGAGAACGAGCCAACGGGAGAGACGGGAGGACCAGAGAAACAAGAGGGGTTTCGGGCTTGCGAGTGAGGAGTGTCGAGACGGAATCGAGAGTGAGGAGGGTTGGGTTTATGTGTCCCCCCAGTTAACATGACTGGACCGCGTTTTTTAATGGGCCGGCGTGTCCAGGCCGTGTCCAAGTCTTAAAAATTAAAAAAAAAGTGGACACGCCTGAGCCGTGTCCACCACGTGTCCACATCTGACACGGGGTGAGGACGACCACGAGACCTCCCGGGAAGTGTGTGTGCTTCCTAGATTCTAACACACCATATAAGTTGTGACATACCGTATGGAGGTCTGACACATTGTCTAAGATATCGGAGGCGTGAAAAGTCTTCCGCCAATATGTCGTGTTGGAAAACCAAAATGTCGTGTAAGATGTCAAAGGCATAAAATCAAGTTTTCCCCCGACATGCCATGTGTCAGTCAATTCTACTACAAATGTGGATGGAAATTGGCGCCATCAAAGAGAAAGATAGCCCCGGGAAGACGCATTAGGGGGGAAATGACCCTGGGAAGACTCATCGGGGAGTGACGGGAATTAGCACCGTCACTTATGTCGATAGCAATTTTTTAGAAAGCTGGAAGCGGGAGGCGTGCGGATAACATCTTGTGGCCGCTTGAGCGCCAGGCGGGTGCTCAGGCGGGCGCTTTTTGAAAAAGCGGGGCCTGAAATGTCTATAGATAATTTTGTAGAAAATAATACATATTCATATATAATTAACACATTTTAAGAATTTTTTATACTTAACTAAACACCCTACTAATGCGCCGATACGAAACAATGCTATTGAGTCAAGCACAATAAGTAGAAGAAGAGGAAGGCCTAAATTAACATGGGATGAGCTTATAAAGAGAGATTTTGAATCTCTACATCTGAACTAGAATATGGCCCATGATAGAGCTTAATGGAAACGAAGGATCCATGTAGCCGACCCCAAGGCTTAGATGATGATGATGATGATCTAAACACCCTACACAACAAAATAAAACACCTAAATAGTTTATAACACAACTATACGACAATGAATAAGCAAATGCAATTCAATTACACAAGTATAACACATTAAGAAATATACTTTTCAATCTCTTTCTCTTACTCTTACTGTAGTAAATTCATAAAATTATAATCTTATATACTAATATGCAACAAACAATACAAGATATATAATGTATTAATTTATATTATGTAGTAAACAATAGAATATTTAGAATCTATTAATATCCAGTAAACAATAGAATACATCATGTACTATAGAATGTACTATTGTATTATTATATATAACACATCAAACAGTAGAAGATATATAATGTATTAGTTTACATTATGCAATAAACTATAGAATTATATAGAATGTATTAATATCCAATAAATCGTAGAATATATCATGTACTTTAGAATGTACTAATGTATTATTCTATATAAGGTACAAAGTTAAAGAAATATAATATGGAATAGATACTAGATACATAGTGTATGTATTAATGTATTATAGTATAGATTGTATTATACATTAATGTTACATATTATACTAGTGTATTATACTATTACACATAGTAACAAAAGTCTCCGAATTTTACGAAAAATAGGCGATTTTTCACGATGTTATAGGCTCCCGAATATTCATCACGATTAATACGCCAATCGCCGATTTTTCACGACTTTTCACGATTAATCCTGCTTTTTTGCGATTTATACGATTTTTTACGATTCTTCATGACTTTTCATGATTTTTCACGATTTTTCTCTTTTAAGTCGCTTGCTCTTTTTTTACCAAACCATGTACACAAAGTTCCTAATACACACTAAACCTCAAAGCCCCCACTCCTCTGGACAGTTCATGTTATTTCTCAACTATTTTTTACTTCTTTTCCTACATTTTTACTCACTAAGATTGTATGTCTTGTGGCCGTAACAGTTACATGCATCATATATGTATGTACATACATACATTTATCTATATATATACACATGCTTACATGAATATATATGTATATGCTTATATTGCCGACTTATTCTCGATTATTTCCGAATAGTTGACCGAACTTTGATCGAAATTTATCGATCTTTTCACGACTTTTCTTGTTTTTTTCCGAATTCCGATTTTTTCCAGCCAGCCGAAAAGTTGCCGAATCCCGAACTTGTTACTATGCTATTACAAACTTACATTATTGTATTATTTTACAACTGATGGGCTAAATCTAGCGCCAAAAAATAGGCGGCCATTAGCGGGCGCCCGCAGCAGGGTTTCAGGCGGACACATAGGTGGGCCAAGCGGGTTTTAGGTGGCCGCTTAATGGTCTGCCGCTCTGCAGCCTGCTTAAAACCTTAACCAGGCGGCTAGGCATGAGGGTCGCTCTGGCGGGCGCCTAGCCCGCTTTTTAAAACACTGGTCAATAAGTGTTGCAAATCTAATGCATCAAAAACCCCCAGAAGCTTGCACACTCATCCACGTACGGGGAATACGTGGAGAGGAAGAGAAATAGGGAGGAGGTTGTTTCTCCTCCTCCCTACATAATAGAACGAACGGTTCTCCTCCTCTCCTTCAAGCAATCATCGTGCTGTAGCAAAGACGGAGGAGACAGAGAGGCCGACGACGCATGGCGAGGGATTAAAGGCTGCGACGCCTGACAGTAGGGGAGGGAGGTGGCGGCGGCAACTAGTGTGGAGAGGAGAGGGAGAGAGGGGGAAGCAAGGGTGACGACTAGGGTTTACTCGTTAGGGCTTGCCCTGATACCATGTGAAAGTATTGGGCCAAAGTGATGCACTACTGTAGCAGGTTACCCTATATTATGTAGGAAGAGAACATTTACATAACAGACCCAGTAAAGAAAGCAGACAAGAAAAGATTAAATAAATAGCTTCTATTTTCTAACAATAGTAAAAACCAAGTCAACCGTAATAACATCTCGATAATCACAAAACATATCAGCAACCTAAACAACATCAATGCAGTGGCTAATTTAAGCAACAACAAAGCAACAACACCAAAGTGATTCTCTCAATAATGACAACTGTATGACATGGGGGATAAGAAGAGAGCTAGAGAAAGAAGAGTAGATGGAAGAAAATGTGTACAAGAAGGGGAGTATAAAGGAAGAAAGAATAGGACGAGTATAGGAAGAAGTAGAGGAAGAACAAATGACATACATGAAAGGGAGGTGTGGATGAAGAAGGCAGCACTAGAGGAAGAAGAGCTGTGGAGGAAGAAGGGGAGTAGAGAAAAAAGGCGAGTAGAGGAAGAAGAACAAAAGTAAAGGAAGAAGAAAAGGACGCTTACCTAAAAGCAAAGGAGGAGAGCTCAACCCTAAGCAGCCATGAATGTAGCCGCATGAGGTGGCTGCAACAACCTGCATGTGTTGTGTAGGTGATGACAGTAGGTGGAGTGGCGACAACCGTTGGAGTTGGCAGCGACAACCGTTGCAGCCATATATGACAGTGCTGGCTCGAAGTTGACAAAACAAATCTTACTAATCGTTTCTAGGGCAAAGCTTAGTGAATGTGTCAGGATTCTGTCAGCTCTCTAGGTGAGGTTAGGGGTCAATATCCCCTTTAACGACATGTGCACAATGCAGAGAGGTAAAAAACACCCATTTGGCATAACCAGCCGGTTGGTTAGAAACAAGATCAGTTCACTGGTCTACTTGTTCTATCAATTTATTTTCTGGTTCAAGTGTTTTCCAGGTTTCTAGGCAAACCAGATCGATTGATGTGGCTGACTCGTTCCTGATAACCTTGCAGATACCATGTACAATAGTCTAATGAATATCTTAGAGGCATAAGTGGATGTTGTCCATCCTCATATAATTTTGGGTGTTTCAACCTAAGGCGATATTTTTGTAGACATGTTTGGCTTGTTGGTCGTCTCCTAAAGTAGAAAATAAGAATGTGACATTTCATCACAATAGTGGCACATTCATCCTCTCCTATGTCCCATCTTTCTTCTTATGATGGCTAGAAGTAGAAACATATAGTGAAGCACTAGCTCGAGCAAGATTACCAATTCACTTATGTTCCTTCTTTCAATTATCTTCCACTTCAACCTCAACTTCAACTTTATTAGAGCCTATAAACAGATGTCGTTGGAGTAGGCTTCATCAATTTTTGGTGTCTACACCCATATGGCCTTGCCCTTTGACAAGGAGAGGGAAGATATGAATGGATAATATATTAAGGGATCATTCGTTGGAGCATGTTAGCGTTGCAATGACCAACGTTCTTCCTTGATGAACAACATGAACCAATGAGGATTATATCACACCTTCATATATAGAGGCTTGGAGTCCTAGTTACAATCCTGATGCAAATGATTGTTCTAGTACAACTTGTAATACAATAGAGTATATGCGTCATTAATAAGAAGAGGAAAACAATAATAGGACACCATTATATGATTTGGTGGTGTTGGCATTTTTATTGTCATAATACATAAATCTAGCATACTTGATCATATATCGTAATTTAGCTAGTGGAACCTTAATTCATAGAAACTCACGTGGTACGTGTCATAACCTATACTCAACTTCTACTCTATACCAGACATTGCTTGAATACTTAGCCTCTTCTATTTGAGCCACTTCCTGCATAACTAAAATATGCGTAACGAACTGGATGAACATGGGATTTTTTATTAACATATAGGCTTCCTGGAGAGCTCTATGACAAAGGAATATGATACACTACATCCTAATAATGACTTTGTCAAGGATTATCAGTGAACTGACTCAACACAAAAAGAACCACTAATGTATCTGGTTTGGTGATGGTAAAGTTAAGAAATTTGCCTATAGAATGCTTTTACCTTAGCTTGTTTTCTAATTTAGCAGAAGTATCATACTAGATTATGACTGGTCCTTGGGAGAGCTAGCTAGCTCGCCCCAATCATGGATTGAAATTTCAGTCTGAATTGCAAAATTTCAACCAAAATTTTGGTTTTGGCCACTATAGACTTCGAAATCAACGTGCCAGATTGCCAAAATTTCCCATCTGCAATTTCATTACAAATTTAAAAAAAGCCAAAGAAATATGCAAAAAATGTGGGATACCACCTCAGTTAGTTGAATCCAAAATATAAAGATATAACATGTTATTGCATAAGAATATATGTATTTGTATATTGCCTGATTGAAATCTTGATCGAGACAGTTTTGTATATTTTCACTCACATGTAGGAGCCCCCACCCTATACCAACGTATAATATCATTGCATATTAGGTGTGTTTATGTATGTATATCATCATGGTAACAATTATGACTTTAATTCTTTATTTGGTTGTTGAAATCATCGAAATTTGCATTGAAATCTTGTGTCGACAGGAGTGGAAAATATCGAAATTTTGGTTGAAAATTATGTAAATTTATATTTCTGGACCATCGGAGACGAAGTCGAAATTGACATTCTAAGCTATGCACTCAGTGTATCCTCAAGATTAGCTAGTGTACTTTGGTACTATGTAAAATAAGATGAAGACAATTAAGTTGATCTATTAGACAAAACCCTACCCTTATATATAGTAGAAGGGACTTCATGCAAGGTGTGGGACCAAACCCGTGGGCCAGACATACTTAGGACCATTCACATAATTAACAAAATACAATAACACTCCCCCTCAAGGTGGAGCATTGGTGAAACACTTGTCCTATTTGCCAGTAAGAAAAAGATAACAATCAAGGATAGTTCATCTACTATTTTCAGGAAACACTCCATGAAAGCGTGTCCAGTTGAATCTAAGTCGTCTCCATAGAGGCCTATAGATGATGCACCAAACCACGATTCAGGGCTGAGGAAGAAAGTTGCATCGTGCAATACCATAAACATTTGATTTTGTAGCCATCATGGACAATGGCACAACAAGACCATAATCTCTCATTGCAATCAAAATCATACTTGATCTTGTCGACTGCTTTTGGGAGCGCCATGATGATGTATCCCATACATGGCTTAACTGCTTAGCATATGAATGAACTAGTCTCAGAAGCTGCACAAATGGCATTGTGTCCCTTTGATGGCTGCCCGCTGCCTCATAGAATTTTTAAGACAACATACTCTTGGTAATCTTAACTACATCATTTGCCCATTTGCTTGCTTTCCACAAGTTACCAAGACACAATGTTTCTAAAGCATTCCTGGCATTATGCAAACTCTGAAGAATAAGGATATGTGGCAAATGAGGTAATTGAACATCTTGTCAAGTCCTTCCCATCTAAATGTTGCAGAAAAGCATTGTGCAGAAGTGTATGCAGGTAAATGAAGGATGTCAACTTCCTTGCCTTTTTTTATTTATATCTGCATACTAGGGCAACACTGCAATGTCCTCTAACATGAGGTTAATGCAATGCACGACACATGGTGCCCAAAATAATTGCGACCTCTTTTCATGCAACAACTTCCCAACCAAAGTTTGTGGATTATCAATGACCACCTAAGTAATATATTCTGGTCCAACATTCTCTATGGCCTCATCTAGAAGTTTGAAAACAATTTACATGTATGCTTGTGTGAGATATATCAATAGAGTACACGAAAAATGTACCACAAGGTGACAAGGAAATTTATTAGACTTCTTCCTTGCCATCTGACCATCCATTTGACAAAAGAGTGCAATCATACTTCTTCCATCCGGCCATATGCCCCTCCCACAAGTCCCCAATCTTCTCATATTGGACTTCTAACAAACGTGTCCAGAGAGCTTGGTACTTGGAAGGTTTGAAATATCTCCTAGTCTTCTGATAGTGACTGTAGTTGGCAACATTGAATGGAAGATTTGTCTAGTAGAAAAGCAGTGCTATCTCCTCATCTTCTCTAGCTTGTGCTTATTTCTTGTAAGCAATTTCAATGTAATTAGGATCTTGCCCTACCTTTCGAAGAGCAATCACCTCAGGTGGAAGAGGCGATCTGTGCATCCATGGGGCCTCAATTGGTGCCACCTGGATTCTTACCAAATTGTGGAGGCCTACCACTAGTCTTAAGGGTAAAGGTACATGCCTGTTGTGAAGCAATACCAACATTCTCTTCACCCTCACCTCTAAGGCGGAAATGCAAATCCGCAATCATGATTTGAGATTTCCTAGTCATCTCTTTGTAGTCAAGTAACTTTTTCTGTAATGCTATTGCACTTGACTTCATCAAAATCCTTACTAGTCAGATGATCCTTGCCCTCTTGATCCCTCTACTGCAAAGATGGCAACACAAGCCATGTTGCACCTTATCACCCATAACAAGCTAGAAAGAGTTCTTCCACCCATGATAGGTGAATTTTGCCTTCCGTTTTGGACCCTTCACTAAAACTGGGTAGTGATTCTCCCCAATGGCACTGCTCCCAGTCGTAGCTATACTACCTTGGTTTCCATTACAACCCGCTTCCTGTCGACTACTCATTAGAAATTCGAAAAAAACAAGTAGCCAAACCGATAAGAGTAACTACATTTTATTCTCGAACTTACATAATATTATATTAAATAAGTAAATAACACCGACAATGTCACTTGATAATTCAAATGTAGGGTATAGTAATGTAATCTCTAACGGGGAGCAATCACCAAGCACGAAAGCATGAGCAACTCAATGTAATCTCAAAACAAGTTGAGTTAGCATGCAACCAAGCTTAAATACAAGCATGCAACCAAGCTTAAATACTCTAAGCACACATAATTGCTATTCTTGGAGTGGATACAATTCAAAAAATGAAGAAAGGACGTAAGAGAACGACATGAGTAAAAAATGAAAAAAAACTTGCTATGACATGTGCCAATAGCCTGGAGCAAGTGCCTATTGCTAGGAGAACGAAGAGGAGGGGACGGAGTGAGGGGGGAGAGGAGGCATGAGAGGACGACGACATCATGAATGAGTACAAAAAGAATTTTTTTATTGTTGTGTCATTGTGGCTAGGAGCACGAAGAGGAAGAGGGGGAGGGGAGGGGGAGGAGGAAGAGGAGGCAAAGTTAGCAGTATATAACAAAGAAGAAGAAAGACCAACTGTAGGAGGCAGAGTTAACAACATGCATATTCTTGCTGTGGTGACAACGCATGCAACTCCTCCATGCAAGGTTGTTGTTGCCCTGTGCCTATGCCATGGATCAAATATATGAGAGGGAGAGGAGGAAAAAGAGGAGGGGGAGGAAGAAGAGGAGGGGGAGGAAGAAGAGGAGGGGGAGGAGGAAGAGTAGGTGGGGGAGAAGAAAGTACTTGTTCTATCATTGAGGGAGTCACGTGAATTTGGTGTCTGCCGTTGGTGTTGGGAAACAACGAGGTATATCTCTTGTGGAAGTCTAGAAACAAAGAGGGAGCAGGCGACTTGAGGGAGAAGTTATATCTCAAGATTTTTTTTTTATTTTAAAATAATTTAACTATGAAGCCTAGTAGGTCAAGCCCATCTAACGCCTAGGCGAGCCACCCAGTTCGCCTAGATGTCTATTTAGGATGGTTGTCTAGAGTTAGCATTGAGCATTGGTCATGTTCAACCCGATCCGACCCGCAACCTGACCCATTGAATCCGACTTGAAACCGACCCACAATCCTCTGCGGGTGGGTTTGGGCCTTGACTTTTGACTCACAATTTAAAATGTGCCGGGTTAGGGTCTAGGTAAATCTAAACCCGAGGTTCTGACATGGTATATATTTAGTACATAAATTCCATATTTATCATATATTATAGATGGTATCATTATTTAATTTATTTATATGCTATTAAAAAAGTCAAAATGCCTATACATAACTCATTGTTGTATTGACAAGACAATAATTCAATGTGCAATCCCTTTATTCATCCCATTTTTGCTTTCACCTTTTAAGTCATTAGCAATCCTAGAAACTTCAATATCTCAGTTTACCAAGATCTTTGGTGACAAAATGCTTGCATAAGTAGGCTTTAGTAGCATTAATTGCAGAGAGATCAGTGCTAGATAAAATAATGTCATCAACATACACAATAAGAACCACAATACCGGATGACGTCTTTTTAATAAAGACAGAATGATCAACATGCGATCTGAGAAAGCCATAGGTAGACAAAATCTTGCTCAATTTATCAAACCAGGCACGCGAACTTTGCTTGAGTCCATAAATAGACTTTTTTAGGCGACAAACTTTATGTGACCCCCCGAGCAACAAACCCTGGTGGTTGCTCCATATAGACCTCCTCTTGGAGATCACCATAAAGGAAGGCATTCTTCACGTCCAGCTGGATAAGGGGCCGATCCAGATTGATTACCACGGAGAGCAGAATTTGCACAGAATTTAGCCTGGCAACATGAGAAAGTTTCAAAGTATTAAATACCATAAGTCTGAGTGAGCCCTTTTGCCACAAGGCAGACCTTTAGGCGTTCAACAGTTCCATTAGGATGATACTTGACAGTGTAAACCCAATGACATCCAACATGTTTGCAAGCCGAAGGAGGATCAACCAGATCCTAGGTACCTCTGTCAATGAGTGTAGCCATCTCCTCAGTCATGGCTTGTGTCCAGGCCGTACTCTGTAATGCGTCATGCACATTTTTGGGTACAAAGACTGTAGAGAGAGCAGCAACAAAATTACTAACATGAACACTCAGATGAGCAGTAAAGACATAATTAGCAATATTATGAGATGTACATGATCTAGTACCTTGCTTGAGAGCAATAGGTAAATCTAGATCAGAAGTTACCTCAGTAGGGGCAGGACCATCTGAAGGAGAAGATTGGTTGTCAGTGCGGGGGGGGGGGGGTCTTGAGCAGGAGTAGGCTGCGGCGGCGATTCCTGCGTTGGTAAACAATGAGAGCAGGAGACGTAATCTCATCAGGTTGCACAACAGAGATAGAATCACTAACAATGGGCAGAGGCACTGCAATCAGATGTGAACTCAACATGTTCCCCTTAGTAGAGTAGTATGAAGTGTCCTCAAAGAAAATGACATCACTACTCGTGAACCACTTTTTAGTAACAAGACTATAGCAACGGTAACCTTATGAGTCCGTGAGTATCCCAGAAAAATGCATTTTTCATCTCAAGGAGACAACTTGTCTTGAGTAGGTCCAAGCAAGCGAACAAAACAAGTCGACCCAAAAATTCTCGGAGGTACAGAAAACAGAGGAAGATTGGGTTGTAGTACTTGTACATGAATTTTATTCCCAATAACAAAGGAAGGCATACGATTTATCAGAAAACAGGCAGTAGGAACCGCTTCTGGCCAAAAATGTTTGGGAACATTAGAATGCAGCATGATAGTTCTAGACTAGTAACTTCAAGTAAATGCCTATTTTTCCTTTCAGCAACACCATTCTGTTGGGGTGTATAAGCACAAGAAGTTTGATGAGTTGTACCCACCACAAGAAAATAATTCAACATTTTTTTGAACAAACTCCAATGCATTATCAGTACGCAGGATTTTAATAGGCATATAATACCGAGTTTTAATTTCAGCAAAGAAGAACTTAATAGTAGGCAGAACTTGGGATCTATCTTTCAACAGAAACAACCAGGTAGCAAAGGGAGTAATCATCATTGAACAAAATAAAATATTTATTGCCAGACAAACTTGGAACATGACAAGGACCCCATACATCAACATGCACCAAATAAAAAATATTTTTGCTACCAATCTGAGACTTTTTGGGAAATACAGTCCTGGACTGTTTGCCTAACTGGCATGCCTCACACTGAAAACTGTGCGTGCCCACACCATAAATAACATGTTTTAATTTATCAGCTGACGGATGTCCAAGTCTAAGATGCCATTGTAATGCGGAAACAAAAGATGATAATGCAGAAGCTAGAGCCGTAGTGCCAATTTGTTTCAACTCATCCAAGTAGTAGAGTCCATCAGGTCCTTCATGCCCCCACCAATCTTCGTCCTCGTGTGAAGGTCCTGAAAAACACAAGTACCCGGTGCAAAGGTCAGACTGCAATTTAGATTGCGTACAATTTTACTGACAGATAGCAAGTTTAGTGGAAAATTTGACACATAAAGCAAATCACAGAAGGACTTGAGCAAAGATATCACCAATGCCAGATACAACATATTTAGAACCATCAACAAGCATAACAAATTTAGAACAATGCTTAGACAGTCTATAAAAGAGAGAACGGTTGACAAATATATGAGAAGAGGCTCTAGAGTCAAATCACCCATTTGGTATTACCAACACTAGAAGGAGCACTCAAGAAGGCAGAATCACAACCAGTGTAAGTGGCAGTGTGAGCTCCGGATTCAGCAGCAGATGAGGAGGAAGCACCAATCCTCTAAGCAAGAGACCTTCCACTCGGAGCAGATGAACTCAGCAGTAGTGGCGGTCGAGGTAGCAGCAGAGGGTGTCTAAGAAGCACCCTCAGATACAACATTGGCCCACACAGGTGTGCCATGTTTCTTCCAATATTTGTCTTCAGTATGGTTGTTGCGGTCACAGAAATCACAGTACAGCTGAATAGCGGCACCTCCAGAAGCATCAACAGATGAGCCACGACTAAGGGAGCCACGGCCAAGCGACCTACGTCTCCATCCAAGAGCAGAAGAACAGTTGTCCGGAGGTCGACCGCGACCCCTACCACGACCACGGCCAGACATAGCAGCAAGAGTAGTGGGGTCACCAGTGTCGGAAGGCAGATCCGACGAGGAAGTCGTTAGTCGTTGGAGACGTTGAAAAGCACTCTCCAACGTGGGTAAATGATCACTGGCGAGAATTTGGTCAACCACACCTGCATATGAGTTAGGAAGGCCACAGAGGAACTAGACAACCTGGAGTTCCTGCCGTCGTCGTTGCATCGTGGCTAAGTCGGAAGATTCTCAAGCTCAGCCTAGACGCCTTTAAAGGTTGATAAATAGTCAGCAATATCTGGCCCAGTGAAGTGCAGGCGGGACAACTGTTTGTTCAGGTCAATCACCTTCTTCAGATTCTTACTATGCGAGTAGGTGTTGGCATGTCATCACGGTCGAGTCATCCTTGACCCAGTCATCATAGATCTTTTTGTCCTTGGACTCGGAAGTACTGGGAAGTCGGAGCGCACGTGATATGGGATCTAATGCTTTCAAAAATTTATGTTATCCCTAACCGAGTCGATCACTAAGACTAAAACAGGTCGCCCGCAAGCGTATGAGGTACTATTGTAGTATAGGTGATTGGCAAGATAAGGGGTCGAACCACAGAGATAGAGGGGGCACTAGAGTTAGGTAGCATATGCTATGTTCCTTTTGCGGAGCTTAGGGTTTAGGGTTTTTGAAAGGTTTGGGTTGTTGATTAAGCTAATTGAACAAGTAAGAAATGCAAGATGGAAACTAAGTTATGGAAGAGCAAGCAAATTAGTAAACTAAGTTAAACAAACTAACTAAGCAAGAGCAAGAAGAACTACACTACTCTAGAACGGCAAGAAGCAATTAAGAACTAAACTAACCACTAGCAAGAGCAAGAGCCTAAGTTAACACTAAAGAGCAAAACTAAGCAATTAACTAGATTAAGCAAAAGCGACTGAACTAGACTAGCATGAACAAGCAAACTAAGCAATTAGGGTTTTAAGCAAGGTGATTAAGGTGGGTGGGCTGTTTGGGGAATGTAACTTTGATATTAGTTGGGGGAAGATCATTAAACATGCATGGTTCTCATTTCATATCTAGATTACCAAGCCAAACAATAAGGTCAATGCCATTAGAACATACCCTATACTACTAGTAGAAGACTAGGGTTAGGTGTAATTCTAATGAGATTTAACCAAATCTAGGTTTCTAGGGTAAGTGATAGTGAGTAATTGAGGGTTGAGGGTAGATATGGGAGTAGAGATGAGGGTATTTAACCTCATGCCACTAGCCACTCTAGCCTTTAGAAGGCCCTAGACAATTACATCAATCTCACTTACACTAGCTACTTAGATCTCACACTCATTTGTAGGAGGAGGGATGTGTATGTAGGAACAAAGGGGGATAGCTAGGGATCCACTATTTGGACCTAGGAGCCATTCCTAAGATTGCCACATACACCCCAATTCCTGGGCTACGCAAGGCGGGGGCGTCGGCGGTCGGGCGGGGGGGGGGGGGGGGGAGAAAGAGAGAGAGGAGGGACGGCGGCCGGGGAGGGTGACGGCTAGAGCACCTGCTCTGGTACCATTTTGAGTTGTCTGTAAGGGTTAGGGTCCACAATGTGTGTACCCTGTATATTTATAAAGAGAACAATTACATAGAGGTCCTCATAGAATAGGAAAATAACAAGTGAATATAAAGAACTTAAATAAAAAACTATTTAACATAACTTAATTATGTTACTTAGGCTTTCTAGTTTTAAACTGTGGATTTTTCTATTAAGCATTATGTACAATAGAATAATTTACCTTAGTTATATTTTAAGATATAAAGTCAAACTACCTATATGTAATTATCGATTGCCATTTTTAGAACACAACAACTTAATGGGAGATTGTTCTCGTCAATTGCTTTGACTTTGCATTAGATAATCTACATTAATTTGACGCCACATTCATGAATTTATTCTTTTCAAATTCTAGCTTTTTCCTTTTCACTCTACCTCATCACTCAATTGGACTTTTCACCTTTAATGGTGGGTAAATGATTTTACCATTTGACAAATCTTAATTATATGTTAAATAAAAGGTGATGTCCATACATAACTCCTTATTACCATATTGACAACACGAAAATTCAATAGGAAATTTTCCTTGTTAATTGCTTTGATGCCCAATGATCATTCTAAACAAATTTTCGCTAACGTTTATAACGAAGTTTGAAGTTTGAACATAGTCGAACGTGTATGTATATTTTGTGATGTAAATACACTCCACCATAAATTGATTTGATGAAAAAAATTGAAAATCCAGGCATGCCACTATCTTTATATTGTAGAAAATATTAGCACGGGCTGAACCCAAACTGGCCCACAACTCGAGAATGTAATATGGGTCGGCTTCGGGCCTATAAACTCTGAAATTTGCAAATATATACCTGGCTCGCGGCCCGCTAGTTAAATACGGGTTTAGGTCCTAGCTTTAGTAAACCAACAACAACCCGATCTGGTGCTCAACCATACTTGGAGTTTGGAATTGGAGGTCGGGGGGTCGCCTAGGCGCGCCTTGACGCCGCCTATGCGACCGCCTGTACAACTATGCACAACTATGCACGCACCTAATATTGCTACTCCCCTCATAACCTTTTAAATCACCACCAATGTTGATTTTCTCCTTTTTCGATATTCCTTGCATATTAGCTCATCTATGGTATCCCAAAAATCCTTCTTAGCCTCATTGTCGAGGTCAACTTGGGGGACATAAGAACTAATAATATTAAAGTTCTTTCTCCCAAGAACAACTTAATAACGATGATTCTACCACCCATCCTTGTGATCTTGACAACAACCTTCGACATCTTATGAACAATAACTCTCACACCATTTTTATTGTCAATACCTGTATGCATAGTGACAAGTTTGGGATTCGACAACTTTTCAGCTGGCTGGAAAAAATCGGAATTCGGAAAAAATCGAGAGAATAAGGCAGAAAGAAAGATCATACGAGGAGAAATGAGTCAGAAAGAATATCCAGAAAGCATCACCCAATAGAGCTTTGCCATGCAAAGGTTCGAATCCTTTTACTCTCATCTCCTCCGATCCTTCGGAGTATCGTTAGGGAAATTCCAGAAATACGACCTCTCTCACAAACAATCGTCGTTTTTTGATGGTTTTTCCGCTTCTCACAGCTGCTCTTTCCACACCTCCCGATAATAGAGCGAAGAATGTAAAGGCAGACTACTAGTCGTTTTGAGTAGTGTAATCATAAAACGGAGCAGTGACATGATTAGTAATCTACTCTTCATGGGTATCGGAGATCGTCTCCTTGGCTGTTAGGTAAAGTCGTGAAAAGATCGATAAATTTCGGTCAAAGTTCGGTCAACGGTTCGGAAATAATCGAGAATAAGTTGGCTATATAAGTATATGCACATATATGTATGTACGTATGTGTGTATATATAGATAAATGTATATATGTATGTATATACATACATATATGATGCATGTAACTATTAGGGTCAGAAAACTTATAATCTCAGTGAGTGAAAAAGTAGGAAAAGAAGTAAAAAATTGTTGAGCAATAACATGAACTGTCTACAGGAGTGGAGGTTGGAGGTTTAGTGTGTATCAGAAATTTGTTTACATGGTTTGGTGAAAAGAGCCAACGAATTAAAAGAGAAAATCGTGAAAAGTCATGAACAATCGTGAAAAATCATATAAATCGCGAAAAAGCGGGATAAATCGTGAAAAATCGGCTAGCGATGTATTAATAGTGATGAATATTCGGGAGCCTATAACATCGTGAAAAATCACTGATTTTTCGTAAAATTTGGAGACTTTTGTTACAATGCCCATGTATGCCATATTTTATACCCCGTTTCCAATCTCTCGAACATCGTTCCCTTGCCCACTTGGTTTCCTACAAGCAGGCTATATTGACTTAGCTTTTGATAATCGTATCCACTATCTCCGTAGACTTTTTTGTCAAAGAGAGGTAATGTATATATAGGCAAAAAATGGAGAGCAGCCTTCAATGTTTTAAAAAACATTAAGCGGTAACCGTGCGGACAGCACCTTGTAACTGGTTAAGCGGTAAGCGGCCGATTTTTAAAAAAATGGGTTTTAATTTCCTATATAATTTTATACAAAATTACATATATATGTATATAAATACTAATACTCTTTGAAACTTTTATATATATCTAAAGATTCTAAACACTCTACCCAACAGTAAAAACACCCAATTAGTTTATAAGATAGCTATAAGACAATAATTATAGCCATAATATAATAAATAATAGATTTCACATAGATAAAATACCCCACATACATGATTCAGAAATATTTTTGCATCACATGTTTACATAGTTAAGCAGTAAACAATAGACTCATTATTGGATACCTTTCTAACTTATTGTTATATGTGCATATCATCAATTAGTCATACATTACAGCAGTACAATTAACTAAAGTATCATCATCATCATCATCATCATCATCATCATCATCATCATCATCTAAGCCTCAATCCCAACTATGTTGGCGTCGGCTACATGGATCCTTCGTTTCCATTCAGCTCTATCATGGGCCATATTCTGATTGAGATGTAGAGATTCTAAAATTAGATAATAGTTACATATATTTTTACTTGTATTAATTACACTTTACAACAGTACCCTATTATCCCAACTTGCATACAGTAAACAATAGACTCATTATTGGATACTTTTCTAACTTATTGTTATATGTGCATATCATCAATTAGTCATACATTACAGCAGTACAATTAACTAAAGTATGCATTCTAAAATTAGATAATAGTTACATTACATATATTTTACTTGTATAAATTACACTTTACAACAGTACCCTATTATCCCAAATTGCATACAAGTATGCATTCTATTAGACTAGGCTTATCATAGGATATTTAAGTTTAATATATTATAGTCAGTAATACTTGGGGCCATATAGTTTATATAAAGTTACAGGGGTACAGAAAAATTTACAAAAAAGGGCCAAAAAGCGGCAAAAAAACGGGCAAAAAAAACGGGAAAAAACGGCCGATTAATTACAAAAAAGTTAACCAGCGATTTTAGCAAAAATCGAACAGGCTGGGTGTTTGGCCGATTAATCGCCCGTTTAATCGGCCGCTCAGCCCGTTTTTCATTTCACTGGTAGCCTTCAATGCGAATCGATGTACTACATGACTCAGTTATATAGATCCTGGTAGAAAAATAAATTGATGTATGTATGGAATAGGTCAAAAGTCAGATCTGATTGAGGATCCGAGGAGCAATGAACATAGTGTAGACATGGGGGGAGGGCAAAAAATATATTAAGGGAATTAATGGTATATGTATATAGCATAGTTTAAAATTTTGTCGAAATTGGTGAGATTTCACCAATAATTTCGATGTCGACAACCATCAAATATTGAAATGACCGAACATATCTTTATGTAGGGAATTTCACCAGAAAAAATAAAATGTCAACGCTTTTTTTCTCTTTCAAATTTTGACTAAATTAGGTAAATGTCAATGGAAAAAGGCTCATTTTGTCAACATTTTGGTGAAATTCCGAGAACATAGGATATATTTCATGAAAAGGGTGCTAGTTTATGCAGATTTAACTATTCACTCCTTGGGCTTTTTAGGGGCAATCTAAGTTATGCTTCTTCTTTTCCTAGCCTAATTCTACCTCTGTCTCCTATTTTTCCCACTTCTATAAAGATATATGAAGAAAATATTTCAAATTGGATTTTGGAGTTGTATCTATGGCTATGATGACCCACTAGCTTTCATTTTCGAGGTCATGCGCTTTGGAATGACAGTGCTCAAAATTAGCATGACCATCGACATATTTTGTATGTACGCTATTATCAATCACTCCTCTAACTACATGGTGCTTCCTCTAGGCTCTTGCTATAAAAGCACACGACCATAGTTGTTCAGTCGACCAACTAGTCGACTGGTCGCCGGATGGATTTGACTAGCCAACTACCCACAAATGGCTTTGGGTTGGCACCCACCTATGCCGCTGGTCGGCTAGTCGGCTGACTGGCACGATTGGTCTGCTCAAGCCAAGTCTGGGCGGCCACTTAGTCAGGCCTAGGCCCAAGGCCCGTAAGTTCAACTTCTTTCACTCACATACGAGGAGCTCCACCCCACATATGCAATATGAAATATTTTTGCATATTTGACTAGATCTATACTAATAGACATCCTGGTAAAATTTCATCAAATAATTCGATCATTTGGTCGTCAAAATGTCGAGAATGCATATGTTGAAATTTCTGTCAAAATTTGTCAACATTTCTATTTATGACTGGAACAACATTGGAACTGGACATTTTCTTCCTTGACTATGTAGGACTGGCATGGCGGTGGGTAGGGTACTGGGGTAGCGGTAGGGAATAGTGGACAACATGATGTCGTTGCCGGTGATAGGCAGGGAGGGGTGTGGGCGTCAGTTGCAACAACACAAAGTAGGGAGGGAGGGGGGAAGGTAGGGCAACGAATGTTGTGGGAGAGATGGGTGATGACAGTACTGTAGAAAGGGTGTCGGCGGCTGGAGGGGCAGAGGCAATGGCGTAGGGAGGATATGAGGTAGGGGTGTTGGCGGCTGCTTGGGCAGTGGAGGATGGTGGCTGTTGGGTTTGGATAGGAGGGTGGCAGCGGCTTGTAGCAGTGCTAGGAGGGGGCAACGACGACGGGTAGAATGGCTAGGAGGGTCGATGGTAAAGGGCAGAGAGGCAAGGGAGATAGTTGCAGGTAGTAGGGTGTGTGACAAGTTTGGACAAGAAGTTTCATGTTCATAGAGGCTAGGGACGCCCGACGGGCAACCAAGCCAAGAAATGGATGCAACCTCCCACATGTTGAAGTTCTTCTTTTCCTCTTGGCTTCGGTTAGGGTTGGATCACTACTTTGATAGCATGTGGCGAACGATATATTGGGAAAAATCCCATTAGTTTCTTATTGATAGATGGGAGCCCCTTCTATATAAAGGAAAGTAGGCAAGTACAAGGAAGCAAACATAACCCTAATGGGCCAAGACTGAGTTGATCCATATTGTAGATAGACTTAGTGGCTTAATTAACTAAATACATGGACTCTATTACTTCTATCTTGGAATTCTTTGTCTAACTCCGTTGAAAATGTTGCCCTTAAACATTTTTCATTACAATTGAGCAATGATGCAACATGACTAGGTACTTTACCAACACTTGTTCAAGGCGTATAAACCCTTGTCCTTCAACACAAACGGTCACCGCTGTGTTGAAACCTCTTGCATATATACCACTGCACCCGGGTGCTGATGCAATGCGTTGCTATGTAGGTATGCTCCAATTAAGTTCTTATAAGAATCCATGTCATAAAGAGTGACAAGTTATATTGCCGTCTGTCAACCTACCACCAACCCTCCTTTGCACGGGCTTGAGATGGGCTACCTTTGCATGAGATGTACGAAACACAATCGGAGTTATATCTCACATTCTACATGGGGTTTTAAAAGATATTTAGTTACATGTATCTATGCCATGCTCTTCAAATCTATATGGTTGGATTTTTTGTAAGCATTCATTAATGGTGGAAATTAAGTGCGGGTATGAGAAATTTCCTATACCTTTAGGGATACACTCTCCTTATGTGTGAGCACGTATGCTCATGGTGTGTATGCATACATGCATGCATCCATATTGGTTACTGGTTTACATAGCTATTCTTATACAATTACAATAACTATATTCTAATTATCCTATCTAAATATGTCATTTTATTATTCTTTAGTACTTTAATATAATATGATAGCAAGCCGTTGTACTATCTTATAAACTAAGATACAAAGTGATGCAAACCATGATGCAAACAAAACTCAGTTCATAATTCAACTATGCCAGACAATACCCCAACACATGGGCTTATATAGATAATGCATGAAGCCCTTATTGGCTCATTTCCACTCATGACCAAACTAAAACAAGAATTATAAACTATTAATTAAGAACTAACAAGTCTGTCTTAACATAACACTTAGATCCCAAAACTGAAACAATTGCTTAACTACTTAAAACATGAAAACATAATAAAAAAGCTAATTATCCTAATAGACAATCTGGCTCTCGGATCTGAAAGTGGGACTTGTCCTCCATCACATAGATCTTCATACCCTATTGTAGACAATTAGATGGGTTTTAGATATGCATGTGTGTGTATCTCTTGTCTGCATAAAGTGCCCTGCTTGGTACCTAAGCGGCTACAAGGCTCCATCCGCTCGCCTCCCGCTTTGCACATTTTCAACATTTGCTGATAAAGCAGCTTAGTGAACATTGCTTTTCTCGGAATTTTGGTTAGTTGTGCTACCAAATGGATTTGTTTGATTTATTCACATTAACATTCATAAAATGCTCTAGTCTCTAATTAGTTAACTGTTAATTGCATCAATTTACTAAACTTTTTTAAATTAACTGATCTTCTTATGTCCTACTGGATTCACAGGCTTGTACTATCGGCTGTGGTTTCGCTTATCAATGACGCTGATGGACCATTTGAATCTGGCATATATTAACATTGGTGTCGGGATTGTATCTGTGCTGAAAAACCAAGGATTTGATTATGGTATTGCATATTCTTCCTTTTTAGTGTAGAGTCAATCATGCTTTTTTGATCACTATTCTTGACGTGATGTGTTTTTCATATTGGTTACTATTATTTTGTATTAACTAGCTTCGCAGCCATAATCATGGCTGAAACAGTGAACTCATATCTACTTAGGCATGAAGGCATCTCTAGAGGGTGTTCCTTGGATCACACCTTGACACTTTAAACCTTGGCCCTCAGATCCTTTTCTGAGTTCCCAGGTGTGTTTATGGAATAGGGGTCAGTGTTTAAATGAAACGTTTTTGATTGTTAGGCCCTTGATGTCCTTATTTTGGGGCCTAAAAGTCTGTCTTCCAACAAGTATTATCATTTATATAAAGATGTTAGAAAACGTTTGAACATCATGAAGGGAAAGTCAGAAGCTTAGTGCAGATGAGATGTTTGCGTTTCTGTCTCGTCTTGTTTTAGTTTAATGACATCTGGTTTCCAATAGTTGTCTGGATAAGGGTTGTATGAGCATGTCTAAGTGAGATGATACCTTGGGTTTTTGGCTGCCAGACAATAATACCAGTAGCTCTGGAGATGAAAATCTTCCTAATGATGGTTGCCCAACCTCTCTAAGGAAGTTGTGTTAATGACCTCTTTCCATATATTCTTAATTCTTACTATCAAGGTCAACCATTTCCTTGGTATTGAAACTCGTGAAGTGTTGGGGTTCACTTTATTGAAATATTAGGGATTCGTGCAGTCCTCCAAAAATCAACGTTCTTACCACTTCCTGCTTTCTAGTGGCAGTTATAAAAGAGTTAAATAATGTTTTTCCACTAATGCGAATGACAATTTCTTAGTTGAGCATCCAAAAAGTCAAACCAGTTAAGGTATTTGTGTGCGAGCACCTTTTCCCGAGCGACCACCTCTAAATACGCTAACAATATATGTGCCAATTTCTTGACGAACACATGGTCCATCTCCTCAAGGGTCTTAATACCAAGCCCTCCTAAAGGCTTTATGGTGGAAACGTAAAACCATCACACGATGCTCATATTTTTTCGTTTGTCATGTGCATACTTGTCAAGGCGGTAAGGCGACATTGTATTCCGACTGAGTGCCTTCCGGTGGCTCGCGGCTAGGCATTGCCTAGGCGGGTTAAAAAAGTTAAAATATCAGTACATTTGACTTATATGTATACACCTATATAATGATTTTCCAAAACTTTTCTCCTTCATATACGTGTATTTCACAATTATGTGTAAGTACATAGCTCAAGCTTAATGCTATACATACATATGCATTTTGGTAAGAGAGCATGAAAAAATACATTTTCAAAAAGTTTACTTAGCATTACCTAAACAATAATAGGATAATTCCAAATCATGTAAGAGATTGAGATTTAGTGCATATATTTAGTTTTATATTATTAGTAATGGAAAAGGCTATGCTCGTCCTACATCGATTAGTATATGTGCTTTATTGCTTTATGTTTTTGTTATTTTCCTTTGTTATGGGCTTTAGACTTGTCTCATCTCTAGCCTTTTTCTTTTATCGCCTATTTCTGACTATTGGCTTACTCTCTTGTATTGTGTTGTGGTTTAATCATCAAATAAACTCTTTTTCTAATCTATATGGTATCAGAGCGTTGCGATCCCCCTTAAGTTTCTCCCAACCCTAATGCCTCCTTTAACCTAGCAGTCACCCATCTTCTTTCCCTACACCCTAGCCGCCCCTTTCCTTCTTTTTCCGCCGCCACCCTTCCTCCTCCCTTCCTTCTTCTTCCCTCTCACTGTCCCACCCTACCCCTTCTCCCACGCCGCCACTCCGTCCACCCTCCTTCACGCTGCCGCCGTCACCCCTTCTCCCACGCTCGCCGCTGCGCCCCTTTCCTCCTGCCGCCACCCTCCCGCCATCACCGATCTGCCGTCCCCCTCCCTCCATCACCTCCTAACCCGCCATCACTACCAACTCTCCTTCCCTTCCTACTGCTGCCCCCTTCACCCAATATTCTGCCATCACCCCTTCCCCACCATCTAGCCCCCCAATCCATCTCCCTTTCTTCTTTTTTCTCTATCTCCATCTCCGGTAACGTTCTAACAATTGCACATTGAGGTTCTAATCGACCTTCGCTCGTTACCTGCCCGCGCCTCATGGTGGAGTAACTCTCTCCCCATGTTGGCGTAGGTCGTTATCTCTTCTTCTGCCCTTCTGCGGGCCTCTGCGATCTGATGCGTTAGATTTGCTTCTTCTGCATACCGCTTTATTGCGAGTGTTGCTGGATCTGCCGATCCATGTTTTCTACTACCCATGTGTTGGGTTCTCGCTTCTTCTATTTCTGCTGATTGCTGCTACTGCTTGTTGCCTGCTGTTACTGCCCCTGCGTTGGATTCGTCTTGCCTGATTATGCTTCTTGCTACCTTCTGACATATTCTTCTAATGGCATCCGCTGATCCGCTTCAGTCACTTTGTGTCACCACTGTCAAGTTGGGCGGCTCCAAATTTCACACATGGTTTGCGACCTTTAAGCTCTATGTCAAAGCTCAAGGATGTTATTCACATCTCATATCTGAAGGCCCGACTATACCTACTAAAGGAGCTAACACTAAAACCAAGCAAGCCTATGATCTTTGGTCAAAGGATGATTCCGATGTCATAACTTGGCTGGTTAACAATTATGAACCTAAAATTAGTCCGTCTCTTCTGCACCTGAAGACTGCTAAAACATTGTGGGACCAACTCTTACATGGTTACTCTCATTACTAGAATCCAAAGAAGGTGTTTGAGATCTTCAAACAACTGGCCAAGGAGTATTCTATGACTGATTCTGTAGAGGATTATTATAATTAGTGTTCTGTTCTTTGGGAAGAGTTTGAAGTGTTCTGTTCTATGACTGATTCTGTACATGGTTACTCTCATACAACAATTTCCGCACACATTTGCACATTTATATGAATACATTTTGACATTTTCATATGTATACATACATATATGCTACACCTACATACAAACACATATTTGTATACATTTTGATTTATTCACATTTTTGAACGCTCTACACACATTCATAAATTGATATACATACACTTTAATGTTTTTACATATATTACAAACTTACATATATTACAAACACATTCCATATATAGGCATATATACATATATGCATATTTGTATGTTTATATGTAAATATATATGAGTGCCTAATGTATATATTTATACTTCTATTTATAATTTCAATATATCATTTTTTTGGGGGATCAATATATCATTTTATATATAATTAATTTGTTGAAAGAAAAAAATCCAAAACTGCATATACTCCCGCATACCGCATATACTCTGTGCAGTACCCCCTCCGCCCGTATACTGCATACCGCTTTCCTGAACAATGGTTACTAGTACTTCTGGCTTTCGTTACTTTTTGAGCTTTATTGATGATACGAACCACATAGTTGTTTCTTTTAAAAGATCGCTCTCACATGCTTTACACTATCATAACCTTTTTTGCTGAAATCCGTACCCAGTTTGACAAGCCTATCAAAATTTTTCAGACTGACAATGCTTTAGAGTTTGTGGAAACATCTGTTAGCCAGTTTTGTAGAAAAATGGGTACTATTAATCAAACTTCTTGTTCACATATACACTCAGCAAAATGGAGTTGCCGAATGCAAAAATCGGCATCTCTTGGAAGTTTCCCGTACTCTTCGTTTTCATTATCATGTTCCCCAATCTTTTTGACCTGAAGTTGTCTCAATTGCCTGCTACCTGATAAATTGCATGCCCTCATTTGTTCTTGGCAACCACATACCTTTTCAAATTTTGTATCCCGATGCTCCTCTTTTTCATGTACCTCCTAGGATCTTTGGAAGCACCTGATTTGTCAAAAATCTTCGGCCAGGTTTAACTAAACTTGATCCTCTCTCTACCAAATGTGTGTTCTTGGGTTATTCTCGGACTCAGAAAGGTTACACATGCTGTGATCCTGCTGCAAAGAAATGGTTTGTTAGTGCTGGTGTGGTATTTTTTGAGGAGTCTCCATACTTTTCTCCAACAGTTTCAACACTATCATCTGATCTACTTGATACACCTTTACCTATAATGGTTGACACAACATGTCTTCTCCGGATATGGCTTCCGATGCACCTCTGAAAGTGTATCAAAGATGCCCAAGAAATACAACTCCCTCTATGGCCCCTCCATCTTCAATTCCTCAGTCCTCGTCGGTAGATCAATCTTCACCTCAGGTAATTTCTGATTTAGATGTTAGTATTAGCTTGCACAAAGGGACTCGATCTTGTACTCATCATCCTATTGACAATGTTTGTACTACTGCTAACCTGAAGATGGATTTTGCAAATTTTACCTCCGCGTTATATGCTATTTCTGTTCCCAAGAATGCTGCTCTGGCTTTAGTGCATCCTGCATGGCGTCAGGCCATGGAAACTGAAATGCAGAAACTTACTGATCGTCATACATGGGACTTAGTTGATGCACCTGCCTCTTGTACTCCTGTCGTATGCTGTTGGGTCTTTACTGTCAAATATCAGCCCGATAGAACTATTGCCAGTAGGCCTGGCAATGGGTCGGGTTTCTCAGACCCGACCCGACCAACTTAGGGTCTGGATCTGACCCGACCCGATTTTTTAGGTGATAAAGACCCGATATTTATTCGACCCGAAAGTTCGGACCCGATGTGACCTGAAATACCCGAAGTTCAGCTTTGGATCTGTATTTACCTGAACCTTTTTTGGCCCGACCCAAAGTTTGGACCCGACCCTGTACAAACGAGATGCACTATTTCACGTACTTATACTGGCTTCTGTCATGTTTTATTGTTATGTCTATATATTTCATCGAGATACTGTTAGTTCGTAACCACCATTTGGTGTCCATGACCTACAAAGGGTTTGCTTTCACTTCCATTTCAGTCTGACAAAATATTTTCCAATCTCATCCATTACATATTACCTGTGATCATCTATAAATTATGATCTGATCACACATTCATTTGAAGCAAGAAATAGCACAAAAATCCATTGAATACTGAATATATACTAATAACAGCAGCGTATACACAAATAACTTTGACATCATTGTTTGTGGCAAAACTCCCCGTTTTGGATTCTGTTTGTGAGAACAAAGCAGCTAAAAAACGGTGCACAAAGAACTTTGACATCATTGTTTGCGGCAAAAAGCTCCAGTTTATATTCTGTTTGTGAGAACAAAACAGCTCAAAAACGGAGGACAAAGCTTTGTTTGAAAAAACCGAAGTAATAGCTCAAAAAGACTAGTTCTAAGTTGTCTTTAGTATTATAAGTCTACTTGTCTAATTAATACAAAAGTTTCAAATATTATAGTCAGCTGTTCAAATCCAGGACTAAAATCCCCAACTCTGCTGCTTCAACTTTTGCGCATGTAATATGGAGCTTCTCAATCTGTTACAGCGGCGATACTTGTTAGTAGACTGCAAAAATCAAAAGGAAGCTTGGTTATTACTTGTATTGCTCGCACAATATGCTTATATAATCAATGTTGTTGTCAATCTGTTACAACGATAATACTTGAATATGCAGCTGGAGATAGACAGGCTGATATTATATAATTAACAACAAAATCCAAACGAATACACACATTGCAATATAGCAATAATACTTATAGTGACTAACCTATTAACCTACAAGCAGTTGATTAAATTAAACCAAACGAATACACACATTGCAATACAGCTGGACCATTCCACTGATTTCATGGATTACAATACAGCAGTTGTAAAAACTAAAAAAAAAAGAGAGGAAAAGGAAGTAGATAGCAGTATACATATGAGAAGGTGGTATAGCAGTACCATAGGAGTGTACAACTGCAGCCAAGCACTAACACAAGTAAAAAAAAAACAGTAGAATACTTCAGTCAAGAACTCTGTAAAATAAAAAACAGTAGAATACTGCAGCCAAGAATTATATATATATATATATATATAATGTATATGCTACAGAACTACAGCCAACAACCAACCCCAACAAAAGAGGATTTTTACTGAAAAACATTAGAACCAAAAAACAAAGATAGTCTAGCTTGGCAAACCTGGAAATAACTAGTGTGCATAGTCCAAATAAGTCCACTTGACAATCTACTCCAAAGCATCAGATTCTGCAACAAAAAAACATTTTCTTTACAATTTTGTCCCAATACCAAACATATAATATCATCAAATGAAATATAACTAAATGTACCTGGAGCCTCCGCATCGGGAGATTCAAGGAAAGTACCAATCCTTTCAGACCCGCCAACATCTATTTCAAAAATAATAATATATCAATTGAAAACGAAGAATAACAAATAAATAAAATAAAATGTATTTATCTATACCCTGAGTCATTGACAACCAACTTTGAAGGCACATCAGTGGTTCAACTGCGATGAGGGTTGATTAATCGACCTCCTGTGCTGAATGCCGACTCAGAGGCCACTGTGGACATAGGAATTGCTAAAATGTCCCGAGCTACCTCTCTCAATGTTGGATAACTTCCTCCATGCATTTTCCACCAGTGTAAAATGTTGAAGTTGTCATCTATGTATTGCATGTCCTGCTCTAGATAGATATCCAACTCAGGATGATGAAACATAGTCAATAAGAAGATGAGTTAAAGGATGATGAACTTACTTCGTCAAGAAGTTCTCCCTTTATACTAGAAAAATTGAAGAGACGAGAAGAAGCTGAAACCTTTCTGCTAGCAAAAAGAACAACCGAACTAAGTTGGTAACATGGATGGATACCTTTCCAAACAACTGAATGACCTTACACTAAGCAGCTAAACATAATTAAATAAAACAAAATCTGTTTAAATGAACTGATATCAAAGCCTATACCATGCTTATCCCGAGACCGAGAACAAACATGTTTTCAAGTATTACCATAGTCACAAATTCGGTATTCGGGATACGTACGACCCAGTTGAAAAATTCGGAAATCGGGAATTATGCAGAAAATTCGGATAAAAATCGGTCAACGTACGGTAAAAGTTCGGTCAACTATTCGGAAAAATGTCGGAAAAAAAGCGGTATATATATATATATATATATATATATATATATATATATATACACACACACACACACACACACATACAAACATATATATACACCCACATATTTAATGATTGAAAATGTTAAATGACTAAACAACGAACTGATTACTCTAATATTGGAAGAAGGGGAAGAAGTGGGAGCAACATGCACAAATCAGGGAAGAAAAGGGGAGAATGGAGGAGAAAGATGGAGCGTACATGTAGAATGTCGAGGTTTACTCCTCCTGGTGTGTCGAGGGATAGAGGAGAAAGGTTGGACGATTTAGTAGAACCCTGCTACAAGTTAAAAAGGACGTGAAAAAAATAATTGTGAAGCAAAAGTACAAAACTGTTTAAAACGGCAAAAAAACGTATTAAACGCGTTTAAAAAGCAATACGCGAATGAAACGCGAATTAAACGCGTTTAAAACATATTATTCGGTTTGGAGTTTAAAACGACTGTCATATACGACACATGAATAATACGCGTTTTAAATGCATTTTTTTTTCAAAAAAACGGAGTATATTGTGACTATGAGTATTACAGGCATTGGAAGCTGATCAAACAAAGTTTTCATTACCTATATATCCAGGGGACTCAAATTCCCAATCTCAAACTACCCATCAGTTTGACTGATCTACCGGCCATGGATATGTATATATCACTGGGTGGAGGGAATGTTCGGCAACTATTGGTACAAAGAACATGTGTTGGTATTGGTTGGAGAAGTACGTAGAGTAAGTGTTGGTAGTAGTTGGCTGCGGATGTGGGTTGGTTTTGGTGGGCGCTGCTAGAGAACAAGTAGTTGACCAGATGATCATGCAGGGCGGGGATGAGAGGTGGATAATTGAGTTTGATGGGTGAGGGGATTCAGCTTGAGGTCGCTTATCATTCACTGCGACACTCTACCAACTTCAATTGACAGTTGCTCCTACCCATCTAACCCTTCCGTGATCTTTTAGGCAAGTGTAATGAAAGTTGCTACTAAATAGAGAATTGGGCCGTTGCGATTTGGGGAGTTTGCGATTCATGAACATCAGAATATGATGTCGAGAGGAAATTGTAACCAACTGAGAAGAGAATAGCAGAGTTGGAGGCTTAGAAATCGATGGCGGAGAAATTGAAGAATCGGCTCAGGTCTCACGGAGGAGAAATCGACTCCAGATCGCATCAGATTCGAAGAAAAGAGATGTAAAGCTGGAGAGTTGAAGAAAACGAACGGGAGGAGCCGCAATCGAGAATCGAGATGGTCTTAAGAAAGAGGCATGTGGGTATCGAGATACTAACCTGGAGAGGTGATCAGGAAACGCAAAATCTCGATTCTCGTCTATGCACTGTTGTTGAAGAAGGATCGGCTACCGATGTCTCACCCTTCGTCTCCTTGCAGGTTGGCCATCGTCGAGAATCGCCGAAGACCTATCTCCTTGCATGCTTGCTGTCTCCGAGAATCACTCGAAGACCGAAATCTCGCCTTTCTCCCCTTCTTCTACAAGCCCTGAATCTCGATTCTCCTCTTCTAGTTTGCGGCGGCTACCGGCTAGGGTTAGGTTGAATGAGCGGCAGAGCCGCAGAGCGAAAGAAGGCCGAAGGTTTTAGTAACTGAGTTGAGTCTCGTGAGTCGTGGACTCTCTCTTTCAGGATTTCGGATTAAGTCGCGACTGTGGCGGGTCTCTCTTCTGACTCGGATCCATCCCGGGTCTTAGGGTGCATCTGCGCCCGAGTCGGCCCGACCCAGAGGCAAAAGACCCAATTCGGGTCTGCCCAATGTAAACCCGAACCCTATTTTAAGTCTGAAAAACCCAAATTTCGGGTCGGGTCAGGTCGTGTTTTTTTTACCAGGCCGTCTGTTAGATGTCTCAAAACTCGTCTTTTTGTTAAAGGATATACCCAGACTTATGACATTGATTATTTTGAGACATTTTCTCCTGTAGCATGTCTCAATTCTGTTCGTGTTCTTATATCTGTAGCCGTTAATTGTGACTGGCCTCTGTTTCAGCTAGATGTTAAAAATGTTTTTTTTGTATGGTGAACTATATGAGGAGGTATGCATGGAACCACCACCTGTTTTTGTCACTCAGGGGGAGCATTCCAAAGTATGCAGGTGCGTAAAGCGATCTATGGACTGACACAGAGTCCCTGTGGCTGGTTTGATAAGCTCTGTATTATCCTTCAACAATTCAACTTTCTTCTCTCTCATTCTGATCACTCAGAGTTCATTAAGAAAACTGTTTCTGACCTTGTCGTCTTAATTGTGTATGTTGATGATATTACTTTATCTGGCAGTGATCAAGCATGCATTCAGGCTAGGAAGCACAAACACTTCTATACGACCCCCGTCTCGGTGTCAGCCATGTTTTAGGCACAAACACTTCCCAGACATGGCCCAAAACGTTTTGTACACGGCTAGGACGTGTCCTGTCCATCTTGGTCCATTTTTGCAGCCCGAACACTTCATGGACATGGCCCGGACACTTTCTGGACACATCTGCATAGCTGCAGCTGCTGCATCAACCTATTTCTGAGTATGTTCTGAATATACAGCTGCTATTCAACTATATTTATCATTGAGAAAGTATTACACAAAGCTGTATCCTAACTTGAATTGCATATAAAATATCTTAAAAGGATATAATGAGTAAAGTCCAACATAAATTAAATATCATAAATCACATATTGATCGAATAAATTGATTGATTGAGTAATGCATAGTCATTTACTATATGTGGAATTCTGCTATATTGATTGAAAGTAGTGCAACGGTTAGGTGGATACTTCATAGTTTTTTACTATACAAATACATTCAGATTCATATTGGTATACAATCATGCCGTCATTTATTTATTCTGGAATTTTGTTATATCTACTGAAAGTAACGCAACAGTTAGGTACATACTTCATATTGTTTCTACTGCACACACAAACACATGCATACTTTAAATTCATATACTATTATACATACCAATATATACATATATGTGTATAATTCTAGATAAATTTTCAATAAATTTAGATGCATACATATAGAAATACATACATATACACATATAAATACGTACGTTATACACACATTTCTATATATTAAACGAAATCCCCCTCATCCAGAGCTGTGTCCGTGTCCTATATCTTAGAAAATTGACGTGTCCTGTTTCCATGTCCGTGTCTAGAAATGTGTCAATGCTTCCTTGCATTCAGGCAACTAAGGAATATCTGGCAAAACATTTTGTCACTAAAGATCTGGGTAAATGAAAATATTTTTGGGGTATTGAAGTTTCACAGTCCTCCTCAGGTGTGTGCTTATCTCAAAGAAAATATGTTCTGGATCTGTTGTCTGACACAAGACTTCTTGGTGCAAACTGGGATGATGATACTTCTCCTCCATTTCCTGACCACCATTAATATCGTCGACTGGTGGGTAAACATATATCTGACAGTGACACGAGCTGATGTTACTTCTGCGGTTGGCTTAGTGAGTTGATATATACACAAACCTCGGTAGTGCCACTAGGATGCGGTGTGCCACATTTTGAAATATCTGAAAAATTCTCCAGGCAAGGGTTCATTGTACAAAAATCATGGGCACTGTAAAATCCCAGGGTATTCCGACTCTGATTATGTAGACAACAATTTAGACCGCAAATCTACTTCTGGATACTGCACCTTTGTAGGTGGTAACCTTGTTACTTGGCGTAGTAAAGAAAACAAACTGTTGTTGCTCGATCTAGTGTTGAAGCTGAGTATAGAGCTATGGCTTATACTACATGTGAACTTTTATGAGTCCGCGGTCTTCTGAAGGTATTTGGTATTTCTAACTCTACTCCTATTCATATGCATTGTGACAATAAGGCTGCCATCTTTATTGCTAGCAATCCAACCTTTCATGAGCGGACTAAACACCTTCATGTGGACTGTCATTTTGTTAGAGAAACTGTTTTGTCTGGTGCTATCTCTGATAACATCCAAATATGTGGATATTTGAGTGCCTATTTTATCCTCATATTGTCATCTCTATTATGTTTTATCTAGATAGTTCTAATTGTTTTTGGCAAGATTTGATGTAACTACCTAAACTCACCCCTCTATTTTGCACAAAGTATATTTCTTAGCGGTTGATGAACTTAAAGTTAACTTAGCGACCGATGAAGGTTTACACCAAGTCAACGGTCGCTAATCATTCTTCTTGGCGACCACTGGACTTCTTCATGATTAGCGACCGATGGAATCTACTCTATGCGGCCACTAAGAACTTGATGCCTTTGTAACCGAAGAACAAGTCAGCTTAGCGACTGATGAAGATCGCCTCTTCAGCGGTCACTCCCAACGACCACGCGAATTGAGCCTCTTCTACGACTGTTGGAGCTCACACACTTTAGCAGCCGGTTGGAAGTGACCGACCTTAGAGACCGATGAGTTTTAAGTCGGTTACCAACACGTATAAATAGACACCCACTTCATCCATGAAGGGGTCGAGACATCAAGGAGACGACGAAGTGCTGTTGCATTCTAGAGCCATCCATTAGTCATTGCATTGGTCTTTGATCTCAGAAGACGAGAGTCGGAGGTGAGAAGATCTGCACCATCACCACCACCATCAGCCTATCTTTCGAAGGACTAGGCACTCACATGCGCTCGCTCTAGATCTAGATCCGAGGAAGACGTGCACCAGTTGTAGTCGTTGGAAGTCATAGTTGGTGTATCCCCCTTCTTCCCCCCAGATATGTTCATCCGCCTCATCTATTTCATTCCATTCCGTCGTTCTTTCTCATGTCTCGCTATACTTGTAAATCTGTAATGCTGCTTATTACCATGAGCGACTAAACATCTTTCTTGGGTTGGGAGTAGCCATTAAAGCTCTCCCAACATGTAAATACTTACATCCATTTGAATATATATATATATATATATATATATATATATATATATATATATATATATGCTCCTAGCAACGATTATCTCCATACACTTGATCTTATTTCTTCACTTACATGACTAGCTACCATCTTGTGATGCTTGATTGTTAGTACCCCTAAAGGGTAGTACTAATGTTATCTAAGTGTTATGGAGTTGCATGAATGCAGGAGAATGGTGGAATGCTTAAGCTAAATATCATACAATTATTTGTTTGTCATCTTGAGATAGAGGAAACCTTATAATCTGATCCATCCTAAACTCGAGAGAGGAGGGAATATACATATATGATGATCGCTTGTAATCTTCCTAAGGGTATACTATGAGTTTGAGTATTGCATGTTGGTGAGAGATCTTAGTTGGTGAAACCCGATCCAAGTTTCCATTCATACTTGCTATACCACTCTTTGTTTGTTCTTGTTCTTTTGTTGCTCTCTTACTTTGTTTACTTGTTTTTGTTTCGTTATTGGTTGAAGTAACATCGTTCCGTAAGGAACACAAACTTTTCCCTCTTTTTATTGGTGTAACTGAGCCAAGGTTCTATGTTCTTAGCACTTACCACCCTTGTCCCTGTGGATCGACCCTGATTACTACACCGGACCCCGTATAATAGTTGTGGGGTCCTAAGTGTTGGATTATAAATTTAAGAGCCTGACTATTCTAGATTTGCTCATTTTTGGATGTGCGATTCAAGCCGGTCAACTTTTTGGCGCTGTTGCCAGGGACAAGGCAATCAATATTGTTAAGAATTGGAATCTACTCACCATACACCAGTGCCTCGAGTCTAGTGACAACCTCGACTGCATTAACTTTAATCCACTATATCTATCTTGTATACTTTGTTTTCACACGTCCAATTCTAACTCGACTGTGCAAACTGTTTTAGGTAGCTCGGGGACTAGCAGATAGTAACTACTATTTCCCACCTGTGTCGACATGCCTGCTTGTCAGGGTGGACATTACCAGGTTGGCGGCAACCACAACTTAAGGGTGGAACAACCCCAACCTGAGCCTGAGTATGAGGAGTACCACTCTAATCAAGTGAGACTTGAAAACCCACCACCTCGAGGCATCCACAACCACATCAAAACGAGGAGCGTGAGGAACGACGTTATGATGAAGAGCGTCACCATAGAGCAAGGAGGAATGGGAGGAACAATGAGGATGGCAACCACAACGACAACCACAACGATGATGATGGAGGCCCTTCTCTTCGTAAACTGGCGGTCGCACGTGCCAACACACACGATGCTCAGTCATTATTCCCAGATTTAATGCTCCAGATTTCGAATTAAAACCAGCGGCGATTGCCATGATTCAAAACAAGTCTTTTGGAGGAAAGCCCCGAGATGAAAACCCCTAGCATCACCTGGACTCCTTCAAAAACATCTGCGCCACCATCAAGATGAAGAGGGTGCCGCAAGAGGTGATATACTGCAAAAGATTTAACTTCTCTTTAGGGGACAAAATCTTGTCATGATACCTTGCTCTACCTGACAAGAAACTTAATGGATGAGCACCCTTGGCAGACAACTTTAACAATGAATATTGAAAGATCTCACTCACAAAATAATAGTTATAAATTCATTAATAAGAGAATGATAATTAACTATGACAACAATGAATAGAAAACTTTTAATAAAATGTTCGTAGAAATCTCAAAAATAGAAAGTTGGTGGGTAACATAAGACATTATCATCCATAGCCGAGGCTTGCGCCTCATCTAAGCCTTATAGCCTCTGTGCTTTGAGGCGAGCCTCAGACATTTCGAGGCGTAAGCCTCAGTCTAGGGCATTGAGGCGTAAGCCTTGAGGCGTACTTAGGATATCCTCGCTTCGAGGCATAAGCCTTAAGAGCCTCAAGACGAGTTTTTTAAAACCATGGCTGGGACTGACTGGCATGGTAAAGATCGGAATGAAGATCCAACTGGCAGACCACACATACACAAAGCCAACATGGATTGTGGAAGACGTCCCGATCCATGTGGGTCGATTCTTTATCCCATGTGAGATCATCGTGATAGATACAATGGAAGACTCAACATGCCCGATGATATTTGGAAGGCCATTCTTCTCGACTGAGAGAGCGTTGATCGATGTCGATGTAGGAATCATCACCCTAAGAGTAGGGAACAACCACATTGACTTTCACGTGCAAGACTCGATGCAGGGGCCATCCTTCTTTGAGTCAATTTACTTCATGGACAACTACTACCAATTCTGTGAAGAAGTACAAGAAGAACATGCTATCGTCGATCCGATAATGAAAGCCCTGAACAACCTAGACCCTGGCTCGGAAGACCCAAAAGTTGGGATTCTCGATTATCTAAATCATCCAGAAGAGATATGTAGTGACAATGAGGAAGAGACAATTGAAACTGCAAAGTACACATCCTTAGAAAAAATGCTAGAAGAAAAGGAGGAACCTAAGCCTAAGCCTAAGCCTGAGCTTAAACAACTACCTGAATGACTGAAATATGAATTCCTGGATAATGAAGGAACAAATCCTGTAAACATAAACTCTTCCCTAATAGAGGAGCAACGAGAGAAGTTGATAAGTGAACTTAAGCACCACAGGAAAGCAATAGGTTACTCAGTTGAGGAAATCAAAGGGCTAAGCCCAGCTCCGTACATGCACATGATAAACTTGGAAGAAACAACTAAGCCGCTAGTTCAACCACAGAGGAAGTTGAACCAAATGTTTAAAAAAGTAGTTAAGAAGGAAGTCATAAAGTTGCATGACGCATGAACCATGTATGCCATCAGCGATAGTAACTGGGTCAGCCCAATCTATGTCGTACCAAAGAAAGGAGGAATGATAGTCATCAAAGGAGAAAATGGGGATGAGGTGGCAATGCAAACCATAGCAGGTTGGCGCATGTGTATCAACTATAGAAAACTAAATGTCACCAATAAGAAGGATAATTTTCCCTTACCTTCCATCGACCAAGTGTTGGAACGTTTGGCTCACCAGGCATACTTCTGTTTTCTGGATGAATATTCATGATTCTATCAAGTCTCTATTCATCCTGATGATCAAGAAAAGACAACTTTCACCTGTATTAATGGAACCTTCGTTTTCAGGAGAATGCCATTTGGACTTTGCAATGCACCCACAATATTTCAGAGGTGCATGATCTCAGTTTTCTCCGACTTCCTAGAGGATATTATGGAGGTATTCATGGACGACTTCTCCTATGGGGATGATTTTGATAGTTGTTTTGAGGAATGTGTTCAAGGCACTAGAGCGATGCAAAGAGAAGCAACTTGTGCTAAATTGGAAAAAATGTCATTTCATGGTCCAAGAAGGAATCATGCTTGGACATAAGGTTTCTGAGGAAGGAATCGAAGTGGATGTTAGCAAGGTAGAGGTCATATGAAAACTTTTACCTCCCTAAGTCAGTAACATGAGTTTCATAAAAGACTTTTCCAAGATTGCTAAACCCCTATCTATCCTGCTAAAAAGGGCGCAATTTTCGGATTCTCTGAAGATTGGGGGCTCCCATTTGAAAAAAATGTGACACTAGTGACTTTGCAATTGGGGCTATTCTGGGACAAAAGAAAGATAAAAACACCATGTCATCTACTACGCCAACAAGACTCTGGATGAAACACAAGTGAACTATACGACGACAGAGAAGGAGATGCTAGCAATAGTGTTTGCCTTCGATAAGTTTAGATCCTACCTGATAGGATCTAAGGTTAAGGTGTATACAGACCATGATGCCATCAAATACCTGATGTAGAAAAAGGACACAGCCCAGATTCCTACGATGGGCGCTGTTGTTACAAGAGTTTGACCAGAAGATCATAGATAAGAAAGGAACTGAAAATGTAGTGGCAGATCATCTATCCCAGTCTGATAACTACCCTGATGAGACACTCATGATGGCCAAGCCTGTTGAGCCCAAGGTACCATGATTTATTGACACATGCAACTATTTGGCTTGTCGCAACTGCCACCTGAGATCACATACAATGAATAGAAGAAGCTATTCTCAGATCTGAAAAATTATTATTGGGATAAACCCCTCCTGTTTAAGAGATGCAAGGACAGTTTGTATCGCCGATGCATACCAGAAGAAGTGCCTCAAATTGTTAAGGAATGTCACACTTCACCATAAGGAGGGCATCTAGGCGGAGACAGAACCGCAACAAAAGTCATGCAGTCTGGGATTTACTGGCCGACCTTATTAAAGGATGCTCAAGCCTTTGTGAAAACTTGTAAGGAATGCCAACTTACAGGGAACATCTTAAGAAGGAACGAGATGTCGATGGCGGATTGGGTAGAAGTTGAAATCTTTGACGTTTGGGATATAGATTATATGGGGCCTTCCCATCTTTTAGAGGTAACAAATACATCTTTGTGGTCGTGGACCTTAGAAGCACAAACACAGACTCGGACACGGATATGGACACAGACACAATGTTCAAAATTTCGTCAAAATTGGCGAAATTTCGCTAATTATTTCGATGCCGCCAATGATCAGACATCGAAATGGCCTTACATGTCTGTACGTAGGGAAATATGCCAAAAAAAAATTAAATTTCAACAATTATTTCGAATTTCGACGAAATTAGGTAAATTTCAATGAAAAAATGCCCATTTCGTCCGCATTTCGACGAAATTTCAAGAAACACATCTATTATTTCGAGAAATGGGGTACGATGTCTATAGATTTTACTATGTGATTCCTTGGGCTTGCTAGGGGCAATCTAAGTTATGTTTCTTCTCTTCCTAGCCTAATTCTACCTCTCTCTCCTATTTCTCTCACTTCTATAAAGATCTACATAGGAAATATTTAAAAATGTGTGTGGGAGTGATATCTATGACTATGATGACCCACTAACTTTCATTTTTGAGGTCACATGATTTATGTTATAGTGCACAAAATTAGTATGACTATCGAGTTATTTTGTATGTTTGCCATTATCAATCACACCTCTAACTACATGGTTGCCTCCTATAGGCTCTCGCTACAAAAGCACACGACCATGAAAATGCTTGAATTAATGCATTAGTATGCATTTTAACACTTGTAAGCATATGAAGATTAACAGTGAGACACATCTATGCTTGTATAAAACAAAATAAACAGGAGCCAATATGTTGATAGGTATAATCAACAAGGAGGATGACAACCATCATGGTTCAACTAGATGCATAAACCATACTTGTCTTATGCTTCCTCAATACTCACTCACATATCACTGCAACATTGTTTATGTACTATGTCCTGTCATCCTACTGAGAGGTCCTACCATCCTAGATCATGCCATGTTTCCATAAATTTGTCTTTAAGTCTATAAAATGTTCTTGCAAACTATGATGACTTAATTCATTCATTTCACCATTCAATTGACCTCAAAGTCTCCATCGAAATGCCCATCGAAATTGTTTAGCTTCCTTCACTCACACATGAGGAGCCTCGCCCCCTCACGTACCCAATATGAAATATTATTGCATATTTGAGTAGATCTACACTAGTAGATTGTTCTGGTAAAATTTCGTTAAATAATTTGATCATTTGGTCGTCGAAACGCCAGGAATGCATCTGTCGAAATTTCTGTTTCTGTGGCTACCGAAACGGCGTCGAAATCGGACATTTTCTTCCTTGCACAGACACGGACGCGAGACACGACAATTTTAAAAAATATAGCACAGATACAGCGTTGGACATGACAATATATATACATATATCATACATATATTTACATAAATATATATAGTTAAAGACACATATATAATTTATTTGTAAACACAACAAGCTCCATAATTCTTAACAACAAGCAAAAACAAAGATCACCATGATATCCACTTTATATTCACATTTGTATTCAAACCCACTATGTTGATGCTACACAATTTAGCATACAAAATGATATATTAAATTATTATAATATCCAAGAATGATGGACTACAAGAAAATCATTAGAACTTATTTACGCACAATGATTTAAAGGTTCCGCTACTAATGGAAATTTCTGTTTCTGTGGCTACCGAAACGGCGTCAAAATCGGACATTTTCTTCCTTGCACAGACACGGACGCGAGACACGACAATTTTAAAAAATATAGGACAGATACAACATTGGACACGACAATATATATACATATATCATACATATATTTACATAAATATATATAGTTAAAGACACATATATATAATTTATTTGTAAACACAACAAGCTCCATAATTCTTAACAACAAGCAAAAACAAAGATCACCATGATATTCACTTTATATTCACATTTGTATTCAAACCCACTATGTTGATGCTACACAATTTAGCATACAAAATGATACATTAAATTATTATAATATCCAAGAATGATGGACTACAAGAAAATCATTAGAACTTATTTACGCACAATGATTTAAAGGTTCCACTACTAATGGAGGTGTGAAGTTATAGGGAATAGGAGGGGAAGTGGTAGTGATAGAGGGGAGATGTGTATGGATGGTGATGATGGTGGTGAAGCAAGAGGATAGCACGTTTATTAGTCATGTAGGAGTGGAGGGTAGAGGGAAGAGACAAAAGCAAAATATGACTGCATGTTAGTAGGAGGAAAAGGAGGGAAGGAGAGGTTTTGATAGAGTAGTAAGAAGAGGTGGGTTGAGGAGTGAACACATTAGAGGACCAACAAAGTAGGAAGAAGAGGAGTAAAGGAAATCAATAAAAAAATCAAGAGGAAGAAGAGCGAAGGAGTTTCTGGAAAAGGAAGGAAGTTGCTTCTAATGGCTGCTCTAGGTGTTGGCAGCTTTTGCTGCAAATGGTTGTCGCAAATGGTTGCTGCTTATGGTGGCTTTAGCTCCTAGTGGTTGCTTATGCAAAGGCTGCTTGTAGCAACTCCATCTCTTTATGGTGGTTGCTTGCCGTAATTTTAGGACCTAGCTACTACTTGTAGCAACTGTTGCAAGAAGCGGTTTCATACGTTCTTTACGGGAACAACAACAATTAGAGGGTGAGGCTTGTTGGTCACCTCTCGAGGGAAGGGATGAGGGTTTTGGTGAGGAGTTGGGGTTTGGTTGAGGAGTATATGGGGTTGGGTCTTATTTTCTCTTTTATTTTTAGTTAGATCTTATGCTGGTTGGGCTGGCCGTGTCCACTAAGCGTCCCGGATGTGTCCTCACCTTGTCCAACTTGCAAAGAAAAAAAAAATGAAACGAAACACGCTGGAGAAGTGTCCGCTGCGTGTCCACACGTGTCCGGGCTGGACACATGTCAGACATGGACACGACAACCTCCGGGAAGTGTCCATGCTTCCTAGCCGTGGACTATGTGTTGAAATTGGTAGAAGCAATAGCCACTCCCTCTTGTGATGGTAAGCCTGTGATCAAGATGTTCGAAAAGATCATCTTCCCATGGTTTAGGGTCCCACGTGCCGTCATCAGTGACGGGGGATCCCATTTCTCTGAAAGACAGTTTGCAACCCTACTTAAGAAATATGGAGTAACCCACAAGGTCGTCACCCCCTACCATCCTCAGACATTTGGACAGGTGCAGGTGTCTCATAGACAGATCAAGCAAATTATGGAAAGGACAGTGGGGCGGACCAAAAAGGATTAGTCGATGAAATTGGATGATGCCCTGTGGGCATATCACACAACTTACAAGACCCCAATTGGAACTACTCCGTATAAACTGATATACGGAAAAGCTTGTCACTTATCTGTTGAATTGGAGCACAAGGCGTTCTGGGCAATCAAGTTTTTAAACATGGATCTGAAAGAGAAGGTTTTTGCAGCTACAAGAACTGGAGGAGCTTCTACTTCATGCATATGAAAATGCAAGGATCTACAAACAAAGGACGAAGGTGTGGCATGATGCCCACCTGAAGAGGAAATATGTTTCCGAAGGAGACAAAGTTCTCTTTAACTCATGAGTAAGACTCTTCCAGGGGAAGCTCAGGTCAAGGTGGTCTGGTCCCTTCATCGTGTCGAAGATATACCCCTCGAGGATGATGGAGATCAGTAGTGAAAAGACTGAAACATTCCAGGTGAACGATCACAGGGTAAAAAGGTATTATGAAGATGAAGCCTTTATCCGAAGATCAAAATTCCAATTAGAAGAACCCCAGCCTGCATCAGCAGGAGAAGTCTGAAGTCACAAGCAAGACAGTCACCCTAAGGACTATAAATTAGTGCTTCATGGGAGGCAACCCAAGAATTAACCAACTTTCTTTAACTTTCAAGTCTTTCTCTTTTGCTTTTGGGCACTTGATGATCTCTAATATCTAGCGTTAACTTTAGTTTACAGATTTCCAGTAATCAGAATTTACTAATCTTGTTTCAATTCCTATCTTAGCTTTTAACAATTTTTGCTTGTTTGGCAATTTTTAGTGTACATAAAATAAAAATTAAAGTTTTCATTACATGCTCCCTTAATCTTTAAGTGTCTTTAATTCTCTAGACTTTATTCTCAAGGGTTGGGACATCTTTCTTTTTACCAAATATTTAGTGTATACATAATAAAAATGAGAAATACATGATCTTACCTCAGTTTCACATGGGCATTGGTCGCTTAGGATTAAAGTTTTAGCGACCGTTTAGAATTCGCTTTTAGCGACCACTAAGACTCTTGGATCTTAGCAACCGTTGCTGTACATTTTCTCAAACTGACCGTTTGAAGCACCACAAGTTTTAGCGACCACTAAGGATTAAAGTTTTAGCGACCGCTCAAATTGTTGGAACTTTAGCGACTGTTGACTTAGTTAATCCTCGCTAACGCTCTTTAGCGATCGCTGAGACTGCTAATCAGAAGAGTATAAAAACCACGAGCTCGTGTGTTTCCCTCTCCACTAAACGATTTCAAGCAGCGAAGCCTTAACAAAATCTAAAGAGGACTGAAGCACCTGGAACCCTCAACCAACGGCGACGAGAAGACGAAGCCCTACAGTTGGTGCTCTCAACCGCCGTCGACGCCATCCAAGCCAACCGCAACATCGACAACTGCTGCCGGACCCCCATTCCTTTCCACCCCTCAGCTCGGACGGTAAACCCTTCACCCTTTCTCTTCATTTATCGCACCGACATTGTCCTTGTACCGAAAAATCCTCGCCGATGTTCATTTTCCCCCTTTCGCCACTTGCACGAACGTTTTAGGCTTTCAAATCCTGTTTGCCGTTGAGGAATTGATTGCATGTCTCACACACAGTCGTCGAGCATCTCTTGTCCACAAGAACCTTTGATTTCCGAGCTTTTGTGACCTTGCATTTCAATCGTTTCGAGTTCTTAGCGATAGCAGAGAAAAATTTCTCTACGACCGCTTGAACCAATTTTTTTAGCGACCGTTAAAACCCCTTAATGTTGGTTGAGACCCCTCCAACAACACAATGCTTCGTCGATGAAACTTTTAGCGACCGCTAAAGTTTCTTCGACTGCTATCCTTAGTGATCGCTGAAATTTTTCATACTCAGTAACCTTTTGTTTCCCTTAAAAATCTTGGCTAACCGCCATAACGATTGTTGGACACACTAATATCTTGGTGACCGCTGAAGTCTTGGAATCTTAGTGACCGCCAAGAATTGCTTCATTTCTCAACGACTGCTGAGATTATTGAGATCTCAGCGACCGCCAGGAACGGTTGATCTGATACCTACTTCTCTCTCCTCTTCTCACCCTATCCCTAGGTTTAGTGAGTTGAGTGGGACAAGTTTTCCTCTACTAAAAGAGTGAATTCTATTCAGATTGCAGGATGTCAGCAACAACTTCTGACTTCCTAGACTGACATGCCACTTCACTGACAGAGATAGAAAAGGCAATCCAACTGATTGACAAGTTCATAGACGAGCATCCCGACATGCCCGAGAAGCAAAGGATACAACTATTGCTGCGCAAAAAATAACATGAAATCCTACTTGGGACCAAATCCCGTGTGGCTGAAGACGAGTCGCAAGGAACGGAAGCCACCAACACATCTGAATACCCGCCGTCTGAAGAAGAAACAAGGATGAAAGGAAAGCAAAAGGGATAATGTCTAGATACACCAACGACTAAGAAGAAGAAGGTGGCAGTGAAAGCAAGGCCACAAATCAGGGAGCAGGGAAGGTGAACATACCAGCTGACTCAACAACGAGCAAGATCCAGAATCCGCTGATGCAAGCAAGAATCAAGAGTCGACAACTGAGGAGCATGAGGTGGTGTTTAAACCTAGGGATCAGGAACACCAGGAGAAATACAACATGTTCATGAGAACAAAAACATTCAAACCGGCAAGATATATGAACAGGCAAGACTTCTGAGAGATGGGCCTCTACGAATGAGTCGTGGAATTCTTGAGAGGAGCGAACTTGTACGTCCTATGCATGACGGCCCAACGTTCTTATACAGACCTCATGGTCAAGTTCATGTCTTCACTAATAAAGATACCTGTCGAAGACAAAGAAAAAGAAGAGGGTGGAGGGGGGTTCAAGCTACAAGCACAAATGACATAATGAAGAACAAAATCAAGTAAAGGGAGACTTAGACGAGCGGGCGACTGAAGAAAATATAACTCCGCCCTAGTCAACCTCAGCAACTCCAACTCCCACAACCATTACAAAACCTGTTTAAGAACCAGACAGAACCACACATGAAGAAGGGGAGATACAAGAAAAAGAAGACCAACAAGAAACAAGGACATAAGGGCAAACTGGGACGATAGAGGCTAGCTTCTCGAACTTTAACAAATGGTCGTACGAAGACCTATTTCAATAGTCGCTGCAGATAATCATGAGGAACTTGAAACCAAACGACAAAGTAGGGGAAGTGATTTTTGAGCGAGAAGGGATCTGTGTCCTGAAGGATGACTTGCGGGATACACTACGACATAATGGCTACATGGTCGTCAGTGTGATGACAACGTACTGGTCCCTTCCATGAGATAGAATGCCTAATACACATATGGCCTACTTCATGCTTGTAGATGATATCATTCGCAACAAAGACTGGCAAAAAGGAGCGACTACAACATCGCCTTCAGAGCTCGTTGCCATAGTTTATTTTCCTACCCATTCTGCACGACAATCACTGGACGCGCTTGGCGATAAATGTTAAAGCAAAAACTGCAATCCTTTACAACAATTCTGATGTGGAATTCGCCCTGACAAAGTATACTTTTGCAACAGAACCAAGGAGCGCCACGGAAGAGAAAGCACAAAGCCATAATTAAAATGTACAAGAGCACGACAGAGCATACAACTACAACCCAGCTAAGGACTTCAAGAAACCACAGTGTTGCCATCGAAGTCCCCAATAGATCCAACAATCAAACAATTGTGGTTTCGATTGTCTCTATTGGATGACAACCTTAGCAGAGTGGAGAGTGAAGATAGAAAGTATGCAGCAGGAGCGATACCACACTCTCCAGGGTGTCTATGCTGAGATGCTACTACGTTTTAAATGGGCAACCACAAAGCCTAGAAATGAAGAGCAAAAATATCCCGTTTGTCTCAAACCTTAACCTTTGACACTCTGGGACGAAGTGTATGATAAGTTCAGGGGGAGTCTTAAACGGGCATGAAAGGTACCCCTCTCGTACCCTCTTTTCATTTAAAACATCTGTCTGATTCAGTAAACTCTTTACCTTGCAGTATTGCGAATTTTGATTTGTTTTTGATCTCGCACGCACACCTCTTTGTGTGGAGAATTTTGAAAAAACTTATAATTTTATTGAAAATTAGGATTGCATTCTACATGCAAAGTTTTGAATCCGATTTTCCTGGACTCTGTCATAACTCCCATTCATAGACTTGCTTGTCTTCTGGCTAACACTTAGCGTAAATATTTCAAGAATGATGAATTTGGGCTGCTTAACTACCTAAGTAGTTGAATGTGATAATGTTTTTAACATCAACCTTACCTCAAAGATAATGCAAAATGCAAGGAGATGTCTGTTACCCCCATGATAAACTCTCAAGGCAAGGAGGACTCAGCCTAACACAATCCTGTTCGATCCCCCTGACCCTAAGTACAGGTAGAAAAGTACTTAACCTCGAAAAAGAGGAAACAACTACCCTTTCTAGTTTAAAAATCCCCGCTTTGGGATCTAAAGAGGCTTGACAACCCAAAACTTCCTTGAAATCCTATCATCCTAAAAGCCCGCTAGCAAGAATAAAAATCGATTGAATAAAATCATAAGAGTTGTGTCCGGAAAGATGTCGAAGGACTTCACCCGACCGGTGTATTGCTGCACTCAAGAATGCAAATATGTCGTTCCCGGTAGTGGAGTCTGCAAGCCAAAACTTTTACACACATGTCCTTTCAAAAGAGACCTCACACAACCACCTGACTTTACATCAGGACCCAATCGTGTGACACTGTCATTACAACAGTAGACATGGTTGAGCGAACATGAGAAAGGCAATGATGTTGGATCCTAGGATGGGCGATTTGCTCTACAGGGGGTGAATAGAGCTAAAATGCACTTAAACAAAATTTATTAGACTTTCAAGATATATCACAAGAGAAGGTTGCTAATTAGAAATTTGATGTGCAACTAAACATACATAACAAGGATGAGAGAGATTGACCAGCTAACAAGCTATGTAGAGTGGTTCTATACTTCAAACTGGAAGTATGTCAGTCCACTACCTAGAGAGGTCAATCTATAGGATTTCTTAACCATTGCACTCTTATATTCCTTCATAAGACATACAATACATGACCCACTAAAGGACTTACCTATCCAACCAAGAGTCTTCTATGTCACTAAGGACTTACCCACTTTGTAATGAGTCTTCTGTCTTCACCAAGGACTGACCCACTCTTGCACAAGTCTTCAACCTTTGAAGAATTACCCACTCTTCTTAAATCTTCCGCCTTTGACTTTACCTTTGTCAAGGAGAAGCTTTCACCAAGGACTTACTCACTTGAGCAAGGAGTCTTCTGCCTTCACCAAGGGCTTACCTGCTCTTGCTCTTAAGTCTTCGGCCTTGAATCTCTTCACCAAGGGACTCCTTCCCTTGTTCTTCTTCATCTCTCTTATCCAAGAGAGAGAACCTTCATCTTCATGGTTGAATGAGAGATTGGGAGGTGGAGGAAGTGAGAGCCTCACAAGATATACATGTAGGACTAACTCTCTTACAAATCTCTTACTCACTCTAATGGATGTAGCAAGTGATTAAACTTAGAGAGAGGAGGCTATAGGATGCACTTAACTATAGAATAAAGATCTTCATAGTGCTTGGCTAACCATGGAATGAAGCCCAAGGGGTCCTATTTATAATTGGGGTTGCCCACTAGCCTTTGGGAACACTAAAGGACGTATACTTGCCATTTGGGGTCTTGCAACAAATTTTTTTTTGAGTTTTGCAACACTCCAACAGTTAGAAACACTTTTCTGTACTTTTTCGTATAGTGCGATCGATCAAATTTCAATAAACGTAGCTCGACCGATTGGACTATATGAGAAAGCAGATTTGAACAATTGGTCGAGTTTATCCTGGGTGAAACTCGACCGATCACTTATCTCAGTTTTGCCCAGTCCAGGGATCGGTTGATTTCTATGAGAGGTAAACTCGACTGAACCATGACATTCTCAAAATCTATCAAGGAACCGATCGAGTTTGTAACTTGATCGAAAAACAACCTGTAATGAATTTTGGAAAATGTCATTAAAGTTCTTAAATATTCGATTTAAGTGTTCCTGATTTTTTTCTAAGCTTAATTACAAGTCATACGATCATTACAAGTGATTTATAATATGATTCTAATGGATTTACGTCATATTCCACAAAAATGCACTTGCATTGATTTTGACTTGTCTTTTCTCCAAGATAGGATACGCAAGTTAGGACATTTGGAGTGTGTCTATACTTAATTTGAAATCACTCAAGTAGAAGCATTAGACACAAATAAGTGGAATGATTTATTCATAATTTAAAACAAGAGTTTAGTCAATTTAGACCTCGAGTCAACATTGGCCTAGAGTCAACAAAGGATACACAACAACTTCAGCCTACCCCAACACAATAGGTAGAATATCCAAAAAAATAAAAATTAGGTGTGAAAGTTACCTCAACCGGAACTTTGTGCATGTACAGCTCGGAAAAGGGTCATCAATGTATCAATATGGAGAAATCCTTTCTTTAGAAGGTCTTAGTAGGCAAAACGAGTACCGCAACTCCGAGTATGAGAAAAAGAGTCTTGGGATTGACAACACCTAGTCACGATGCATATGTCTTGATTTAAGGCTGATGTAATAATATTCTTCACATTTCCAAAAACATTAATCTATAAAGCCCACTGAGGTTATTCAATGTTTTAATTCTACTTGTTAGCCTGAGGACATGCTAGACTCTATGTTTGGGGAGTTGATAACATCGAAATTTGTGGATATTTGAGTGCCTATTTTATCCTCATATTGTCATCTCTATTATGTTTTATTTAGATAGTTCTAATTGTTTTTGCTAGATTTGATGTGACTACCTAAACTCACCCCTCCTCTATTTTGCATAGAGTATACTTCTTAGCGGTCGATGAACTTAAAGACAACTTAGCGACCGATGAAGGTTATACCAAGTCAATAGTCGTTGATCATTCTTCTTGGTGACCACTGGACTTCTTCATGATTAGCGACTGATGGAATCTACTCTCTACGCTCGCTAAGAACTTGATGCCTCTGCAACCGAAGAACAAGTCCGCTTAGCGACCGATGAAGATCACCTCTTCAGTGACCTCTGCGACCATTGAAGCTCACACATATTAGTGGCCGATTGGAAGTGACCGACCTCAGAGTTTTAACTCGGTTACCGACACCTATAAATATACACCCACTTCATCCATAAGGGGTCGGGACATCAAGGAGACGATGAAGTGCTGTTGCATTCCAGAGCCATCCATCAGTCATTCCATTGGTCTTTGATCTATGAAGATGAGAGTTGAAGGAGAGAGAAGATCTGCTCCGTCACCACCACCACCGACCTATCTTTTGAAGAAGGACTAGGAACTCACATGCGCCCGCTCCAGATCCAGATCTGAGGAAGACGTGCACCAATTGTAGTCGTTGGTAGTCATAGTTGGTGTGACCCCCTTCTTCCCCTCTAGATCTATTCATCCGCCTCATCTACTTCATTCCATTCCGTCGTTCTTTCGCATGTCTCGCTATACTTGTTCTGTCTGGTGCTAGCTCCACTCCATGCACTCATACTTTTGATCAAGTGGCTGGCACTTTCACCAAATCTCTTCCAAAGGCTAGATTTCAGAGCATGGCAGACAAGCTGGGCATGATTGATATCTAGACTCCAGCTTGAGGGGGAGTATTAGTATATGTGCTTTATTGCTTTATGTTTATTATTATTTTTTTTGTTATGCGCTTTAGATCTGTCTTGTCTCTAGGCTTTTTATTTTATCCCATATTGCCTATCCCTGACAATAGGCTTACTCTCTTGTCCTATAAAAGAGAGTTCTCTGTAATTTGTTATATCTATCCAATATACAAAAACCTTTTCTATTACAGAATTACAATGATGCATATATTGGGTACATGAATTTAGTTAGTTAACATCCCTAATATATTCATTATAATATATTTCTAGGTAGTGGCCGCTAATTAAGGTGTTAGAAGTCCTCAAGTGTCATCAATAGACTCATTAAAAGTAGCAAAGAGGAAGAGTGCAGCTATGAGTTGAAAATTCCCTTCCATTTATGCATCATAAATTTGGCGTGATTGGTTCTAGGACCTGTTTTGCTTCACATGGCCACTTTTCAAGTTACATGATTGACATTATGCTTCAAAAATTCCAATTAAAGCTTTAGGTCTCAGCTTAACCCGACATTGTCTAGCGACAAGCTAGAAAACTTAGCAGTATGCACCTTTTTTCGAGCCCCTTGAAGCAGTGACAATCTCTGTGGTGTGTGGGGCTGTGGGTAGATGTGTATATAGTTGATGAGTAGGGGCTGCATTGTTAACACTTAACAATGTAGTAGATTAAATTAGTAGCATAAAACCTACCAAAATTGGTGATGCAGATGATGATTTAATTTGAGTGAAACACAACTCTTGGGTTCCCCTTGCTTTGTGCCGATTCTAGGGAGGGGGTGCAGGGGCTCGCTGCGGTCCTTTTCTACCAGGCCTAGGGATGGCAAATGGGCGGGTTTGGGGGACCCATACCCTTACCCACTCAACCCATTTACTTTTTGATATGACCCATACCCACCCCATTAGAAAAAAAGTTGGAAGAGCAAATACCCATCCCCAACCCAAAGGGTCATGGGTACCCAATATGACTCATTTATATTAAACTGGAGTAAAATGCAAAATGATACAGAGTTCACGTGCTGTGAGTGAATCCATCTTAAATGCTGGTATATATCTAGTTGCCAAAATATATGCACCGGTTCAGATTACGAACTTCCAACATGCCGTATTATTTGAATACATAACCTATACATGTCCTTTCAATAATCAGTCACATATCGTAAACAATGACATATGTATGCACTTGATTACTTGTGAAATAAACTTCACAAAATAACTTACAAAATCATTGTCGTTACAGAGTTTTGTATTTCTTCTAGACTTGCATGCATTTAATCAAACACTATACAGACATGCATTTAATCAAACACCACCTGCCCATTCCAACACTACACCTCCTTAGGAATGCATAGATTTTCTTCCGTCTTGTTGGCATTCGTTCGGGAGAAAGTAAAAGATTAGAATAGAGGCCGAAGATGACGGAAAATCCCAATGCTATCTTCCGCCGGACAAGGACAACAAATTCACCGTGTTCCTGCTTGGCAATCCTTGCAACCCCAAACTCTTTTGATAAATTCGGCCCACTGCGGCTGCTTCAAACCTCAATCTAATCTGCCACGAAGACCGAATCCAGGGAGGCGGCTTTGTTCTGGAACCTCTACAAACGATTCGAGGTATGCTACCAGGTCGTCGACTAGGTAGGTCAGGCGTGTGAGGCCACGGTCCGTCGCGAGCATCAGCAGTCAGTTGGCGAAGAAAGGATTTTTGCCGCATTGAGACTTGAAGGCCGCTCAAATTTGTCTCGCTGTTGCAACCTTCTGTGATGTACTATCCGAGCTTTGTGTGTTTCTTCTCCTCCTCTTGGCCACATTGGTCATCCCACCCGCCTCATAACCAGTAGTACCCCGTATGATTCCCCTGCGGCAGCATGGGTGGCGATCACGGCGGCGGCGGCAACATATCCTTCGCCGGCAGGTTCACAAGCAGCGCCATCGCGGTGTGTCTCTTCTCCTCCTTTTGACGACCTCGCATGAGAGTGTGAGGCTGTCTAGCTCGGCGAGATCCGCTGCTAGTCGGCGACTTGACGGCACCTTTCTCACATGGCATCTCAGCGTCTCCTACTTGGCGTGGCAGCTTGGCGGATCATTCACGCGTCTAGAACGACACGTTCGACATCGGCGGAAGAGGGGAAGAACTGGTACCTAGGCACAGTTGGAACCACCGTCAGGGATCAAAATTTGAGGTGGGGCAGTGGAGAGGGGATGACCTAGGGAACGTTCAAATGGGGAGTAATGGGGAACAATGGGTTACGCAAAAAAACTTATCCCAATACGGGCTCCCCGTTTGAGACCCATCATACGAACTGGACCCATCAATACCCATTATTTTTTGGGTTGAAGTGCATTGGGTTATTGGGTTATTGGGTTAGTAGGGATATTTGCCATCCCTAACCAGGCCCGAAGTCTCTAGTTACCCTTTGATGCCCAAGTGATTGCATGCTCCAATTGGGCTTCTTTAGGTTATGTTGGTTTTTCCTTTCAATAATACCTCTCCCCATGAGTGTCATTGAACCCGTTTGAATTTTTCTCTCTACGATGAGAATTTGTCTTGCAAGTGTGCTTAATTGATCTATTGATGTTACTCCTTAGGGCCTTGCAATTGAAGATGACTCAGAGATATCTTCTTTGAAGTCTTGCCAGTTTGACTGCCCCCCTTGTGGAAAGCTGTCCGTCACCAATATTTTAGAGAGAGCTTTATAGAGGCGCCTGTGTTTCTCATAGATGATGATTCTCATTGCTGTCTTGAGATGAAATTTGAAATTACTTGCGGACAATGTATGGCTTACTATGAATGAAATCTTTCCCCACAAAAGGCTGCATGAAACCTCCCAGACACAGGTTGCTGTCTCCTCTCAATGACAAGTCCCGTCTATTTCATATTCAGCTGTGCACTTTTGTATTCTTAGTCAGGATCCTTCCACATTGTTTTTTTCAGACATGTCTTGTTTTGGTAACAATTGTATGGGGGTGATCTCCCTGCTGCCCCAATAATCATGAAAACTTCTGGATATGTGGCACGAAGGTATATCAAGGATGATTTCCAGGATCTGCAGTAGATAGTATCCCATGTTTTCCTTTGCGTGAAGTTGAAGATCTTTGAATTTATATCAGCAGAGAAGTACTGGAGAAATCTATTCAGTGTCGACTACTCTCTTATATCATCATTTGTGTTCTTTTCATACATAATATTGTAATGTTTTTCTGCTGCTGATCACACCGGGCATCTTTTTCAATCTAGTGATAGATAAGGAAGTAATCTGAATCTATACTGTCCGCTATCTGCACTGATAGCCACAAATAGTTTTAAGAGAGTGGTCTTTGTTAGGCCAAGTCATGGTTTGATCAATTGACAGTGTCCGAGTTGGAGAGACAGGTATGTACTGCTTGTCAAATCACCGTGTGAAGTGCCCTTCCATCCATCCTGCCCGCGTAACTAAACTGTTCATTTACCAAAAGTACAGAGGTTAGTAGACATATTGACCGGTTATTCAATTTCTGTCTCCGATGGGTTTGAATGTAGCAAATGTGCTTCGACGGATGGTCTAATCTAAATTCACCAGACTACACAAAACATGCTGCTTATGCAATTCAAAAGGATTTGAAGCCTGCAGTACTTTTTTTTATTGCTCTCTGTATCGCAATGGTTATGTTTGGTTCCATGGAAGTGAGTTATTCTTACTTCTTAGTTTGTATTAATTATGTCTGCATCCACTCCATGGTCATGCTAACTCTCCATATCTCTGAAACAGCCGTTGCGTGGGTGCTCTTTATCGTAAGCAGAGACGAAAGCAGGCCGCTGGGCGGTGGATCCCTAAATATCCAAGGCAAGGCAGGTAGTTGGCTTTTACTATTAGGTGTTGATCCCAGTATGACGGGCTCATTTTGGGATGAGACTGGAGTGATGCGTGACAGCACCTTAATTTTTAATTTAGGGGACTTACTAAGTTAGGATCTCCTGTTGATGAAGCTTCTCTGTGCCTTTAGTATTTTCTTGTATCTGAAGTCCTGTGTATATTATCGGTTGCGTGGTCTTGGGCGGTGCGGGCGAATGGTGGTTGTATTATCTTTGCCTTTGGGGTGAGTTTGTAGGATTTGCGGGCCTCCTTGTGTATAAGCACCAATTGATACCACAAAAGCTACCTCCCGTCGTCTGTGTGAGTGCTTGCTCTGGGTTTTATTTGTGTGCACCTGGGTGATTGTTTCAAACGACGTTCATGTCATGATGGTTGGATGACCATGGCTGTTATCTGTTTGGGAAGCAACAGTACGTTCACCTCTTGGTGATTGGATGGCCAAGTCCGTTATCCTTAAGTGGAACGACAGTAGGATGTACCCCCCTCCGAATGCACTATGGGGATGTGAACCAATAATGTTTTTCTGGGGTTCTGAATTTGATTCTCCTCATCTGTTACCTTTAATTAAACAAGCTAGTCATTTGTGTTCGCTTATCCAACCCTATTGCACTTGCCATTATTTAGCATTCTTTTAAGATCTAGAAATATGCCTGAAAGACGAAGGGATTTTTCTTGACACAATGGCAGTTGGGCATGGTATAAAGAACACTTTTGAGGGCATCAAATGTAATGTTGAAAGGAGCGATCTCATATTTGTCTTTGATAATAAAGGTATGAAAAATTAGTATTATAGAACATCATGTTATTGCACGGTATAAAGAACACTTTGAGGCCATAAAACATACTGTTGACAAAAGAGATGTTACATTTAGATTCAATAATAAAAAAGGTATGAAAGATTAGAAATTATAAAATATCCTATGACAAAACTGACTGGCTATGGAGGGCGAGGGAGTAGACCAAATGGTGCGACTCGACAATATTCAATGAAGGGACCTAGGCTCGACTCTAGGTGAAAACCCTCGGGGTGCAATAAAGGCCTCACGTTACTGAGCGTGCCGCGGTGCCCCTATGTACGCGGCTGGTTCCGGGGTTTACCCTTGGCTGGGTGGGGTCCAATAGTGGCTGATCTCAGGAGGGGTTCCTCGTTATAAAAAAAAAAACTGACTGGCTATGTAATGGTTGTATGTGAACAAAAATAGTTGGTAATGCGGTCCTAGTCAAGAATGAAATCAATCTAGGCTTGATATAGTCACATCAATGGGATCACTGAATCCACTTTTGGAATGGAGTCTATTATGCAGTTGAGACATTGCTACTGCGTGAAATTCATTTTCTAATTTTCTTTAGGATTATTTGAGATTTCTTTTAGTTACGATATGACTTTTTCTCTCTCTTCACATTGTTAGAAAACTATGCCACTAATGAAATGATTGCCTCTCCTAGCTTCCTTAATGATGAAAAGTATCCTTCACCATAACCTGAGCTAGGAAGGCTACCATAAAGGTATTCCCAACGACAAGTTAGAAAAGTGCTTGAGAAGTAAAAGTTGTATTTTTTAGGGGAGGGTCACTAGCAGGTGATTGACCAACGACCCTATGATTACTATTAGGTACATTGGCTATAGCTTAAATGAATTAAGGTGGTGTTTTTGTACATGATACCCAAGTGTTGGGAGAGTTGTTAATAGCAATACTATTCAGTCATTAAAAGAAGGGGCATGCCAATATTAGATCCACGATAGCTTATAAGGAGACATTTTAAATCTCTACACCATGATCAAAATAGGACCCATGACAAGCTGATTGGAAGAAGGATCCATGTAGTTGCAAGTATCAACATTGTTGGGATGACGACTTAGATGATAATGATGAATAGATATCTTCAACCATGCTTATTTTAAGCTAACATTTTAGCACTTGAAGATTGATTTATTTTCTTAGGACGTCCTAATCCTTCTCCCCTATTTACCAACAACTTTCTTGAATCCAATGACTATAATAAATGCCATTATGTAGATTGAGTTGTTCAATATGGTAGTGCATGAAAATCCCTCATATCTAACTTTTCACATGACCAAGGCTTCCATTTTTATCAGGTGGTTCAAATATACCAATCACAAAACTTGAATAATTAATGAGACAATCACATAATTTACATTTGAAGGGTTACATTTTTAAAAAAAAATTATAGTATATGTAAATATCTACTTAATATTTGTAGAAAAAATAATTAGTAAGTGGTTACATTAGTTCATTTATCACTTTCTTCCATGTTATAGTTCTACATGTTTAGAAAATAGAACAACCATCCATTCATCTATAGGCCAACATTGACTCGAGGAGACATCCCACGTTGGTTAGGGGTGGCAAAATGGGATGAGTATGAGGTGGCTACATGATATCTAAGGATGAAGAGTTGCACTCTGATATATAATTTTTTCATTCATACCTCTAAAAGGGAATATGCACGAGGGAACTAAATACTAGATTTTATGGAGACATCATGGTGTCTCTATTGTGATGGATCTAATACCATCATGTAAGGACATGGTTTTGGGGCCCAAACATGACAATGTGATGTAGCTCTCAAATCTCATCACTTTCATCTTTTATTCTGTTAGTTAGATTGGTCATGTAATTAAGGGACTTAGAGAAATATGTAGTAGAATGATAACAAGAGACACCATAAGAGACTTAAATAATTTTACTAATTAGTTGCATCATCAAAATAATTGTATTGAATACCATGTGCTCACAATTCATTTGATCTAATCTAGAGTTTAAATCTTCCATAGGACATTACGTGCCATCTTGTTTAAAGTCCATGTCAAACAAGTTTAGTGGGTCACAGTTGTATGTATATGCCTAAAGCTAAACCTACATCTGTGTTATCCTAGTAAGAAAAACACATAGAATAAGACCAATATGTTGATAGTTTTTCTAAGAGCCAATCATATCATGATTTTAATGGCACAATTTCTAATTGATTTTACTAGTAATAAAGGAATTTCTAATTATTATGTTTGCTTCAATATGAGATAATGAATAACTATAATAGTGTCAGAAGAATGTACGAATCAATGCCATGTGATTTTAGGTTGAGCACCTGAACATGAGATCATGTATATGTTAAGATTATTCATTTGTGTTTAGACCCCTGGTCACATACTATTGTGGAAATTAGGATGTCAATAATACATTAAGACTTGTATGTGTGTGTTGACAAATGGATACATATCATTAATCATGATATCAAAAATCAAGTCAAACATATAGATAGTTATTATAAGTGTACCAAATATAACCAACTCGAATATGGTATATGAAAGCCATAAATGGCAGTGAGAATCATATCTCAATATGTAGTGGTGATTGTGGTCCTTAAACCTGAAGTGACTGCAATGATCACATGTTCTTTAATGTTCTTTAACACTACTCAACATGGCCTTGAATAAGGGTTGCCATAGAGGTAGTGCTTCAGTGCACTATGACACATTTTGGATATTGCCAGTTATGTAGATAGAATTTGTTCCTCCTATTGGAGTATATCCCGACAACTTTATGTGTGATGCTATGACATGTATGGCCATGCCCATGTCAGTCAATTTATATGATATTGAGCTCATATGTATCTCAAAAAGTCTACTCGAGATCAAGGAACAAAGATTGAACATTAAGAGGATTACGTTTCAAAGACTCAGATTCAACTTGTGTATTTGACTGATTACGTTTCAAAGACTTGGATTCAACCTGTGTGTTAGATCATTGATGGACCCACTATAAGCCTAGTTGGCTGATAGAAAATTCTAGTCTCCCAATTGCACAAATGATCATCTGGGAAGTCTAGTTGGTTGATTGAACTAAAATAAACCCAATCGATCAATTGCTAGTCAGTCAAATGGGCAAGATTAGCCCAACGGTCGATTGGCCAGCCTAGTCGACTGACTAGACTGGATCAGTAAGATGACTACTTATTCCAAAAGGTTTTGTTATTTAGCCTAGTTGCCCAATTGGACTAGCTAGTAACTCGACTGGATGTCTATGAATGAGTTATTTAGATGTAGCCATTGCCTTTTTGTTTCTTGGATGTTATCAGAAATCCTGCTTCCTTGCTTCTACTATATAATAGGGCTTGGTTAGGTTTTGGTTACACCTTTCAATACATGAACCCTAGCCATCATTATCCATAAGGAGAGAGAAAAGTGGAGATAGTGCAATGCTAGCACATTGCTAACAGAAAGTCCTCTATTTTCCTACCAATCATGTAGTGCGATGTGGAGTTCTTGAATCCATGTGGATGATAGAGAAACATAATCTTTTGTGATTGCATTGGGAGGATGTCATCGACATCTTCCACTGATCACGTCTTCTTTGTGGGAAACATCACTAGGTCTACTATGTGATAAGGTATATCTCACATTCCTCCTTGATATTTTGTTGTTGACGAGATCTACTCATGAATTTTTAGATAAATTTTTGTTTCTTTTGCTATGCATATCGTCTCTACGATTTACAAGAAAGTGAACACTATTATGAGCTTGAAATGAAACATGGGAAACATAAAGGTTTTTAGAGGAGTACCAAAAAGGAAATAAGTGGATTGATTTTCAAGAAGAGAAGGGCATGATTAAGTGGGAAAAAAGAAAGATGAATATCATCAAATGAACAATATTGAGGAGGTAAACAATAATAGGGGTTCATGATGATAATAAAACATCTTTCCATGACATACAAAGACAACATTGAATATAAATAATGGGGCAAATTACAAACAACTAAGAAATTTCAAGATCACATTATATTTATAGTAAATTATAGAAAAAATAACTTGTCATACTAACAAATTGCAGCATCGACATGCTCAACAATGTCCTACTTAAGGTGGGCACTTAACTAAAAGTTTGCGCATCAAATGTGGTGCATCATAGCCCTATTCAAAAATTATGAAAGAACCTACATCATTGTGAATATGCGACACGAGGAATTAATGTGATGAAATGTAGAATAAAACATGAAATTTACATTGGCCAAACATCACACTTAATTTATAAGTTGGTCGATTAAGTTTTTCCTTATAAAGAGAATGCCAATGGTAGAACATCGTCCAATTATTATTCTTGTTAAAAGAAGAGGTATCTTAATAAATTAATAAATACTTAAGAGATATCATAAATTTGAAGTTAGCCAAAAAAAAGTTAGCAACTAAATATATAATGAAGCATAAGAAAAATGTTTATAGTCATTATTCTATGCCACAAAATTAAACAACTTCAAAATAAAATCCCAATATTTCACAATAAACATGGAAAAAAGACAACAATAATAACATCATGTGAGATGAAAATACAATCAATTTAAGTTCTATAGTAAATAGGTAAACACAAACATGGAAAATACAAAAATAAGGGTAAAGGAAACCATAGGCAAACAACTTAATGTATAGGACACAAAATGATAGCCCAAGGGAGATCATAACCCAACACAAGTCAAAAAGTAATTGATATTATTCCCATTGTGCTAAATAGGGCATGCCAAATAGGTTTAACTTAGTTTATGCATGTCACACATGGATGTACATAATGAGATATCAAGGTTACAATATCATGTATCAAGTATAAATAATAAAAAGAAATGAATAATACCATTTCATAAGATGTACAAACGTATGCTAAATACTTTGGATTCAATACTTTTGGATTTTATGAGAAAATAAAAACAAGAATTTTGATCTCAATAAAATAAGGGTACACATGTCAATAGTGCATTGACATTAATAGAATTATAATAATGGTTGTGATATTTTCCAAGTTTAAAGGAGGGGGCATACTATTACAATTGTAATCATAGATATCCTAGAGGGAGAAAAAGATAAATTATCATCAAAATATTTGTCCTAGTTACTATGTAAAAGAGATATGTAGAACCTAAATTTCAACTTTATTAAATACAAAAGGAATTCCTAAAGAGAAAATAAATGGCTCTATTTCAACTTTATCTCTAACAAGTTCCTTATGCGCCTAAGGATACAAGTATACAGTTAAAATTAAATCCATAATTCTGTTTATGTATTTCTAATATAATTAGGTTTTTATATCTTTATTTCCCTTTTCAATTTCTTAAGTATCATCTATTCATAGTTCTCTAATGATAATATACCATTTAGGTACTTACTATCATAATAGAAAAATATTATACTTTATTAATCTCTCGAATTACTCATTAACCACAATACAAATGATTTTATAGTAATATATTATTAAATTTCCTTCTTGTTTCGGTGGATTTTACCCTTTAATTTTTTGAGATAGATATATTAATAAACTATTAGTTTGTAACGATCCTTTATAAGCCAATAATTTCTAGACTTTTTGAATAAACTTTTATTATTTGGTCCATCAAATTGATTACTACCGATTTTCTTTCCAATATATGTGTAAGTATAGACCATTAACAACCTTATATTGATATATTGTAAATAAACATTTATTGTGACATCCACTTAAAAGTATACTTAATATTGAATTTATACAAAATTCTTACATTCTTTGATATTTTCAACATTATTTTATCTTGAAATTGTCTATTTGCAATATTAATAAAGTTTTTTGAAAATAAGCATGGCCATTATATTAAGAAAGTCATATGTCATCTACAAAGACAAGTGATCCAAGAAATTTTGGTAACATAGTATTTAGAGGTACAAACGATGTACAAGTTTGATCAGATATGACTAAGATGCTTCTGCATAAATTCCTCCCCAACAGGTTGGACAAAAAAAATCTCTAGACAAAATCCTTCCACAATCATGGATTGAACTTGCATATACAAATACCCAATCACTAGAGCGAAAACCACTAAAAATGAGTCCTGATAATTTCCACCATCTTTCCACCAATGTCATTGTAGAGAAAAGGCACTCACCAAACACAAAGCATAGCGAGCTACACAAAGGTAAGCCTTGACCAGAACCAAGGGAAAATGATGCAAACCTAACGGCAAAACCTTAAACACATAAAAACAACAACAAAAGAAATAGAACAAAAAGATCAAAGGAAACATAGGTGAAGGCTAAAGAAGTCAGGAAAACACAACCACTATTGTTTAGTCCTTGTAAGAAAAAGTTGGTGATAGGGAAACATGGGGGGTATTGTTTGGGGAAAACCTACCTCTACAACCAACCGTCCACAACTTTCCCCATTTCAGTCTAACCTCAAGATGTAATGGGGCCATACAGGACAGGCAGAAGCATACTCACCTCTTAGAGAACCCTCGAAGGTTCCCATGCACCTAAAAACTAACACCTCTGGCAAGACCGACCCATCACCAAAGCACCCGCTACATGAGACTAAACAGATGGAAATACAATGAAACCCAAAAAGAAAACTAGAAAGGTGGGAAAATCAATCACACCTCCACCGACCCCAACATATAGGAGGTCCAACCACAAGCTCCACAGCTCCTCTGTGAGACTTTCCAGGCCATGACCCCTTAACTAGGACCAAACCAATCCCCGCCAAGCTAAGCACTTAACACCATCAGAAGGCACCTCAGGGATTGGAAAATCGTCACGGGTGCCACAAGGGGTGAGGAAACTGGGAAACTGGAGGACTCCCACCGCCACATCCAGTTCCTTGAGATGGGCCGTGGAAACGACATAAAAGGAGAAGGGTGACGACTGTTGTTCCCTGATCCCCCTCCCTCAAGCCAGAGCACTACCAACGTGAAACCTAGATTACCAATGCTCACACAGTAATCCGCAACAAATAATTTCATAATTATATAAACACTAAAATCATCATCATGCTTTATGTTTAATTTCATTAGAGTTTTATAACATTTCATATTTTACATTTACATACAAATTATTATTAAATGAAATAATGCATAGATGTAAGTAATTCACGTATTTTATCAATATACTTGTATCTAATTTTTTTATTTTAGTATCTATATAACATAATACATTTTCATACACACACATATATACATGTATATATAGGTATTCTTATATTTTTTGACATATAATTCCTCACATATTATTTTAAGAATTAGCTATCTAGTGAACCAGGCCCTTGAATATTATCCTTTCATATATATATGTGTGTGTGTATATATATATATATATATATATAGAGAGAGAGAGAGAGAGAGAGAGAGAGAGAGAGTCAGGCCAGAATACACTCGAGTGTATTCGGAGCAGAATACACTCAAGTAGTTTTTCATGATGCAATTTTTTTTTCTAAAAATCTAATCCGTTGATCTTCTTAATCATCTTGTGGATAGCTCATATAAAAATTTGAGCACATTTGGACATTTATAGGTCATGTTAAAAAGATCGCAAAAATTATGCATTTCAAATTAGTTTCGTGTGTTGATTTTGTTGCCCTCAGATGAGTGACTTACACTCATCTAAATGAGCTCAAATTTTGTATGTAGCCTAATTATAGTATGATAATGAAGATCGATGGTTTACATCTTGCAAAAAATAGTCTTGATATGCAAACACACTTGAGTGTATCCGTGCGATCTGTACACTCGAGTGTATTCTAGCCTGACTCTCTCTCTCTCTATATATATATATGTATCATGTGCTCCAATTTCATATAGGTTGGAGGTTGGTCCATCGATCCAAAATTTTTATTTCCCATGTGATTCATCTTCCTACACTTCCTCATCGTTCTTAATCCTATTCTCAAAGAAAGAGCATTGTCATGGTCCTACCAGTTCAACCAAGATTAGGCTAGAATTCTTGACTTCTTTATCGAATTGAAACATAAGCAACAGATCCAACTCCTTTTGAGATCCACCATCCCAATATAGCATTTTAGACTTCTCCTAGGTTAGAGACAATGAGCTAGCCGCTATCACCATATTTTGTAGTTGCATTGACTACCTATATGACTTCTCTTGTTGTCCTAGCAATAGGAAGATGAAAAAGAGTCTAGAGAAGGTCGGAATAGACTCGTGCTTAGACCAAATACAAATTATTGTTTGTGAATTTTTGGATAAGGAGAAGGAAGAATGATGTCAACCACTATGATCACACATTTGAAGTGGGTCATACTTCACAATGAAGCTGTACATCCATGCCTACTTTTCTTTTCAGCCACCGTTATTTGGGAAACAACATTTATTTATATTAAGATGGTAATCAATACATAGTTTATAAAAGACTTTAATGAAAAAGATCAAACTATGTATCTTTTAGATCTTGTCCACAAGATAACATCAATTTTTTTTAACAAGATGATGTGTACCCAAAAATTTCCTTTGCTTGTGGAAGGTAGGAGATCACCAGAAGTCCTATTTACATGTCCTTTGAGGTTCACCAATGCTTGAAGATGACTTGTTTAAGTTGTAGTTGGTTTCTACTTACTCCCCCCAAGAACCTATGGAACAATCTCACAAATAGAGGAAATAGGGAGGAGAATGGATTTCAACTAGATGCATAAGGACATTATGACGAGCATCTGTGTTAGATACTACATATCCATTGGATAAGAATTAACTTGAGCACTACATCAATCCTAAGGCACAAAATCATATTAAAATTCTTAATTAAATATAATACAAGTACTCTTAGAATGTATGTAAAAGGTTTCTATTATATGATTAGGTTAATGCTAGCCTAGCAGAGCGTTAAGGATTATCTAGATGCAATAGATCCATTGATGGAGTAAAAAATATCATCAATCGCTCAATTGTGTACTAAAGGATCATATTTATTGAATTTTTATTTCTACCAAGATACTCTTTGGTCAAAATGTAACTTCAATCGATGCTAGTAAGTGTATTGTAACATAAAATTGGATTGATATTAGTTTTAAAAATCATTTAGCTTCCCATCAAATTAATTGAAAGTTCAACCAAGATGGTGCTTGGCAAAACTAGGAGTAAGAATGACAATGACCTTTGAGTTTCATAGACTCTCTAACATTCTCTTGACTAAACAAAGAGATTGACATCTTGGTTGAGCTTTGAGTTTGATCAAATATAACTCTAATATATCCAACTCTAAACAAGTACTCATAAAAGCTATCATTCCCAATGTCTCCCCAAGGACCTAACTAAGGGTAATATATGTTTGACGATTTATCAATACTTTTCTTCTTACAATATAAAAAACAAATGAATATTTGACATGGTGTACATTTCTTTGTATATAAAATATAAATACACTTGCAATGCTTATCCATATGAATGGTTTTTAGCTTCTATGATCCAAAAACACTAAATAGAATAATAATTAACAAAGTGGAGAATATTTCTCTCTTCTATATAGGTGTATAAATTCCCTTGGACCTATAATATTCCTATTATTGACCATGACAAACATTTTCTATATAAAGAACTTTTTATCAAGGAAAATGTAAATGCATTTAGACATCGAACCATATCCTCACGATTTGAATAAATGGAATCTTTTGAACAAAATAATGTGTAAAGTGTGTTCAACCATATAATGGTGCAAATGTAGATCCATCTAGAAGTTTAGTGTTGTATAAATTGATTTTGACAAATATTTCTAAGTTTAGAGTAAGGAACACATCCTTATCTTGATTGTAGAACTAAAATCAAAATCTTGGTGAACAATTTATAAACGTGAGATATTCAATTGCCTTTTTATTTATTTCTATCACCCCCTATTTGTCAAAATAAAATAGATTGGGTGGTGAAAGTAAAGAAATCTTATATTGTCTTGTCCTTGATGTAAGCTCCACCACAATAAAAATAATAAATCCATGACAGTCATCAAGTGAAATCAATAATATATTCTAAGTTATGAAGAACAATATATAAAATTTAGAATGTTAAAATTTAAAATTTAACTCTTTAGCCAAAAAGAGTAATAAATAACAAAACAAGCATGGATAAGACAAAGCTAATATACCAAATAAAATTCATAAACACAACAACATATTGACTATATATAAAGAAGTAATCTAAAAAGAAGATACCAAACAGAGATGTAAACATGAATCTCAACTTGCACCAACCATTTAGGGAAAAATTACCCTACTACAATAAAAAGACAATTGCTAGTCACAAGATTGTTTTTCAAAAGCTTATGGAATCAATAAAACATGATAGAAATAGAAGTATAAAGCATACAAATAATACAAAAGATATCCAATCGTCGTCAAAAAGTGTTTAAAAGATTTTACAAATACAAATCAATACCATAATGACAACCTTTATCATGGTGAGAAATGGTGTGATCAAAATTGAACAACCCCATTGCATCAAAAGAAAAACCTTTCAAGAAAGTTGACGCTCAATGAAAGTTAAAATGTACATTGATGCCTTAGAGTTGGGGTAAGGAGTAGGAATTAAGGTTTGAAGATGGTAATTGAGGTGGTTGAACATAGTTGTAAGAAGGAACAAAGAACTCAATTATATTAAAATAGGCTTGACGTGGGTATTCAACTAGTATAGAAGGATGAAGATATGTCATTTGACAACTTCAATATTGTATAACATGGTAATTATACTTGAATAAGTTCCTTATTGATATGCTAGACTGCACATGTATGCAAATTCATTTGTGTGGCACCAATGGGTAGGGTGATGTGTTTTTTGTATTTGATATTGTTGCATTTCTTGCTTTGGTTCATCTTATTTTTCATCCCACTATGTCATTTATTCTCAAAGTTTAAACCCATTTTTTGGATGGTAGATGCATATTGTTTGTGCATAACAAAGAGAAATAATAATATTCATTTAAATTAGCGGGAAAAAGTATGAAAACCCAAATTTGACTCCACCCAAGGGAAGATAAAGAAATGTAGAAATATTAAAGTAAAGATAGATTTGATGTTCTAATCATGAGTTAGGAAGGTGTAATCACCTCGACATCTACTGGTATGCGATACTAAATCTTTTCATGTTCTCTAGTAAAAAGGGAAGTTTCACGTTTAATTAAGGGAAACAAAGCAATCACAATGATAAAAGAAAGATTCTTTTATGGATCTTTTGGGCTGGAGACTGTTGTAGAATTTGCAACACTTTTGTTAATATCTTAATATATAGGCAATGGGGTCCTTAACACATCAGAATCTCCCACAATAGATACCCATCCAAGGCAGTTAGTACCAAACGGTGAGGAAAAGAGAGGAGATGATAACAAAATGTGATTATAGATGAGAAAGATTCAACCGATTGATTAATTAAGTCAAGAAAATTATTAGACTAGATCACATGAAAGTGGATCAATATTAATTCAATTGACAAGAATAATCAATTTAAGTAAGAAATGAGAAATTATGAGCATATATGTAGATAAGAGTAGTAACGATTACCGTTATGTGGCCTAACAACATTCAGAAAATAATTTTGGTAGAGGAAGGATCCTACAACCACTCAAATGACAAAAAGTAAAGGGGAGGGAGTTGACTCTCTAGAGTTAGGAGAGTCAAAAGGGACGACATGGTATGGTGGGTATCTAGATAGTGCATAAGGAAAAAATTAGGGTTTGAGGATCAATGTATTTTGTGTGGCATACATGTGGAGGATCACATGGTTATCCCACCTAGCACCTGGTGGATGATAGGATCGTCTAGGTGTGTCCCAGGAAAGAAAGAAAAAAAATGAATTTTTTTATCTAAGTTTTATGTAGGAATCTTATGAGGATATTTGATAAAATCAGCTAAGATTACGAGATTGAGTTATATATAGAACAAAACTCAATAAAATAGTTGGTAGATAAGTGGACAATTATTTAGGATTGATCTTCCTTACTATGAACAATTATGGATTGTTATGAAGATTATCATAACTAAATATTCTAAGGATTTAAAATGGATATTTCAAGATAATACCACATGGACATTTTATATAAAAATTCTTATATAAAACTAAATTAAAGACAAATTGCACTTGAAGTCCATAGACAAATAACATTTGTACAAAAACCATTGAACCATGGAAAATAAGTGAAATGATTTGATTAAAAAAAGGTAGAAAATATGAAAAAAAAGAATGTGGATTAATGGAATGAACTCCATTATTTTCCACATGAGGATCTCAAGTTTGAATGAATGACCACAAATGGGGTGTTAATAGTAACTATGTCTGCAACATATCCATTTGGGCTTGTGGAATGTGTTTTAAATAAGCCCATCCCAAGGACTTGTAGAGTGTGATAAAACCCAATCTTCTAAGGAAGAAGCATGTATCAAGTCTAGTGCCAAAGTCCCTCATCATTATAGAGATAATCACCCCTGATAGAGGACCACATCCTTAGGGTGCCATTCGACCACATATCAACATGCATAAAAGATATTCATTAACATCCATTTTAAGGAGCTTAATTGTCCCTGGAACATTCATAGAAATAAGCAAATTGCATATAAGATAGAATTTTTTTATTATTATGAGGAATTTATTGATTTTAGTCCAAAATGTGGGGTTATTTAAACTAGTATGTGTCCTTATTTAATGTTTTATTAATGCTTAACATGTGTATATATCTAAAGGACAATAAACTACTCTCCTGAAGAACACAGATCCAAAAAGGAACACAAAACCCTAGATGCCAAGATCCACCAATAACCACAAATGTCTGTCCTTGTATGAAGTAGCTCCATATAGGCCAAAAGGGAAGCAAACAAGGCACTTTGGGCAAGCAAGTGAGTATCACATCATGCATTATGGAGAACTCCATCGAAGAGGATTGGGAAGAGAAAATATAGCACCAAAAATGAGAAGAAAGGAAGAAAACTTACATGAACTTGTTCTTTATTATGTTTACATTGATGATGATTCTAGGTTCTGATCCACCACAAAAAATCTAGATCACCAATATGCCCAATTATGCATAAGCTCCTCCTTCAAGAATGCTCTTCTCTATCTCTAGTGAAGTTTGATATCTCCAAAATCATCTAGCGTGTGCCTAGGGTCAAAGCAACCATATATTTGGTCTAATTTGAGAGAAAATTGTATTTTAGCCCATAAGAAAGGTCACCTTGGGATCTACCATTGACTACAATAGACCAAAGAGTGACTGAAGCACTCAGTTCATCCTCCCAAAATATGCATTAGGAATGATACAACACATGTTGACATGCCAGTGACCCAAAATGATGGTTATAGTTCCTCATTGGAAAGCATCAGCCACCTGTGGCGTGAAGTGACCTCCAACCCATCTTGACATGGATGCATCACATGATATCCAACTTGATGAATCCACATTACTTGAGCTCCCACCCATTGTAGCTGCATCACTCGGGCTTCTAGACTAATGCAATCATAGTGGTCATCTCGGGCATGGTCAAAGTGATTGCATCAACCACATGAGGCCTGCCAAGGCTTGATCTAAGACAAAAGATCGATTCACATGCATTGCTTGGTCCAATTAATAACATTGTGATTATAGTAAGGTACTTTTTATAGTGTAAAAATGTAAAAAAAATCTATCATTATAATCTTCAAATGTATGTTATATACATCATTCAAAGATTAAGTGTGCATTATCATATATAATTTTAACTAATTACAACTAATCCATAAAATATCCAATAAGTTAATCAACTATCAGAAATAAAAATTAAGATTAAACAAGTTTAGGACCTATAGTAGTAAACATGCATAGTGATGGGAAAAGTAGAGGATGATGTAACTAGACCATACCAGTGAAGTATGGGTGACTAAGACCATCTTGAACATGCTCCTTATCACAATTTGGTACCCAGTATAAGTTAGAGATTCCAGTGATACGTAGTTTATAAACAACTAAGAGAGTTTAGTTACTACTTGTGAGTCTGCCATTGTAGACATACGGAAGTAGGTAGCTAAGTGAGGTGACCTGATTATATGTCTAAATACTCATGTATAGGATGAGTTGAGTTTTGATAGTCAGTTGATATAGTTGTCAAGGCTAGACGTGGGTAGTCTAGAATAGGGAAGGGAGTTAAGTTAATAGATTAAAGTCATAAGCCTACTCAGTCTTGTAAAATAATATCATAATTTATTGTGATACTTTTGTATGTTTTAGTAGATTTGATATGGGTCTATGGTATAATAAAATGTGTAAGAGATTAATTAGTTACATTTGTTTTATATATTCCTTACAACTATATCTAGTGGCATGTCATGTTGTATGATCCTTCATAATTTATTTGTTTAACTCAAATTCCAGTAATATTGTACATGTTTGTAATTCACTTAATAAATTATACTTAGATTGTCATGGTTGGTTAGTAAATCATCACATACTCATCTAAAATCTGATACTATAATGAAACACCTTTTTCATGTACATGTACATATCACTAGGAAGAAATTGAAGTCATCTACTAGATGAAGAAGTAGATCAAAGGTTTTTGGAAGAAGATTAGTAATAAAGTATATGGTTTTTAATATTTAATTTAGTCCTAGGCATGTGAAAATGTGGATTTGAAACATATAATTTTGTTGTGATGTAATTAATAATCAGAATTAGTTTATTATAGTTTCCATATGTGTTATAATATTTAGTTATAGTTGTTTAGAATGTTCTTCGATAAGATAAAATAAGTATTCTTATTTAGTAATGTCGAGTGTTAAAAATGAGAAAATTTATCATTCATTCTAGTTTGTGATAAAATAACCACTTTTCCTAATCACACCCTTTGAATCATTCTAAATCCTAGTTAGTGGGTTTGGTCATGTCAAGTTGTGCAACAAGTAAAGGAGTTTTTACAGTTGCATTAGGATGCGTATGGTTTTAAGATAATGCTTTTAATAGTAAAAGCAAACAAACAAGAAACCGTGTTGCTTTACTGAAGGATCATAATGTCACAAATTAATATTGCTAAAAAATATGGGAGATCTTCAACGGGAAGGAGACTACACACATATTATTTTATCAAATACAACTAAATAAAAGACTGGAATATATGTGTCTAACAACGGAGAATGTGCGTATTTCCCATTTTTTATTATCGTGAATCCTTTAGTACATGGATATTTACAACATCTAAGATTATTTAAACAAAGGGCCACAAAGGCCTTCACAAAAAATTATAATATTATCTCATGAGATGTCCATGCATAATATCTTATTAGCATTTGGAAGCAAAGTTTGAAAGTTATGATTCATGAAATTGGAAAATATGGTTATTTAATTGCTTGAAAAATTCTACAAAACTAGTATTATCCTATTTAACCATCGTGTAAGATCCCATTGCTATTGAAAAGGAGGACTAGAATAACACTTAATATGACATTATATATCATGTTCTTACACATATTTTAGATTTAATTGAATAAAAAAGTAGTTATTTCTTAGAAATAATTTTTTTAATAAAAGAATTATATTTGAATGAAAATTGAGGCTTTTCATTATCGCCTCAATTTGGTTAGCTTGTTCTTTGTAGGTTACCTAACTAGAGAAATGTGCTATTCTTTCAAAGCTAAAATCAACTCAAATCTTAGCATGGAAGAAAATATTTATGTTGTCAAGATCTCATACTGAATTGTTCCTATCCATGTTTTCTACATTCTAACTCAAATATATAATTTTTTTGCATACAATGTCACTAATGATGGACAATGAGAGGCTACAAATATGATAATGTAGTGATACACAGAATCAAAGAATTCTTTACGGTAACTTGGGAACAAGTACATGATCTTAACATTGAAGTAGGTAACATGAAACGCAACATATTCACTAAAAAATCTAAAATATGACTATACAAAAGGAAAACTTGTCTTTCAATTGGGCCCATAGTAAGAAATTGTAAAAATAATTATGTTGGTGTACTCATTTATACTTTATTTTTTATTTATATGCGCTATTTGTTTTTTCAAAACTAACATATCTTACAACATGTTATGAGATTAGTTGCTAGGGGACATGATCATCACTAAGTTGTGATTGGATAATTTTTTATATAGGGTTGGGAGGATAAAGCTCATTCCTTTCATCCTTAAAATTTTCTTCTTGGGCTTGATGCAAAATATCCAGTCCATCAAGAACATTCACACTTAGTTAGTGGCAAAATAATACAAAGAGAGGGTTGACATAATATAACTAATAGGTCAAACAAGTTTCTCATCTAAGGAGGGCATGATTACATCTTAACATTTATGGAAAGATTCATAAGCTTATGGATTGTTGGGATTCAAATAGGTTAATTTATTAGAGACCAAGTAGGTTATCCTGTTTCTAACATTTCCAAAATCCAAAGAAATTAGTCTTTCATGTACACAATATTTAACTTGGACAAACTTGCAACTACTATTATCTTACAAAGTTAAAGCATTCTTATCATATATATATATATATATCCTTCCAATATGAATCACACATATAAGATACTAATAATTTTATGGTTTTATTAATATTGTAATAAGGACTTTGTTATAAAAGTGGGACATCAAAAATTATATATTGGTATTTCCTCCAAAATTATAGTTTACCAAGGATAAATAAAGTCTACTTTCTGTCATAATACTATGTCAAGTATGAGTTCCAATACAAGCCACATATCTAAGAATACAATTCTACTTGTAGTAGCATGTCAAGCCACATTAAAGTAATATTGAAATTTTGAATATATGGATATAGATAGTTGTTGCCATTCAACTATTTTATAATTTACATGATTAGAATGAAAAAAAATTCAGATAAGGAGAAAATAAGAAATTCTACAAGTATAAAATAATTCATAATAGTGACAAGAAAACACTTCTACAAGGGCCTTTGTAAAAAGAAGTTTAGGGAACTATACAATGAGGATAAAGAGGAGGGGATATTTTCTTTATGAAGAGTGGACCATGAGTAATACTCAAACAAATAATTGTGCACTAAAAAGAGGAAGCCGAAGAGCTTTAAGAGGTAAGGATACTTTAGAACATGGTGCAAATATATACAAAACTTGTGATTACTAATCGAACAACAACCCATAATTAGAAGGCCAATGAAATTCAAAATTACAAAGAACAAGTCTCCTTCATATAGGGTAGTGGTTCCCCCGACTTAGAAATTACTTTCAATTTTGAAAAAAACACATAAGCATACCCATTTTACAATTTATTACATACACAATAGAAGGAACACCATAACTGAATTACAAGAGGCACACAGTAAAGCACAATACTGATTTCAAATATTGCAATTATAATAGAAAGAGAATATCAAGAGAGGATGCCTACACACCATTTTAGAGGTCTTGATATCATGTTTCACTAGAGACCTGCAATGTCCCAACATGGGTAGGATAGTGAACATGAAGGCATTAGCATAATCTTATATGTAGTCTTGATAAAAATATGATTAGGAAAAAAGGAAATCAATTGAGAAAGACACATTTATATTGCAAAAGTAGAAGAATGAGTCACCATTACCGAGTCCACAAGAAACAATGGTATGAATTGAAAGTATAATTGGACCATATCTTATAATAAAATTCCTTTGTAACACAATATATATGAACTGACTTACTATTACAACATTTCTTGGAGTAAGTGGTTGCTTACCAAAATTGTGTCAAACTCATAACCACCTCAAACATATGTATTTCATATGTCTCGAATGGCATACCAGACAGGATCTTGATAAATATTGAAACCCTTTAAAGGCATACAGTCAGCCTAAGCACCTCTAGAGGATAAATCTGCATCCTAAGCTGTTGCATGTTCTAACTACCTCCATAATGAGTCACATGGATATGTGGGAATGAGTTACAATTACACCCTCTATACTCACACAAACTGTAGTGATGTTATTAGTCCATGCATGAATCATCATAACACAATAACCAAAACACACCTAGTTCATAGTCCCAATCATAGAAGATAAATATCAAACACATTTTGTACCCCAAGACACTCTAAAAGTACAAAGCATACCATATATAAAATTATGTAGTCCCAGTAAACTATAACATCAAGCTACATTATGTGAATGAGAAATATTAAGCAAAGATCTCTTCTTTATAATATCCATGTATTGATATAAATTTGGAAAAGGCGGATGGAACTATAATTCCTTATCTTTTCATCGAAGCTATGTAAGACACATACGTCTTCTGAAATAATATTTAGAGTTTGATTCATTGTTGCCCTAACAATTGCATGTACTCCAACATTTGCATTGGAGAGGTAAATTAAGAATAATTTTTCTTGTTTACAACATGGATGAATAGTATGTGTGACATATGATTCCCCCATGACCACATAGACCCCCTATGTGCGATAGAGAGGTAAACCAAATTCACCTCCAAATCATTTTGATGAGTCACCTCATTATCCTTCAAATGAATCGACACATCATATTTACCATGTTTACATTAATTTTATTTAATGATGTTGGTAAATGACACCTTCATATGTGAATGTATAGTTTAAGTAAAGGACATGCAATGATAACATGAGTTTTTCTCCTAAAACCACTTGATTGTTTCTAATAATCTCAATAGCCCTCTATAGTTTGATAATCCTAAACAACCTCCTATCCACTCAAACAATAGTTAACTATCATCAATCTTGACTACCCCTATTCTTTTTCATAAATATTTTCCTTTAAATTATAAACCCACGACCACTTGATGTAGAAGTTTTTTTATTTTTCATCAATTTATTTTTGTCTTATCTTTCTACGTGACAACAAGGAAAAAATTAGTCATTCTGTGTATCAACCTAGACAAACCTAGACTAAAGACTATTTTGAAAATTATGGATCTCTAATTGAACCCAATTATATAGTGAGTATCCATACTAGATACAAGTTTTGTCATTTTCAATACATACAAAATTATTATTAATACTCCAAGTGACCCATAAATGGGCATGAAAATAAAGCTTTCTAAACCCAATCGAACCCAAAAATCCAAGGATTTAGGTGTATGTTTGGGTGTCAAGTAGGACCAAGTTGGGTGAAATTCAATTTAGGGTTTACTTTAGCTGGGTCATGTTTACTACGGGTTGGGTCAGGTCTTTCCTAGTTTGATTTGGACTAAAAATTGACTCTAAAAAGTATTTTACAATGTATTTTAAACATAAATTCAATAATGATTGAACCAACTCAACTTGGGTAAATGTATTTACAAGCATATTAATTGTATAATGAGTTTGGGTAAGGTAGGCTCGGGTTGACGATAAGTGTTGAGATTCGCAAAAATTTAACTCCAAATTTCTAAAGAAAAAATCTCGGAGTTCCATATCACTTCAAAAATCCTAACCATGTACCCATCTAGAAACGATGGCATATATATTTTTTATTTCTATATATCCTTTCCCTAAACACTTTAGTGGATCATATTTTTAACCAAAATAGTTTGACATACTTCACCAACTATATTAACATAGACAGGAAAAAATTAGGCATGGGTCAATACGATTCAATCAAGTAAATAAGATTCTATAAATTTGTCCAATTTAACTACAAAATAGTGAACCAATACAAGATAAATATTATAGTGATAAACCACTATAGAATAAAAAAATTATGTTTTTCTTGAATATTGTTGTAATAATAATTTAAAATACATTTCAAATGATTGGACTCAAACTAAGTTCAAAGTTACAGACAGAAACACTAGGTCCGGTTACAAGTACAATATTTTGTAAACATCAAGTACAAGTCAGTTTAAATTGTAACCATGATACTTTTTCAAACACAAATTGACTTCAAATTTTTTGCGGAGTCATATAGAAAGAGAAGAAAAAGTATTTTTAATGTTAGTATATAAACTCATTGAGCAATTAGTGATGAAGTTTATATATTAGAAAAGAAAAATAAATGATAAGAATTTTCTAAGATTTCTTAGATAGTGTAAGTTGTGAGAATTTTTATAATTTTTCTCTAACTAGAGATTTCTTTCATAGTTTTGCAATCAATTTTTGCGAACCCGACCTTAACAAGGTAAATCTGAACCCCATTAGCACACGTACTAAACAGAGTGTGACCCAAGCATACCCAAATCTGTATTGAAATGACATGACTTAGAACAAAAAATGACTCAATGTGTCTTATCTTAGTTTAGGTAAAAAACATGGAAATGTAGCATGACTTGAAATATGATTCGACCAAAAATAGACAAATCTTGACCCAAACATAACTAGAGCCTAATCTATTTAGCTGGTTTTGCCCAAACCATTCCCAACATAAGACCCGAACAAATATCTAAAAACCTTACGCTATTAGGTTGGGTTGGGCCGGGTCAAGTTTTTTTTTTGTTATTCATGTTTAAGCATCACTTATATTTTGTAACTTAGAAAATCATAGAAAATGCTAAAAATATGGACAACGACTCTGGTTATAGGTTCAACATTTTGTAAAAAAATAAGACCAAGTTCATGTTGGATTTGGTTGCAACCAGGACAACGGTCGGACTTGAATTGACATATATAATCATTTCGTCTATAGTTAAGTAGTAAGAAATAACAAACAAATTATTAAAAAATAATAATTAAATATAGCAAGTGGTGATGAATTTAAACATAAACAAAAAAAATGTTAATGGCGGGTCGCAGAGATGGAATTTTCTAGAATTTGCCAAACTATATGGACTTCCTCGAATTATTGGAAAATGCATGAGATTTTTCAGAAAAAAACTCTTAAACACCTTGGACGGACTGGATCGGTTTTCCAGAAGCTGTATTTTTTGTACCTACCATTTCTTACAAATTGCTGACTGTACAAGTGCCAATCGAACCATGAATTGGCTCTCACTGAGAAAAATAACGGCTATAGATCCATAACACTTTTTAACGGGAAATAAAATAGTGATGGATGGCCATTCCATTAGTTGAGACCGCGCAACCGACACTGATGTGCTATTCATTCACTTGATATACATTAATGAAGATGCCTAATGTAATTACCAGGAGTTGAACTATACCAAAATTGAATGAAAGTGTAAAGGTGTGTGCGAAGTTACCATTACCTACACACCCATCAACGAGATAAGGGTTTCCCCGGTAACCAGGAGAGCAGCTGCAAAGATAGCCAAGGCCATTAGGTGAAGGAACATGGGCGGAACCAGGAATTTTATGTTGGGGTGGGGCGAATAATGCAATTGATTTTTTTATTTTTACAATGTATACAAATATGAAATATATGCATGTATGACTACAAGGTCCTATTTGAGTTGTGCTTTGCGATCTTTTAAATCATAAAATTCATCAATTATCTCATCGGTTGTGAAATTTGCGGCAATTTCTTTCTCGATGTATATAATCATGCAATCAGTAAAGAAATCATCCTCCATCTTGTTGCACAATCTTGTCTTAACAAGTTTCATAGCAAAAAATGCTCAATCTGTGGTAGCTGTTGAAACTGGAAGAGTCAAAACAAGCTGAATGACTTTGTAAATTTGCTTGTAATTTTTTGCCTTTCTCTTTCGAACCAGTGCTCGACATAAATCTGAAATTGTTTTTAAGATTTTGCATGTCAGGGTCAGAAACTACACCAATCTTGTAATGTTTCAATTCAAACTTCAATGCATCCTTATCCTCCATACTAAAATCATGTGGGTAATATTCATCAGCAAGTTTGTATATATCATCAGCATTGAAAGATTTATAACCTTCTCTTGGATCTAGTGATGATGTCAGTCGAAGAAGTTCTAATGCTTTTTCGTTGAATCTATGATTTAACTCATACAGTTGAGAATCCATCACAGAAGTAAATATATCAACTCGAAAATGATGCTCTATTGTGATTTCACTTGATTGATGTCGAATGTGTGCACGACTTAGGTAACGAGATGTTAAGTCAGGGATCTCTATTTTGTGCTCAAAACAAAATGTTCTGACAGAATTCATGAAGCTCTCCGAACCATCTTCCCTCATGGCTTGAATAAGGGACTTTGTACTCGTGACTAAATTCATAGCATTCACTATGTCTTGTTCTTGACATTGCAATGCTTGACAAAGAGCATCACTAATACCTAAAACATCTCTCATTAGTAGCAATATAAACACAAATTCAAATGATATCATTGTTGTATATGCTGCATCTGCATCTCCACGTTGAGAGTATGTACTTCCATTTTTTATGATATTATGTAACACTACACATGTTGAATCATACATATGTATAAGGCCACACACTGAAGAATAGTGAGAACTCCATCGAGTATCACCAGGGCGATGTAAGGAACTCATTTGGTTAAGTCCCCTTCCTGCTTCAAGTTTATTTGTAGCAATTTTTTCTTCAATTTCAGCAGATCTTGCTGATTGTAGCTCTTCTTTACGTTTGCAATAGGCTCCAACAATATTAACATTGGTTACTAATTTTTCAAAAAAATGATGAACGGGAATGCCATCTCTAGAAGCTACAACTAGAGCCAATTGGAGTCGATGTGCGAAGCAATGGACATAATAGGCTGATGCACATTCATTTAAGATTAGGGCTTGTAGCCCATTCCATTCACCACGCATATTACTTGCTCCATCATATCCTTGACCTCGTATGCGTTGTATACTCAGATCATGCTGAGAGAACACATATGAAATTTTTTCTTTAATGAAAGAGAACTTGTATCTTCGACATGCACTACATCACGAAATCGTTCCTTAACAAGTCCATCTTCATCAACAAACCTGACAACAATAGCTAATTGCTCTCTTCTTGATTCATCTCATGCCTCATCCACAAGTATACAATATGGTGCAGTAGAAATTTCGACTCGGATGACTTTTTGAACTTTAGATGATGTGATGTGTAAAATTTCTTTTTGAATTTTTGGTGAAGTGTATTTCGCGTTCCCAGGAGTGTTATCTAGAACCACCTTAGCGACATGACTATTATATTGAGATAAAATCTTGATCATCTCAATGAAATTTCCCCTATTAGTAGAAGATGAAGATTCATCGTGTCCTCTAAATGCACAAGCCTGGAATGCTAGCCATCGAGCTGTATCAACTGAAGCCTTTAGACGCAATCGATTTGATAATATTTGTTGTGTTGATTGTCAATGTATAGCTTTGTCTATATGTCCTTTCTGCATCATCAATTCCTTACATGCCTTTTCGGATATATTATGAGGAGAATAAGGATCCGTGCCAACATGCATCAAGAATGCACAATTAGCTCCACCAACTTTCTTCCAATTTCTAAATCCATCAATGCTGTATGTTGACGATCCAGAACGTGTGGATGGAGGTTTTCCGAATACAAAGCATGGTAAGAAAAATGCTGCATCTTTAGTTGGAGAATACTCCAACCATGAAAACTTTTGAAACCAAGAGGACTGAAAACGACGTGGATGATTCTCAGACCCAGATGTTGGATAATTTGCTAGAAGATGTTGGTATGGACCAGCATTGATATAAGCATGCCAGATTTCATCTTGTTTTGAAAGAGGATGCTCCCATATTTGATTCCTCAATCCAGGATCACGAACAATAGATTGACCATCTTGGATGTTTTCTTCTACTCTTGGGCATTTTTTAGAAGAATTAATATTCATAACAATCTTAGTGTTAGAAGGAGGAGGAGGACTAGAGTGAATATGAGGGTATGTGGGAGAACTTTCAAGCATAGCATTTGAGTTGGTTGAGTTGTGTGCTTCACGAGGTTGCTTGTGAAAGAAAGACATAATTCTTCCTTTCTTCTCCATGACCAAACCTAATTATGAATAAACCCTTTACACATTTATGAGTGGAGATTAATAAATTAGACAATGTTATCAATTTTGTATAAGCAACAAATATTACTGAGCATATACATATAAAATTATTATATTTCTAATGAAATATATCATGTAATTACTTAATTGTTTAAAAGATACATACATAATTGAATGCCTACATATTGAACACAAGACGATCACAATATTTCAATAAATAGAAGATTATACAATGGCAACACTTTTTTTTGCGAAGCATGAAAAATGTCATGTACTAAAGAACCATCTACGAATTTTTATGTTGAACAAAGTTTATATTTTTTATGAAAGTATTAGATTTACATGTAGTAATGTTTGTCATCTGATTATACATTACATAAAGAATACTTATTAAAAAATTTGAAACAATTGAATGCAAAGATAATAATTACCTTTGTATATCCAGATGTACAATCGCTGGTTTTTGACGCCTTCAAAATCCACAGAGACACAAAGATAATGTTGGTATTTGTCTTGTTTAATTTTTGTTAGTATAAGGCTGCTACAATTATGTCAAAAGAACTGCTCCAAATGTGTTTTTCTGATGAAAACAGCTCCTCTTGACAAGTGCTAGATTTAGAGAATGAACATCCCGATAGAAAGCAGAAGATAAGTCGATGTCTCGATTGCTTGGAGGAAATTAATAAGATGTTGTTATGCCATAACCCGTAAGTTGGAATTTTACCGAGTACAAATAGATTGTAAGGTTGTACGGGTGCCTGTATTTCATAAATTCAGTGAAGTAGAGTGCTGGTTGCGGCCTCTACCTCTGGCCAACTAGCGGTCACCGGTCGCCGACTATCTATGGAAAATGAAGAAACTTGTCGTCGGAGTCCGGTCACTGGCTGGCGGCTGCCTTTGGGGAACAAAGAAAATTGTCCCCAGGACCAGTTGTCGACAGTCTTTGGCGAATGAAGAAATTCATCTCTGGTCTTCGGCTGTGTTTGGGAAACAAAAAAACTGATCACGAACAGGCAGCGTGCTGCGTGGGGCGTTTGAAGTCTGTGGACGAGCAGATGACGAGCATTGAATACAACGATATGAGACGGGATCGCGAGGATTGAGAAAACGTATTGATAACCTTGATGTGTTGTGGCTCTCGTGGCTCGTGCGGAGTAGTTAGTTTAGGGATATAACTTATTTATAAGAGTCATGTTTTCTATTAGAATCGGAGACCAATTGTTTTCTGGAATTGGAGATCAATTTATAACGGACTTTGACTGGGAATAGGATATGTACGAATTAAAAGCACACATAAAAAAATTTCCAAAATGGGGGGGGCGTGGACTTTGACATGTGCAATGTAATTAACAATCCAGGCAGATCTAAAATAAGAAACGAAGTTCAAACAAAACATGAGAACAGAAAAACAGGAGTTACATTTGCAAACCAGATCGTTCGTTGAGAAACGAACGTGTTACTTAAAGAAATCAGTGCTCGACAATCATCGCGGATAAGCACCGTTCTCCCAGTCGCGATCCGGCACGAACCTGGAACTTGCGCGTCTCGCTCGCGCTCGTTTCACTGCTACCAGTGCAGCACATCAGCCACATGAACCACCGCCTGACAGTTGTGTCTCGGTGAAGAGAAGGAGAAGTCGCGCTTCGCACAGGAGAACGACTCCACGAAGCGACTCCGGGACGACAACTCTCGCACTCTGGATTAGAGCTCACAAAACACACGGCGGCAGAAGACTGTTTCGTTGTGTTTAACCCTAATGACCGGAGGCATATATATAGCCACACGCGTCCCTAATCCTATTCCCAGTAAGACGCAAACACTCAGTTGCTCTTTTATACATTACTGAATAAAAACCACAAAGAGAAACACTTTCCAGTTAGGATTAAGAAATATGAATATGAAAGAAACAATTAATTACACGAGTAATTAATTACTTAGTTGTATCCTAATGCAAAAAGAAGACGGAAGACAGAAGACATTCTCCACAATCCACAATTCACAATCCACAAGCTACAAGCCCGAGCCTGGCCAGACCAGGTGAGGCGAGGCGTGGCGTGGCGTGGCGCGTGCACGTGCGTGCATTGTGATGTGGTTACCCCACCCACCAAGGAGGTGAACATACCTCCCTCCTAGGACTCTTTTGGACACTAGTGCTCCATGTGATCCTACATATGAGGACCACAAAAGTTCTAGGAGTGAGAAATATGGGATAAAACTTCTTTGTCATTTGTACTAGAAACAACACAACATTCTCACATGTACTTGCTGCACTACATTGGGCTTAACCCATGCTAAATAAATGATTTGCTACAGTAACGGCACTACAGTAATTACACGCTACAGTAATTACGTGACGCTACAATAACTACCTGCAACAGTAATCATCATTTATCTAACAATCCCCCACAAAGTCCAATGTGTAGTGTGCTCTACCATTCAGTCCCCCATACTGTGCTTTCAGTAGATATCTTTCAATTTGAATCTACCTGAGTTATCCAACTGTGACCCCCGTAGGAACTAGGTGAACAAAAGTCTTGAACCTGAACCTTGGGTACAAGAGTATAGGTTGGTAACAACACAATAAAGACATGGTAGTAAAGAAAAACAATACATTAAGGCCATGCATACAAAATTTTATATCATGATGGATAACAGAGAACAACCCAATTCTCCTGTTGCGGCCTACACAACATCAATCACTTAGTTGGAGTCTCCAAGGATGTACTGCTAACATCCTGTCCTAAGACTTGACACCATTAAGAGACTACTCTCTTACTAACTTGCAGTCATGACACTAACAGATTTCCAGGAGATAGACACACAGATGCTAGAAGTATCAAACAAGAATACATAGTGTCATCCGATTTACCCGACAGCTTGTTATTACAACATTGAACCCAATTTGTGGGATCTCCACTCTTTTGAGTTGGGTTGCTACTGCCTGCAAATCTATAGGGGTTTCAACCCCATCCCCAACCTAGATTTTTCTACTAAAGCCAAGGTAAGACCTTCAGTGAAAGGATCAACTGTATTATCTTTGGTACCGACTTAGTCCACAACCACGACCCCATTAGACACTAACTCCCTTACAGATTTCAATGTGACTTAGATGTGTCTACGCTATTTTTGATTGTACTTGGAACTCTTTATCTTAGCAATAGTTGTAGTGCTGTCACAGTGAACTGAAATTGCAGGAAGCGGCTTCATTACCATAGGTAAACTAGACATAAGTCCATGTAGCCATTCAGCTTCCAATCCAATTTCATCTAAAGCACACAACTCTGCTTCAAAAGTGGACCGAGACAATATGGTCTGTTTCTTAGACCTCCAAAAACATCTCCTCCTCCCAACATGAATACATATCCTGAGATACCATTACTCCCAAAATTCACGACAATCCAGCTTGCATCATTATATCCTTCGACTACGAAAGGATGTTTACCATAATGCAGCCCAAGGGAACGTGTTCCCTTGATATAATTTAGAACTCTGTCAAGAGCTTCCCAATGGATCTTGTCGGGACAACTGGTGTATCTACTTAACTTGTTCACGGCAAACGCAATGTCTGGACGTGTACAGTTCATAAGATACATCAAACTTCCAATAATCTGAGAGTATCATAATTGAGACACTGAAACCCCAGTCTCATTCTTGAACAAGGGTTTGGATAAATCATATGGAGTCTTAACAGGTTTACGTGATGTGTACTCAAACCTCTCCAGTATCTTCTCAACATAGTGAGACTGAGAGAGAGTTATACCATCAGTACACCTTATGATTTTAAGCCCTAAAATCACATCAACGACACCCACGACCCACAAATCCCCCAGATTGTTCCATATATATCTCTTCTTGAAGATCACCGTGTAAGAACACAGTCTTCACATCCATCTGATGGATATAGAGATTATAAATGGAAGCCAATGCTATAAGCACTCGGATTGTGGTCATACGGGAAATAGGTGAATATGTATCAAAATAATATATTCCTTCCCTTTGTGTGTAACCCTTAGCAACTAACCTAGCCTTATACTTATTGATTGTCCCGTCTGCATTAAGTTTCTTCTTAAAAATCCATTTGCAACCAACTGCAAAACAACCAGGAGGCAAATCCACAAATTCCCAAGTTCCATTTGAGAGAATTGAACGATATTCATCATTAACGACTTCTTTCTAAAACTTAGCTTCTGGAGATTCCATAGCTTGTTTGAAAGTAACAGGATCATCCTCAACATTGTAAGTAAGAAACTCACTTCCAAAGTCTTTGGATGTCCTAGGCCGTTTACTTCTCCTTGGTTCAACTATTTCTTCAGAATCATCAGATTCTAAAATAGCATGTTCTGAGTCGCCCCCCACATTTGTCATCCTTTCCACGTGCTCGGGAATGGAACCTGTGATAAATGAATCTTCTTGAGAAACTTCATTGGACACACCAGTTTTCATAGGAAACACATCCTCAAAGAATATTGCATCACATAATTCCACAATTGTATTGACCTCAATGCCAGAGATATCTGATTTTACAATCAGGAATCTATAAGCATAGCTTGTCTCTACATAACTTAAGAATATGGCATCAACCATTTTCGGTCCTAATTTCTTCCTTTTATGTTCAGGGACAAGTACCTTTGCAAGGCACCCCCACACTCGAAGATATTTAAGACTTGGTTTCCTTCCTCTCCACAACTCAAATGGACTACTCTATGAATGTTTATGGGGAACTCTATTCAGAATATGGAAAGTCGTATTCAAAGCTTCCTCCCACATAAAGTTGGGTAATCGAGATGTTTGGAGTAAGGTATTTAACATATCTATTAAGGTTCGGTTTTTACGTTCAACTATCCCATTTGATTGTGGTGAATAAGGAGCAGTGACCTCATGAACTATACTATGTAATTGGAAAAATTCCAAAAACAAGTTCGAGGTATACTCTCCTCCCCTATCAGACCTTAATCGCTTAAGTACTTTACCAGTTTGAGTTTCAGCTTCTTTCTTATAAATTTGAAATTTATCCAATGCCTCATCTTTACTTCTAAGTAAAAAGACATAACAATATCTACTCGCATCGTCAATAAAAGTTATAAAATAACGCTTTTGATCTCTCGTAACAACACCATTAAATTCACAGATATCTGTATGTACTAAATCTAAAATTTCCGAATTCTTATTCAAAGAATGAAAAGGCTTCCTAGGCAATTTAGCTTGTACACAGATTTCACATTTATTGTTGCTAATTTCAGATTTAGGGATCAAATCTAGATTCATCATACGCTTCATTGAGGCAACATTAACATGTCCCAAACGTGAATGCCATACATCGGATAAAACAAGATTCATGCAAACATAACTATAATCATTCAAATTTAAAACGAAATTTGAAACATGTTCAACATGAATCTTAAACAAGTTCTCCACATCACATAAGTACCCTTTGCCAAAAAACAAAGAATCACGAAGGCGTGTAATAATAGCCTTATTACATTTACAGTCTACTCTATAACCTTCTCTAACTAATATGACGCCACTAAGGATATTGCGTCGAATGGTTGGAACATGTCTGACCCTGTTAAGAGTCAAAACCTTCCCCGAAGGGAACTTCAAGTCCACCCATCCTTCGCCTTTGACTTCTGCAGAGCTGGAATCGCCCAAAGTCACGAACCGACCTTGAGAGGCATGATAAGACACAAATAGGGATTTATCAGCACACACATGTACATTAGCCCTAGTGTCAATTATCCAATAAAGTGGTTCAAAAATAGAAAGGATTTCAGGTTTAATAGACATGTACCCATCATTGAGGTTCAAGGATGTAGTCATCATGTTGACCACAGCCTCCTCAGTTGCAGATGCGGTAGCTTTCTTTGCCTTCTTAGTAGGACAATCCTTGTTCCAGTGGCCAACCTGTCCACAAGTCCAACAAGGTTTGTTCTTCGATTTCTTTTGGATCTTTGCCTTGAGTTTATGTGCATTCTTAGATTTCTTATCTTTGGTGTTTTTCGTAGAAGTAAGATTAACAATTGGATTTGCATAAGTAGGCACCTTGACCCCTTTCTCCTTTAAGTGTTCTTCTTGTATATTAATATCCATCATTAGTTCATCCATGGTGTGTGTCCCTTTGCGATGCTTCAGAGACATACCAAACGACTCCCAAGACTTAGGGAATTTTTCTATGATAGACATAACAACAAACTTCTCAGGCAACACCATCTTGGCATCTGAGAGTTCATGAACTAGGAGTTGTAGATCGTGTGTTTGATCAAAAACTGACTTACCCTCAACCATCTGAAACTTAAAAATTTTGACACGCAATATTTTTCAACACCTTAATTTTCAGTACTAAAATTCTTAATTAACAATTCCCATAAAACCTTGGACGTAGTGACTGGCGGCTTTGAGTAAGAATCATACAGTTTGTTATTTAAACCAAACAGAATCAAACCGCGACACATTTTATCACCCTTCTTCCGATTAGCAATTATATTTACATTATCAGGAATTGTTTCATCAGATACAAGTTCAGTTTTAACTAAGTACTGATCATAACCCGTAATATTTAGCCAAATTTCCATCCGACTTTGCCAACGGGCAAAGTTGGTACCAGTAAATTTTTCAAACATATTGGTTGTATCAATTTTACATCTCGAACCACCCTGACCGGCCATTGTTAATTAACGACAGAAAATGATTTCTTTAAGACTGTTGTTAATATTTATTATTGTCGTTCATGCAACAACGACAAGTGCAATGTAATTAACAATTCGGGCAGATCCAAAATAAGAAACGAAGTTCAAACAAAGCAGGAGAACAGAAAAATAGGAGTTAGATTCGCAAACCAGATCGTTCGTTGAGAAACGAACGTGTTAATTAAAGAAATCAGTGCCCGACAATCCTCGCGGATAAGCACCGTTCTCCCCGTCGCGATCTGGCACAAACCTGGAACTTGCGCGTCTCGCTCGCGCTCGTTGCATTGCTACCAGTGCAGTACAGCAACCGCAGGAACCACCGCCTGACAGTTGCGTCTCGGTGAAGAGAAGGAGAAGTCGCGCTTCGCACAGGAGAACGACTCCACGAAGCGATTCTGGGACGACAACTCTCACACTCTGAATTAGAGCTCACAAAAACACGGCGGCAGAAGACTGTTTCAGTGTGTTTAACCCTAATGACCGGAGGCATATATATAGCCACACGCGTCCCTAATCCTATTCCCAATAAGACGCAAACACTCGGTTGCTCTTGTACATATTACGGAATAAAAACCGCAAAGAGAAACACTTTCCAGTTAGGATTAAGAAATCCGAATAGGAAAAAAACAATTAATTCCACGAGTAATTAATTACTTAGTTATATCCTAGCTGTACACACTAGTACCCCATGTGATCCTACATATGAGGACCACAAAAGTTCTAGGAGTGAGCAATATGAGATAAAACTTCTTTGCCATTTGCACTAGAAACAATACAACATTCTCACATGTACTTGCTGCACTATATTGGGCTTAACCCATGCTAGATAAATGATTTGATACAGTAACGACGCTACAGTAATCACGTGCTACAGTAATTATCCAGTAATTATCCAGTAATTACTTGACGCTGCAGTAACTATCCAGTAACTATCCGTAACAGTAATCATCATTGATCTAACACAAAACCCAGCCTCGTCAACAATTCGAGCCTCCTTATCACATCCAATAACAGTGAACCTGTCGCGACCAGCAGATAGGGTGTACGGGAGACTTCTGATGTCACCAAAGGGGTGAACGTCGTTGAGGGGGCGACCACTCTTGTCAAAGCAACGAGGAAACGCGATGAAGGAAGCGTCCAGGCGGCCCATCAGATCTATGCCATAGATAAGAATATTTCCCACAAAAAGATTCGGCGGGGTTGTTGTTTCATTGCATGTAAGAAGGTAGCTGTTGTCCCTGGCGAAGCCCTGGCGGATGCCAAACGGGTACGGGATCTCTACGCTGCCACAATGAGAAGGGCAGCCTGGCAAGACAAATGGAGCCTCAAAAGAGGGAGCTACGAATATAAACAGAACTAGAAAAAAATGCAATAGCGGTGGACATGGTCGTGGAAGCAAGAACACAAGATGCATCTCTCCCTTTCAGGTTGGATGTTCAGATTTGGACTACAAGGGATGAAAAAATAGCAACTTCTGGATGGGGAACTTTGCCTAAGGGGATATTTGTATATAAAGATACTCAAGCGGATGGTTTTTGCGGTGAGCATAGAGTTGGTTTGAGTTTCCTCTATTTATGCTAGAGGTCAATTCCATAGGTATTAAGGGCTTTATGACACTTCCAGTGTCCAAATCACCATAAGAAACACATCACATGAAACGGACTTCGTCTAATATACAAAATTACTTTGCAATTGTTGGGTTTCCTGAAAACGCCACATTCTTGTCATCATGAAGCCTTGTAAAATATATTGATCTTGAAACAGGTGGCTGCAGCTGCGCACAAAACCACTTCTCCGTCACAAGAATAAAGGATATCCTTCGGCGCCTCCGCAAAACAGAGATGAGTCAGCATTGCTTTCTCATGAAAAATTGTTTGGTCTTTGTTCCAACATACGTAAATAACGTATGAATATTTGATTGATTCTTTGTGTGAATGTCAACCATTCTAATAAGCCCACCCCAGATTAATATCCCTCTATGACATGCGTACACCACATGAAACTGACTTTCAGTTATATTCAAAATGAGTGTAGCTGTCTCCCAGCTTGCACACTATTCTGGGATGTTTGGAAAGGATTCAAAACCAGGTTTAATTCAAATTTCAGCTTGCCGGCGCCAACTCAGCGGGATCTATGTGGGTATAGAGTGGTATTGTTTAGGTGAATTGGGTAACATGGGCCGTTACCCAATTGTAACCTGAATTCCATGATAGCATAATCCCTCCATATAGCTTACTATTAAACGAATGAAACATGTTCTATAGACATCTGCACCGACTAACAACACTAGTAAAGAAATGACATATATTATTGGTTATTTTTTATATAAGTGGTCGGTTATAAATTAATGTCTAAGTTGACGACACTAAAATTTAAGACGTACATTGTTAGTTATTTTGAAAAAAGAAACTGACGACATAGATATATATCGTCGGTTTCACGTTATAGTCAAACTGACTACACAATGTGCAACGAAATGTGGTTTTCTTTGCCATTTCGTTGTAAGTTATTGCAAGTAAAACTGAGAGGTAATGCTAAATTTGTTGTTGGTTTATAACGAGCCGGCGATGTAATGTTCACTTTGTAGTCGGTTTCTTATAAAATAATTGATGAAGTTTCAGTAAATAAACAGTGAAAGTAAGAGATTTGCTCTCGGTTTTTTTCACACAACCAACGAAGTATGTATATGTAATTAGTTTCTTATAAAATAACCAATGATAAATGTATTTTTTTAGCAGGTTTGCAGACCTACTGTCCAACTGCTAGCCTTTCTAAAGCCCACAATTTATTAGAACTGCAGGCTCTGCAAGCATCACAACTTAACAACACACCAACAAACCTGCAAGAAGAAACAAATATATATGCAAGCTCAATTGATTCCGCTCAACATTCTATCCATTTTCACTTCAATACACACACATATGCACAAACTCACAGCTCAATTGATTTAGTTCTCACCCACACATCCGATTTTATACATATGCACAAATACGCATAAGAAAGTGGGCTTGATAACATTCAATTCTCCTCATGCACTTCACATTCAATTCACACACACATGCATAAACACATATACACATCAACTAACACATACACATGTATCATATATAAAAATAAAATATTAACATCAAATTTTGAATACAAATATCAAACAACCATCCCAATTAGTTGATAATTCCACATGCTTGATGAAGCAGTTTGCCCACTCTTCACGAAGGTCATTCAACCACTTCAACATATAGGTTTCAATAGTGTTAAAAATCTGCAAAGAGAATGATATGTAATTCTAATTAGATTTAACTGTTTGTATTATCAAATGAGATTACTTTATTAACTATGATCCAAGACTAATCACAATATCTTCACTACACATTTGATATCTAGTAGCACATGTCTGACAAAGTTGTACATGTATAATATCACGTAATATCTACATGCCCAAACATTGTCTTGTAGATGACACTATAGATTTACAATTATGTCAGTAAAAATAATAATGAAGAGTTGGCAATACATATGCATTGGAGTGAGAAGACTATATACATTAATACTCCTCCGAGATACTAATTTCTTTTTTGCATCAAGTTTTCCCCGCCACTATGAAACACTTTCATACCCCCATTAAGTTAAATGAACTAAAATATTACATTATTAAACTGTCATATGATGCAAACATTAACAAATATGTTGAGCATGGAAAAAAATACTTATGCGTGAATCAATAATTTTATGCGGTGTCCCTCATTTGGTGTTAGTTTTATATACAAAGGATCAAGGAAATATACATATAGATCTTGTTGGTATGTATGCCCATATAGCAAGTCATGTGATGATTGTAATGGGATACTTTGTAAATGATTTGAATAATAATAAAGAAAATTTCCGATCTATATATTTTAACTATTTCTGAGATGATAGTGTAACATGATAGATGTCTAAAGAATTATTTTACTCAATGACGTATGCTTTTGGGTTGAGGACCTAAACGATGAGATCATACAGATATTGAGAGTATACATTCTTATTTAGTCCCTAGTCGATTGTTATTGTGAAAATAACCATAGACGTCAATAACACTAAAGACTAGATTGTGTATTGGTTGATGACAGAATCTCATTAGTCATGATATAGTGATATCAAACCAAGAACATAGGTACTTGTTAAAGAACAAGTGTACCAGACAGACCCACCGTGAGAGTGACACATGGAACCATGATTTGGTAGTCACAGTCAGCTCTCACAGTGATGGTGGTGAGTGTGATTCTTCGACTTGAAATCACTACACTCAACACATGTCATTGGGTACACTTTGACATCATCAAACACAGTCCTGAAACATAGGTTGTTATAAAGGTGATGATTGGGTGACTTTGACACATGGGACTTTTGAGGGGTGAGTGATAGATATGGGATTTGTCCCTCCTGGGGGAGTTTGATGTCCATGGCCACTTTATGAGTAGGATTGAGAAAGGCATGCGCATGCATGTGTGAATCAATATGTGATATTGATGTCGCACACATCTCACCCAGTATGCTCTGAGATCAAGGAAATGAATGAACGTTGAAAGGACGATTGTACCATGCCTTGAGTTCATTCAGTACATTAGTGACAAAGGAATTATACATTCATTATAACACCATTCACGGATTGTAGGATTGAAAGTTGTTCTCCAACTTTCTATTTCACTTGGGTAGCACTGATGTGTGACTAGGCACCACTCTTTGCTTGTGAAGTCATAAGTGTTATGGACTTTCACTGCCAACGTTAAATGGACCTGTAGGGTCACTCACAAATGATTTAACCTGGAAGAGGAGTTTACCCACAAATGATGTTTAGATTGATTACTAAAGGAGTTTAGTAGTTCAGTTAAACACTCAATCAATTGATAGCTCAATATCATAGTGTTCAAGGTGTTGGACCGATTGATTAGAGTATCAAATTGATTGAAACTGCAATTGACTGATTTTACACAATCTGCACTCCCAACCGATCGACTCATGTGATGAACCGATTGGCTCAGGACAGGATGAACCGACCGGTTTAAGGGTTGAACCGATCGGCTCAACTGGTCCAACCGAGCGAGTTGGGAAAGTCAGGTTGGCAAGAAATTTCTCTTTGTTTCACTTGTCCAATTTGATTGAAACAAGGATTGGTATTTGGATCAATTCGAAACAAAAGAGGAAAAGTCAACCGGGAACTGACCAGGGCAGTGAACCGATCATTTCAGAAGTGAACCGATCGGCTCAGGTGCCCCAACCGATCGGTTCAGGTGTGAACCGATCGACTCAGGTCCCCAACCGATTGGTTCATGCTTGAAACGATTGGTTTAGCTGGCGCAGTTGGTTGTTTTGTGGAAAATCTCGAACCCTTCTACTCCTGCTTTAATCCCGCATTGCCCGGGGTAGAGAACCCTGTCCCATGACCCTCTTATATATAGGGTTATTGGGGGCTTCTCAAACAACAACTCAGAATACCAGTTGCTCTGCAAAGTTGTCGTTCTCTCTGATTGTGGTAACCGAGAGAGACCGAGCAAGTGCTACCCGATAAGGGAGACACAACAAGGGAAAGACAACTGCAGAAAAGTGACTGGTGGTAGGAGAGTGTGTCGGTGACTAGTACACTGATAGGAGGGTGTGAATCCTTCCAGTACCTTATGTGACAAGGCGATCGGAGTTCCAGGTGGTCCATGTGGACTACTACAGAGGCAGGAGACTTCTGCCGCTCAGAGGACAGTTGTCAATCCCGACAGTCCTGGTGAGACCAGGAGATGTACAGACACCATCCAAGACCGGAGGTGAAGACCACGCAAGATGTAGGGTAACGTCGCCGAGCAAGCCTCGGGACAAGGTATGCCTCTACAAACCATTCTTCCTATTGTATAGACGTTGACGCGATTCCTTTATACTGGGTTTGAGAGAAGAAAATTTTTGTTTCCACTGCCTTCTCTGTCTCCCCTAAAACCCAACCGATCTTGGAAACAATCAATAGAAATTATCGATGCTTATTTCTGAGTGAATGGAAGGAAACTAAAATAAAAGTTCAATTTCACAATAATTGTATATTCATAAGTTAGAAATATAAACAACAAGCCCAAAACTTCAACCAAATTGAAGGGAGCTATGATTAAGGTCTTGTAAGTACCAAAAACCTTCATCATGATAATCATGTAATCAATGACACCAATCAGATCTCTAACTATATCGTTAATCATTGATGGCATTAGAAATTCCATTTTTGCATCTGAACTCAGCATCCATGTATTACATATGACTTAACATGTATATACAATAATCAATTAATATCTAGAAAACAATTATAAAGCATGTACTTTTCACATATAATGAGGTATTCAGACTCATTGCATTCAAAGTTCTATCATTGAAGTGATCAACAATTGATAATAAAATAGCTCAGAAATAGTTTTCAACACTACAATAATGTCATGATCTATACCTATGATCTCCTCCTGAAGGTCGATCACCATGATATCTGATGGATATGTATTGTCTAACCGTATTGTCAGCGCCTTTCAGTTAGGGCCTAACGAGTCAAACAACTCATGTGGAATAAAACGTGGGAGAGGAGGCTATGTAACCCTAGGGGGATTCTTAGTTGTTGTGATCTGCATGCATGTATTCTGATATTAGTTTATGATTATATATAAATTCAATATATATTTTTCATACCTCGAGCAATACAATGAGCCATTTGGACCACCCAATATAGCCTCCTTCTATCTTTCTAACTATGATGGAATCTGGGTTCTCATACAGGGGTGATGTTTCTTTCCATGCCAGAAAGGTATGCATAACGGAAATAGAACATGATCAATACGGAGGGGAACACCATGAACCATATGAGAGTGTAGAAAAACCTCATTATCTATCAGGATGTTGTATGATAAAATATCGATGGCAAGTTAGTATTTTCTAGAAACCTACAATTTTTTATAAAACACAACATTTAAATTGACACACATATATATTGACTTCAGGGATTACTTCATGACAATGTATAAACACAACATATAAATTGATATAAATGTAATCCTACCCCGGCTGGGCTAGGCCGGTGACCGGCCTAATTCACACATCCAAAAAGGAGTGAATCTAGAGTAGTCGGACTTTTAAGAAAGTAACCCGACACTTAAGCCCCCACAACTATTATACAGAGTCTGATGTAGTAATCGAGGTCAAACCACATGGACAAGGTTGGCAGGTGTTAAGTATACAAGGTCTCACATTCATATACTCCGGATAGAGAGGTAGTTTAAAAGGGTGTTCCCAAGGGAACAATGGTACTCAAACCAAAGTAAAGCAAATAAAACAAAGATAAGAAGAAAAAAGCGTAATTAAAGATAGTGTAAATGAAGATATGGAGGAAAACTTGGATTATGTTTCACCTACGAAGACTTCTCACCAACATGCAACATCATCTCTCCCTCTCGTATACTCCTATCAAGATTACAAGCAATCATACATGGTGTCTATGCCCTCCTCTATCGAGATAAGGATAGATCTAAGTCTAGGGGTAACTTCTCTCTCGAGATGACTACACAAAAACCTCATAACAGAACATATGATCTCAAACTTTAGCATTCTAACATTCTCATGCATTCATACTACTCCATAACACAAGATAAAAGTGATATTACTCTCTCGAGGTATCAACAATCAAACATCACAAGATGGTAGCTGTAACAACAGTCGCCAAACTGACAAACAAATCGTTACTAATTAAGCGAAATAAACATAAACAACTGATTAACAAAAATCACTAAAATTTAAAACCATTTTGCAAGGAGATCCTTGTATAGAAAACTTTTACTGAAAGATTCAAAACTCATACATATCATGATTGACATTGTACAACATTGTTTCCTCTCATCTCGAGGACAACATATAATAGTTGCTCTATCAAAACACATACTGGAGCAACATAAAACCTCAAGGCATTCAAGCCAAAATCTCATATTTTTCATGAAACCAGTACGAACCAACTCCAAGGACCTGAGAGTATAGAGATGACACATAGGACTCATATCTACAAGACGGGACAGACAGTACACTCAACCTGAGCTGTCACTGCTGCCTCAGTTGTTGTTCTTCCTTTGCAAAAAGGTCTTCACCTCCTCGTGCACATCCACCTAAAAATTTGGATCCCACGGGGGTGAGACAATTGTAAATTGCCCCAGCGAGAGATATAACTCTCCACCAACAATATTATTATCACAGTTTAAATGGTATAAAACTGAGCAGAAGATAAACAGTTTAGAATATTCTCATCTTTTAAAGCATTGCAACTATCTGTGATAGAGCAGTAAGTCATTTATTTTCTTTATAAGGAATGGGAAGAACATGTATATCATTTACTCATCATACTATAACAACATCTCAAGCTTATCCAGTGAAACTCATTATCATGGTATGTCATCCATGAATCATTCTCATTTCTATTTATTGGCATCAGCCAATCTGCTAACCAGATATTTAATTGTACCAGTCATGTGAGTATACATCATCATATTATATTCATGCATTAGACTATGCCAATCCTGTGCAACTATTTCAGGCATTGGACTATGCCAATCCTGTGCAAACATCACTGAATACCACATCACTTTTACTAGGCATTATACCTTGGCCAAGCCATCATACTTATTCACATCCTTTCTATAAACAAATATCCCTTTCATATATTTCAAACACTATAGCCCTTATTTGGCTATAAGCATAAAGCATGTATGATCAAGATTTCATTATTATTATTGTATCCATTTATTATTATCATTATATTACTAAGTTTCCATTTCTTAGTTTATTTTGAACATTATCATTTTTTACATGAGACTTTTATAAACACCTTGTTACCTCTCACTAGGCAACAACTATCCTCATGGCTCACAAGGCCCATTAAGTATCTTGTCACCTCTCACTAGGCAACAAATTATCACATGTCTCACAAGGCCATAACACATCTTTTCACCTCTCACTAGGCAACAACTTATTCTCATGGCTCACAAAGCCCATAACACATCTTGTCACCTCTCACTAGGCAACAAATTATCACATGGCTCACAAGGCCATAACACATCTTGTCACCTCTCACTAGGCAACAACTTATTCTCATGGCTCACAAAGCCCATAACACATCTTGTCACCTCTCACTAGGCAACAAATTATCACATGGCTCATAAGGCCATAACACATCTTGTCACCTCTCACTAGGCAACAAATTATCACATGGCTCACAAGGCCATAACATCTTTATACTTTTATACAATTATTTAACATGCCTTACAAGGCTTATGCAATAAGAGAATTACAACCATCCCATCATTGGGATTAGGGTTTCCCCTTTATGACCGATTAGGGTTTCATGTTTATTTTATTGATCCAAACCCTAACTCATTTTTCCACACATCTAGGAGCATACATTGCTATCATAAGTATCCAATCATACTTATTTATTATCAACATTTATCATTAAATGATTACCAACACAAGGTATGAGTTTCTCTCTCATCCTCTCTAGGATATTGAGTACATCATACTTTATTGTTTTGTCTTAACCCTTTCTCAAGGTATGTTAGCCTACACTTATCAAAGTGCATTAAACTCATTACATTTCAATGTAACAATTGGCATGACACACTTCATGTGTTACTCATCCATACATATTGGATTTAAGATGCATCAAGGTGTAGCAACCTTAAAGTGTTGGATGTGATATTTACCATACCTTGGTGTATCACTTCCCTCATCACTTTTAACTTAGTTAAGTTCATCAACTTATATTGTATTAGGGTATTTCCCATACTAATACTTTATCCACTATCCCATCATATTAATCTTGTAAAGTATTGACCATAAGTCATACACTTGAATCACCCAACTATCATCAATGATATGGACTCATCTTGGATTAAGGCACTGTTGATATAAGGTTGTCCATTATCAACCACTTTAGGTGTTTCACCTATAAAGGTATTAGCCACACCATAACTTGGTGTTACTCTTATCACTCCTAAGAGTGTCTTGCCCTCACCTTTACAAGGTATCTCGGATTAGAAGTGTGCATATGTTCATCATACCGGGTTGTAAGTATATGAGCACTCACCATATCGGGCTAGAAGTATATACACACCATTCATATCGGGCTCAAGGTGTTTGTATGTGTTACCCATGTCGTGCATGATGTTTTAAGCCATCACCATGTTGGGATAGACATCAACTAGGGTTGTGTATCGGGCTACCATATCGTGCAATAGCACTTGCTATTCTTTACTCATATTTGGTTGCCCAAATTAGGGTTTCACATCAACTTATAAGTATTTATTTAACATTGTATCATGCATGGAATCTATACTTGACTCCCTATCATGCAAGAGGTGTATACTATGTTGGTATGTATGCCCTGAGATCCAATCATGGGATGATTGGTGGGATACATTAAGATTGATTTGATAAACATCAAAGGTAAGCTTCCAATTCTTTCTGGTTCAGTCATATGAGATAGTGATAGAACATATTGAATGTCTAGAGAATGACAATACTCAATGAAGTATGCTTTCAGGTTGAGGACCTGAACGATGAGATCATACTGATTCTAAGAGTTTGTACATTCTTGTTATGTCCCTAGTCGGATGTCATTGTGGAAGGTAGATAGACAACAATGACACACAAGACTAGATTGTGGTGTTGGTTGATGACAGAATCTCATTAGTCATGATATAGAGATATCAAACCAAACACACAGGTACTTGTTAGAGAACAAGTGTACCGGACAGACCCACCGTGAGTTTGATACATGGAACCATGACATGGTAGTCACAGTCAGTACTCACAGTGATGGTGGTGAGTGTGATTCTTTGACCTGAAATCACTACACTCAACACATGTCGTTGGGCATACTTTGACATCATCAAATGCAGTCCTAAAACATGGGTTGTTATAAAGGTGATGATTGGGTGGCTTTGACACATGGGGCTTTTGAGGGGTGAGTGATAGATATGGTATTTGTCCCTCCTGAGGGAGTTTGATATCCATGGCCACTTGATGAGTAGGATTGAGAAAGGCATGCACGCATGTGTGAATCAGTATGTGATATTGATGTCATACATATCTCTTCCAACCTACTCTGAGATCAAGAAGTGAATGAACATTGACAGGATGACTATTCCATGCCTCGAGTTCATTCGAGATATCAGTGATAAAGGAATTATACATTCACTGTAACACCATTCACAGATTGTAGGATTGAAAGTTGTTCTCCAACTTTCTATTTCTACTTGGGTAGCACTGATGTGTGACTAGGCACCGCTCTTTGCTTGTGAAGTCATAAGTGTTATGGACTTTCACTGCCAACGTGAAATGGACCTGCATGGTCACACACATAGGATTTAACCTGGAAGAGGAGTTTTGTCCACAAGCAATGTTCAGATTGATTACTAAAAGAGTTTAGTAAATCAATTAAACACTCAATTAATTGATACCTCAATGTCATAATGTTCAAGGTGTTGGACATATTGATTGGAGTATCAGATTGATTGAAACTGCAATTGACTGATTCTGCACAATCTGCATTCCCAACTGATCGGCTCATATGATGAACTGATCGGCTGAGCTTGGTGAACTGATCGGCTCAGGTGGTGAGTCAATCGGCTCATGGACAGGGTGAAATGATTACTTCAAGTGTTGAAACGATCGGTTCAACTGGTGCAACTGAGCAAGTTGGGAAAGTAGGATTGGTGAGAAATTTCCTTTTGTTTCACTTACCCAATTTGATTGGAACAAGGATTGGTATTTGATACCAATTAGAAACAAAAGAAGGAAAGTTAATCGGGAACTGATCAGGACCACGAACCGACCAGTTCAGAAATGAATCGACCATTTCATGGGTCCCAACCGATCGGTTGAGGTGTCAACCGACCGGCTCAGGTCCCCAACCGACCGTTTCAGAAATGAAATGATCGGTTCAAGTTGCGAGTTGGTTGTTTTTTGTGGAAAATCTCGAACCCTTCTACTCCTGCTTTAGTCCCATATTGCCCGGGATAGAGAACCCTATCCCATGACCCTCCTATATATATAGGGGTATTGGGGGCTTCTCACAGTACAACTCAGTACAACCAGTTGCTCTGTAAAGTTGTCATTCTCTCTGGTTTTGGTAACCGAGAGAGCCCGAGCAAGTGCTACCCGATAAGGGAGGCACAATAAGGGAAAGACAACTGCAGAAAGTGACTGGTGGCAGGAGAGTGTGTCGGTGACTAGTACGCCGACAGGAGGGTGTGACTCCTTCCAATTTCTTGTGGGACAAGGAGATTGGAGTTCCAGGTGGTCCGTGTGGACTACTTCAGAGGCGGGAGATTTCTGCCGCTCGGAGGACAGCTGTCAATCCCGACAGTCCCGGTGAGACGAGGAGTCGTCAGTCCCGGTGCGACCAGGAGCTGCACAGACACCGTCCAAGACCGGAGGTGAAGACCGCGCAAGCCGTGAGGTATTGTCACCGAGCAAGCCTCGGGATAAGGTATGATTCCACAAACCATCATTTCCTATTGTATAGACGTTGACGCGTTTCCTTGTTCTGGGTTTGGGGAGGAAAATTTTTGTTTCCGCTACCTTATTTGCCTCCCCTAAAACCCAACAGTGGTATCAGAGCCATGTCAACTGCTCTATATTTTAGGATTATCGATATGATCGATTTTGGTTTGTCGCCTTTATTTATTGCATACGATGCGAATAAAATTGGCTTTATGCATGTCCAATCCTAAATCCACAAATCCCAATTTACATATATGATATGTATTATGAATGCACTCGATACACGTCACCCTTAAATGAGTTTTGTGGTGGATGTATAGCGTGGTTATGGCCAATAAACCCTATCTGTGTATGGTTGTATGTGGTTGCTTGCATCTCGGTCTGTGCACCGATCTTCCTTCTCCTATTCCTAATGTAACTCAAAATAATTTGAGATTTCTTTCCTACCTTTGCTCCCCTCGAATGTAACTCGAGGTTTCTCTTTTTACAATGTAAAATAGGATAGAATTTTATTTCCTGTTATGTCAAAGAACGGAGGATATCCTGATGATAGCTGAGACGATCAGTTCAAGGCGTGAACTGATCGGTTGACGTTCGAGACGATCAGTTCAAGGAGTGAGCCAATCGGTTGATGACCAGTTTGAGGGGCGAGACGAGCGGGTGGAGGCCATGATGAGATGCACGACGACCAGGCGAACCAATCGGTTGGAGGAGCCAACCGATCGGCTGATGGCACCCAGCTGACCGACCTGATGGAGAGCCGATCAGTCATGTGATGAGTTGATCAAACCCAGAAAGGAAAAGTACAGAGTTCATCTTGTACATGTTGCATGTGATGTAGACCTAGATGACCGTGATTCCTCTTGGCTCGAGAAATCACATTAGGATGGCCATAATCATCGCTTTTATCATTTTGCATGTTTTCTGTGGGATATAGCATGTATATGATACATACTATGTATTGTGGTGATTGGATATGTATATGTATATAAAACCAAATCCCTCATTAAATATTAAGTTTTAGATGCCTTCCAAATGTGACACACGTGAAAATCTTGATCGACCAAGTGTGGGCATGCCCAAGCATGGTGCACCGTCTATCTCGTAGAAGCGTGAAGGATGGATATGTGGGTCTGCCCAAGTAGGGTGCATATTCATTGTGTTGGCTTTGGGTCGGACTTAACAAGGTGACCTAGATAGGATCTAACACCTTGAGGCATGGAGATGATCATGGCAAGGAGTTGCATATAACATCTTATCAAGAGTTGCATATGATGCAATTGGCAAGAGTTGCCTACCTGAGAGATCTAAGTTGTGGGTGACAGCCCAAGCTGGTCCATGACTTAGAGGATTTCAGGATCTTGCCCACTAGAAGGTTGTACGCTGCAATCTTCTGAATTGATGGTGATGGCTATCAATTTGAATTAAAATAGTGGGATTGATAATTAATTAAAGGCCTAATTATATCGTCAACTTTTCAAATCAATCAAATAAGTCAAAAATGAGTTTTGGACTGAAATTGTATTTTTTCTTTTGTAGTACAAATGACAACAAACACCAATCACTTTTCTTTGCGATCAGTCCTTGAAAAGGACAAATTAAATGGGATTTTTTCCACGACTGGTTAGGACATTGAGAAGTGTTCTCAATCGTAGAGTGAAAGCTCTAAGTCCTAGTTATACCAGAACCAGATGAACTCGATCCCACCATATCAATGGTTGAAAGTATGCTTATGGAAGTATACCGAGGAAGACATTGATGAGGAGTGCTTGATGTTGTGTTCTCTGAACTATGAGTTGCAGAGACAACATGAGACATATGATGTCTCCAAGACACTGTCCTAGTATGTCATGACAGATGGAGATCCAGTAAGGTATTCACACACTCAATGTGATTGTGTATGTGGAAAACCTGACTAAGAAGGATTCCTTCTGAGCCAAGAATTGGCTATTGGTATGATACTGCAAATGTTGCGAGAATCATACAATTCATGATGAACAACTTTGACGAGCGTTGACAAAGTTGTTGGACATGTTGAGGATAGTATAGGAAAATATGAAGAAAGACTAACCCTAATCTTTGATGAAATCAATGAAAGGTAAGTCTTAAGGGCAAGGGCAAAGCAAAGAAGTGTTCTGATGCTAGCCAGCAGCCCAAGCCGTCTTCAACCTCAAGGCACATGGGAAAGGGTGTACGAGGGAATTTCCCTCTATATCTGGAAGAACAAAAGAAGATGATAGAGGGGATGGAGATCTCCACCTATGGTATCATGAAATGAACCACTTCTTTATCTGAGATATATGATACCAAGATATGGATATGTCATATATGATATGCAGAATCCACAAAGAAGTGATGGCCTTTGTGAAAGGACCAAGAAAGGAGTACCCATCATTTGAGCAAGTGTTGCTGCCATAGATAGGAGTACCTTTCCGTTTATTTTCAGCCTAAAAGGCATGTAATACAGTTATGAACTGCTATTTGCCAATAGATAGAAACACTTTATTTTTGCATATTGTATGACAATGATGGCAATTAATAAAGTTGATGTTTCAATTTCTAAAGATATGATCTTTATGGCAATGCCTTGTTTATCTTGTGGTATTTGATATGCATAAGATAAAATGATACCTAAAAGTTATAGATAACTCAAATAATCAAATTAGCATCAATCATGAGAAATTCATTTCTAGTGTCCATGTGATGGATAAATCTAGACTCTTTTGGTTAGAGAACCAGTAAGAGACATGAATATCTTAGACATGATTAATCAATCTTCACTAATGGTAGTGGGAGAATGATTATCCTATTAGGTATAATACATGTGATGTATTTACATACCTATTGGAACAAATGCTAATACTTCAAATGGTGTTTAGAGAAATACCAATATGAATATCTTGAAGTGTTCAAGATTATCATAGATGAAGTGCGAATTTGGTAAAGTGTTAATTCTTGATGAGATCAATGAATGAAATACTTGGACCAAATGTTTGGTATCCTTATGAGTGATTATGATAGTGTATCATAGTGAACTCATGATTAAGGCATGGTGATGTCTAAATCAAGAAGGAATCATACTCTAAGGAGTTAGAGAATGATTATCAAATAACTGAATTCTTCTTAATAAAAGAATACCCCACACTAATAAAGGACATTAAGAATCATAGGGAGTTGTGAGTTCTTATATCCTTAACAGATACACCTCAATTATCTATGTGATGAGTTGTTCATGTGATGAGTCAACTATCTAGATGAATATGAGGAACCGAATCTTGAGTTATGGTTTATGACCACTACATCCTAAATGACATCCATATGAACCATAAGGTATGACCTTGATGGTAGCACCCATTGGAATAAAATCCATAAGTGCAAATAAGTCTTAAGTGTTAAGACACATGTATAACATTTTGAGAAGGATGATGCTTGTTGATTGCAACTTAATGACTAAGACATTTGGCATATGGATACTAAAACCACATTCCTATGAGGAATAAAACAAGGATGTGTACGTGACACAACCTATAAGGTTTATGAATCCACTAATGCAAATGAAGTCTATAAGTTACAATGGACTAATCAATGTGATTGATTGAGTGCAAGCAACTCAGAATTGGATCTTTACTTTGATGATATAGTCAAAGGGTTTGACTGATATGTCAAAGATAAAGAAGGATCTGTGATTTCGTGGGAGAGTATTCACATTCCACATGTTGATGTGAAATGGAAATGTTCTAGAATGGAAATCCTAAAGTGGAAATTATCTTTAATGAAGATAGAGATGTTTCCTATGTGATAGGAATAGAGATCTATAGAGATAGTTCTCGAAAACCTCTTGACCTAAAAAGAGGAGAAAACATACATTGGAAATCTGTACTGAAGGGTTCAGTATGCACATATTCAGTGGGAGAAAACTTGTCCATGTTACATGGAGTTAGTATCCCAAGGCCAAGTGTCCAATTCTTATGAAGAATGGGAACACTAAGAATAGATATGGATCTATCATGTATGTAATCATCCCATTATCTTGCATGTATCGACATGGCAAAATGCATTCATCATCTTATATGTAATAGCAATATGATGTGCTCATCCTGATAACTCGTATGTGGGATGTGACGAGTGGATGTCTGTCTACTTCCAGTAAGGGTTACTGGAATACCATGAGAACTTGATCAGTACTTGAGAATTACTAGTTCTATGGAGATAAGGAAGAGTTCAATGTAAAGAGTTACATTGATGCGAACTTCCGAAAGGACAGAAAATTAATCACAAATTATATATAAGATATATAAAAGTGAAAGTTTGTTGATAATTGGAAGTGTTCCAATAAAACCATTTAAAAGGAAATGCCGAGTATCTATGTGTTGGAGAACAGTAGTGGATACTATATGGATCTGGAAGTTCATGAGATGAACTTATAGATATTCCGCTCATTGATGACAAGTATGGAATCCTTGATCATGCAATGTGGCAAAAGGTTAGCAAAGGAATACTAGATCACATATTACGACAACTCCATCTCATACGTGTGACGTACAACAAAGAGATGTGAGACATGCAATTTATACTGACTTTGGCAAGGTGTTGCCATAACTCACTATGTTCGCACTAGAGCACAGTAACATGTGGGACATGTTTGAAGATCACTATGAATATGATTCAAGGGTGATTGGCTCGCAGTGCAAGTGGGAGTCTGTTGGTATGTATGCCCTGAGAGCCAATCATGGGATGATTGGTGGGATACATTAAGATTGATTTGATAAACATCAAAGGCAAGCTTCCAATTCTTTCTGGTTCAGTCATATGAGATAATGATAGAACATATTGAATGCCTAGAGAATGACAGTACTCAATGACGTATGCTTTCAGGTTGAGGACCTGAACGATGAGATCATACATATGCTAAGAGTTTGTACATTCTTGTTATGTCCCTAGTTGGATGTCATTGTGGAAGGTAGATAGACAACAATGACACACAAGACTAGATTGTGGTGTTGGTTGATGATAAAATCTCATTAGTCATGATATAGAGATATCAAACCAAACACATAGGTACTTGTTAGAGAATAAGTGTAACGGACAGACCCACCGTGAGTTTGACACATGGAACCATGACATGGTAGTCACAGTCAGTACTCACAGTGATGGTTGTGAGTATGATTCTTTGACCTGAAATCACTACACTCAACACATGTCATTGGGCACACTTTGACATCATCAAACGCAGTCCTGAAACATGGGTTGTTATAAAGGTGATGATTGGGTGGCTTTGACACATGGGGCTTTTGAGGGGTGAGTGATAGATATGGGATTTGTCCCTCCTGAGGGAGTTTGATATCCATGGCCACTTGATGAGTAGGATTGAGAAAGGCGTGCATGCATGTGTGAATCAGTATGTGATATTGATGTCATACATATCTCTTCCAATCTACTCTGAGATCAAGGAAGTGAATGAACATTGACAGGATGACTGTTCCATGCCTCGAGTTCATTCGGGATATCAGTGACAAAGGAATTATACATTCACTGTAACACCATTCACGGATTGTAGGATTGAAAGTTGTTCTCCAACTTTCTATTTCTACTTGGGTAGCACTGATGTGTGACTAGGCACCGCTCTTTTCTTGTGAAGTCATAAGTGTTATGGACTTTCACTGCCAACGTGAAATGGACCTATAGGGTCACACACATAGGATTCAACCTGGAAGAGGAGTTTTGTCCACAAACAATGTTTAGATTGATTACTAAAAGAGTTTAGTAGTTCAATTAAACACTCAATTAATTGATAGCTCAATGTCATAATGTTCAAGGTGTTGGACATATTGATTGGAGTATCAGATTGATTGAAACTACAATTGAATGATTCTGCACAATCTACATTCCCAACCGATCGACTCATATGATGAACCGATCGACTGAGCTTGGTGGACCGATCGGCTCAGGTGGTGAGTTGATCGGCTCATGGACAGGGTGAAACGATTGCTTCAAGTGTTGAAACGATCGGTTCAACTGGTGCAACTGAGCAAGTTGGGAAAGTAGGATTGGTGAGAAATTTCCTTTCGTTTCACTTGCCCAATTTGATTGGAACAAGGATTGGTATTTGATACCAATTAGAAACAAAAGAAGGAAAGTCAACCGGGAACTGATCAGGACCACAAACCAGCCGGTTCAGAAATGAACCGACCGTTTCATGGGTCCCAACCGTTCGGTTGAGGTGTAAACCGACCGGCTCAGGTCCCCAACCGACCGTTTCAGAAATGAAACGATCGGTTTAGGTTGCGAGTTGGTTGTTTTTTGTGGAAAATCTCGAACCCTTATACTCCTGCTTTAATCCCATATTGCCCGGGATAGAGAACCCTGTCCCATGACCCTCCTATATATATATGGGTATTAAGAGATTCTCACAGTACAACTCAGTGCAACCAGTTGCTCTGTAAAGTTGTCGTTCTCTCTAGTTTTGGTAACTAAGAGAGCCCGAGCAAGTGCTACCCGATAAGGGAGGCACAACAAGGGAAAGACAACTGCAGAAAGCGACTGGTGGCAGGAGAGTGTGTCGGTGACTAGTACGCCGATAGGAGGGTGTGACTCCTTCCATTTCCTTGTGGGACAAGGAGATTGGAGTTCTAGGTGGTCCATGTGGACTACTTCAGAGGCGGGAGATTTCTGCCGCTCGGAGGACAACTTTCAATCCCGACAGTCCCAGTGAGACCAGGAGTCGTCAGTCCCGTTGCGACTAGGAGCTGCACAGACACCGTCCAAGACCGGAGGTGAAGACCGCGCAAGCCATGAGGTATTGTATCCGAGCAAGCCTCGGGACAAGGTATGATTCCACAAACCATCATTTTCTATTGTATAGACGTTGACGCGTTTCCTTGTTCTGGGTTTGGGGAGGAAAATTTTTGTTTCCGCTGCCTTATCTGCCTCCCCTAAAACCCAACATACTACACCCCCATATCATGCAACAATGTATTCATTCATATCCATATCGTTCAAGTGAAGTAGGTGCATCATCATATCAGGTTAAAGGTACTTTCTTGTGTGCTTGCACCCGATATCACTTTTATAAAGTGATACCACCATCTTCAAGCTCTAGGACCTTAGTTATAACTGTTATAGTTCATGTCAACAGGTATAAGAAACTAATATAACACATAATCTCATCAACTATTTTAGGAAATTTCTGAATTAAAAGTATTTCACTAATTATAGCAATTTAGGTGAAGAATAATAACATGGTTGAGTTCAAGTTATATAACCCACCTTAAAAACAACTTCAAAGCTCCAAGATCCAAAGCTACACATTCCTAAGGTTGAATATGACTTATCAAAAGTCCAAGGCTCGTTCACAACTCCTTCATATACAAGGAATCACCATGGATAAGAAATTGGTGAAGAAGAAAAGAAAGGTAGTTCATAACCCTAATTCCATGGTTTAATTCAAGCTTGAAGACAACTGTAGCTTACCTTAGGGTTAAGCTTTGAGTTCCTTAGCTCCTTGGCCTACACCCTACAACTCTTGGGCGATATGGACTTCCTATTGGCCGACACAACTTTGCTTGTGGCCGATACCCCCTCACTTGTGGCCAAAATCACTTCAATTGGCCGATATCAACTTGCTATGGGCAATATCAACATGCTATGGCCGATATACTTGCTATGGACGATACCCAAGGCCTATGCATGATACCCTTGTGCTCTTGCACGACATTCCACACCTATTGCATGATATGATACTCACTTGCACGATATGACACTCACTTTGAGTCAAAACACTTCACTCTATGGCCGATATCACCCTATATAGCCGATATCACCTACTTGGGCGATATGGTCTTGCCATGGGCGATACCCCAAGGCCCATGCACGATACCACAACATCTCTTCACGATATGGGAGCTCTATGCAAGATACCTTAGGGTAGGAGGGTGGTAAGGGTCGTAAAATTGCACCAAGGGGTGAAACTAGGGGTATATATACTTGTTTTTCATGAAGGAAGGCAAAAATGAGGTGTCAACATTTTGAGCTAGTAGGTGCCACGTGTCATGCATGGGTGATACGTGTACATGCATGCATCAAAATTTATTTTGTCTTGCAAAATGATTGAGGATCATATTGAGATGAAAATTCATCCATTACTTATCCATTTGGATATGTTATCTTGGTTTAATCACTATTTTAAGTCAAGCCGATACACTTTTTCTAAGGAAACTTGTTGGCCATCACACCTCACCTCCTTGAGGTGCTTTGCACGATATGGACTTTGCCAAGAGTTCACAAAACTATATGGGACACCTCCTTGGGCTCCATGTCCGTTAGGCACTCATATATAAGCTTTTCAACTTGATACAACTCAAGTTAAGCTTCCAAATTCAACCCTTTTTCTTGGTCATTTCATCACCAAGAGTATCATCATTCATAATTGATCCAAACATGGTGTATCATTCATTATATATCCTCTAAATGATACATAGAGGAAGTAGGGACATTATAGAGGTGGTAATTTTCATATCAACCCCACATTTCGGGTAAATTACATCTTGTACCAAAATTGGTGCACAATGCACCAACATTGTTCAAACAAGTTCAAACTTGGAATTTAGGCTTTCCAAAAGCCACCAACTTGCATCATTCTCTCTCTTATGATTATAAAACATATAAGGCATGTTCAACATGTGACAGTTTGCATTATAGCCCCTCAATTTGGGTAAATTTCACTTTGGTCCAAAATTAAGGAAAATTGCTCAAACAACATTCAATCGGGACCAAACTTGAAACATAAATGTGTCACATGATAAAAAAACACCTTAGAGGATTATATTAAAGTTCTAAGCAACTTTATTAGCCAAAACAAATAGGGTTACCTCATAACTCAGGTCAGGGTCGTTACAAGTTATAAACCCCTAACAAGGATTTCGTCCTCGAAATTTCAGATAAACGGAGACAGAGATTATTCATTCATTATATCATCAAGTCTCCACATAACATCTCATTGTTATGGAGACACCATAAAACTTTGATCAATACAAAGTTCTTTTACACAAAAATCCCATGAAATCAAACACATAGGATACATGCTTCACTGTCTTTTCATTATCGACTGTGTAATTAATTCTGGGTCAGGTAACACTTTTCTCACCCAGATAGAGGTTGTTTGTTAATCTCATTTGACAAACTTTTTTATATATATATTTTTACAATTATTCCTTCAAGTAGATCATTCTCATAAATGTTTATGTTTATGCAAAGCATAAACCCCTAACATATGATGTCCATACTACATTAGGTAACTAGACAGATTCCACAGTTAACCATTCCATGTAACTATCATAAGATAGTCTGATGTTTCTCAGATACCAGAATTCCTTACCTTGGTATCTAACACATGTGTTAATAACACATCAAATCCTCATACCACAGTCTTATCAGACTCATTATCGATGTATAATCTAAGCCATGGGTTCTTACAGGTGGAAAGTTAGGACTTTTGTATTTACATAGTGGCTCTTACCCTGGAACACTAGGCATTTATTGCACTCGTGGCACCAAAAACTTTGGCTTTTTAGAACAATTAAGCAAATGTATCTAAAATTATAGAGACCTCACCTTAATTCTCAGCTTATTGCCTCTTCTTGGGCATTACCATCATAGATAAACTATCTGTCTAAACTTATGGCAGAGTCTACTTTCTCGCCATATGTTAATCTTTCTCACATTTTCCACTGTTCCAACATGACTATGTCATTTAGGAATCCTTTCAAAGCCCAAAGTTTCTGTATTAAGGACTGGTAACCTAGGTTGTAATGATAGTATCCAGTATTCTATATGCATCACTGTTGTCCTAACCTGCCCTTCAAGAGCATAAACATAGGATTCTCTATCCTGATCAGGTCAAGATGGGAATTCTCAGGAACTTGTTCTTCTCTTTCCCAATCCCATGCACCCTCTCCTGGTGCAACAACATTGCCCTTAGCAATGTGTTCCTCGTGTTCCCCAGTCATTTATAAACTTTACCCTTTATTCTGCACAAGCAGAAATCACTATAGGGTATACTGGAGGACACTAACACAGACTCAACACCTTAGTCCTATGTCTCTGTAGACTCAGCGAACCTTAAGCTCTGATATCAAACTTGTAACATCAGTCACCAAAATGACAAAAAAATCATTACTTATTAAGCGGAATAAATATAAACAACGGATTAACAAAAATCACTAAAATTTTAAACCATTTTGCAAGGAGATCCTTGTATAGAAAACTTTTACTGAAAGATTCAAAACTCATACATATCATGATTGACATTGTACAACATTATTTCATCTCATCTCGAGGACAACATATAAAAGTTGCTCTATCAAAACACATACTGGAGCAACATAAACCTCGAGGCATTCAAGCCAAAATCTCATATCTTTCATGAAACCAGTACGAACCAACTCCAAGGACCTGAGAGTACAGAGATGACATATAGGACTCATATCTACAAGACGGGACAGACAGTACACTCAACTTGAGCTGTCACTGCTGCCTCAGCTGTTGTTCTTCCTATGCAAAAAGGTCTTCACCTCCTCGTGCACGTCCACCTAAAAATTTGGATCCCACGAGGGTGAGACAATTGTAAATTGCCCCAGTGAGAGATATAACTCTCCGCCAATAATATTATTATCACAGTTTAAATGGTATAAAACTGAGCAGAAGATAAGCAGTTTAGAATATTCTCATCTTTTAAAGCATTGCAACTATCTGTGATAGAGCAGTAAGTCATTTATTCTCTTTATAAGGAATGGGAAGAACATGTATATCATTTACTCATCATACTATAACAAAATCTCAAGCTTATCCAGTGAAATTCATTATCATGGTATGTCATCCATGAATCATTCTCATTTCTATTTATTGGCCTCAACCAATCTGCTAACCAGATATTTAATTGTACCAGTCATGTGAGTATACATCATCATATTATATTCAGGCATTGGACTATGCCAATCCTGTGCAACTATTTCAGGCATTGGACTATGCCAATCCTATGCAAACATCACTGAATACCACATCACTTTTACTAGGCATTATACCTTGGCCAAGCCATCATACTTATTCACATCCTTTCTATAAACAAATATCCCTTTCATATATTTCAAACACTATAGCCCTTATTTGGCTATAAGCATAAAGCATGTATGATCAAGATTTCATTATTATTATTGTATCCATTTATTATTATCATTATATTACTAAGTTTCCATTTCTTAGTTTATTTTGAACATTATCATTTCTTACATGAGACTTTTATAAACACATTGTTACCTCTCACTAGGCAACAACTATCCTCATGGCTCACAAGGCCCATTAAGTATCTTGTCACCTCTCACTAGGCAACAAATTATCACATGGCTCACAAGGCCATAACACATCTTGTCACCTCTCACTAGGCAACAACTTATTCTCATGGCTCACAAAGCCCATAACACATCTTGTCACCTCTCACTAGGAAAAAAATTATCACATGTCTCACAAGGCCATAACACTTCTTGTCACCTCTCACTAGGCAACAACTTATTCTCATGGCTCACAAAGCCCATAACACATCTTGTCACCTCTCACTAGGCAACAAATTATCACATGGCTCACAAGGCCATACCATCTTTATACTTTTATACAAGTATTTAACATGCCTTACAAGGCTTATGCAATAAGAGAATTACAACCATCCCATCATTGGGATTAGGGTTTCCCCTTTATGACCGATTAGGGTTTCATGTTTATTTTATTGATCCAAACCCTAACTCATTGCTCCACACATCTAGGAGCATACATTGCTATCATAAGTATCCAATCATACTTATTTATTCTCAACATTTATCATTAAATGATTACCAACACAAGGTACGAGTTTCTCTCTCATCCTCTCTAGGATATTGATTACATCACACTTTATTGTTTTGGCTTAACCCTTTCTCAAGGTATGTTAGCCTACACTTATCAAAGTGCATTAAACTCATTACATTTCAATGTAACAATTGGCATGACACACTTCATGTGTTACTCATCCATACATATTGGATTTAAGATTCATCAAGGTGTAGCAACCTTAAAGTGTTGGATGTGATATTTACCATACCTTGGTGTATCACTTCCCTCATCACTTTTAACTTAGTTAAGTTCATAAACTTATATTGTATTAGGGTATTTCTCATACTTATACTATATCCACTATCCCATCATATTAATCTTGTAAAGTATTGACCATAAGTCATACACTTGAATCACCCAGCTATCATCAATGATATGGACTCATCTCGGATTAAGGCACTGTTGATATAAGGTTGTCCATTATCAACCACTTTAGGTGTTTCACCTATAAAGGTATTAGCCACACCATAACTTGGTGTTACTCTTATCACTCCTAAGAGTGTCTTGCCCTCACATTTACAAGGTATCTCGGATTAGAAGTGTGCATATGTTCATCATACCGGGTTGTAAGTATATGAGCACTCACCACATCGGGCTAGAAGTATATACACACCATTCATATTGGGCTCAAGGTGTTTGTATGTGTTACCCATGTCGTGCATGAGGTATTAATCCATCACCATGTTGGTATAGACATCAACTAGGGTTGTGTATCAGGCTACCATATCGTGCAATAGCACTTGCTATTCTTTACTCATATTTGGTTGCCCAAATTAGGGTTTCACATCAACTTATAAGTATTCATTTATCCTTGTATCATGCATGGAGTCTATACTTGACTCCCTATCGTGTAAGAGGTGTATACTACACCCCCATATCATGCAACAATGTATTCATTTATATCCATATCGTTCAAGTGAAGTAGGTGCATCATCATATCAGGTTAAAGGTACTTTCTTGTGTGCTTGCACCCGATATCACTTTTATAAAGTGATACCACCATATTCAAGCTCTAGACCTTAGTTATAACTGTTATAGTTCATGTCAACAGGTCTAAGAAACTAATAGAACTCATAATCTCATCAACTATTTCAGGAAATTTCGGAATTAAAAGTATTTCACTAATTATAGCAATTTAGGTGAAGAATAATAACATGGTTGAGTTCAAGTTATATAACCCGCCTTAAAAATAACTTCAAAGATCCAAGCTCCAAATCTCCAAGTTCCTAAGGTTGAAGATGACTTATCAAAAGTCCAAGGCTCGTTCACAAATCCTTCATATATAAGGAATCACCATGGATAAGCAATTGGTGAAGAAGAAAAGAAAGGTAGTTCATAACCCTAATTCCATGGTTCAATTCAAGCTTGAAGACAACTATAGCTTACCTTAGGGTTAAGTTTTGAGTTCCTTAGGTCCTTGGCCGACACCCTACAACTATTGGGAGATATGGACTTCCTCTTGGCCGACACAACTTTGCTTGTGGCCGATACCCCCTCACTTGTGGCCAAAATCACTTCAATTGGCCGATATCAACTTGCTATGGGCAATATCAACATGCTATGGCCGATATACTTGCTATGTATGATACCCAAGGACTATGCACGATACCCTTGTGCTCTTGCATGACATTCCACCCCTCTTGCACTATATGATACTCACTTGCATGATATGGCACTCACTTGGAGTCAAAACACTTCACTCTATGGCCGATATCACCCTATATGGCCGATATCACCTACTTGGGCGATACCCCAAGGCCCATGCACGATACCACAGCATCCCTTCACGATATGGGAGCTCTATGCACGATACCTTAGGGTAGGAGGGTGGTAAGGGTCATAAAATTGCACCAAGGGGTGAAACTAGGGGTATATATACTAGTTGTTCATGAAGGAAGGCAAAAATGAGGTGTCAACATTTTGAGCTAGTAGGTGCCACGTGTAATGCATGGGTGACACGTGTAAATGCATGCATCAACATTTATTTTGTATTGCAAAACGATTGAGGATCATCTTGAGATGCAAATTCATCCATTACTTATCCATTTGGATAGGTTATCTAGGTTTAATCACTATTTTAAGTCAAGCCGATACACTTTTTCTAAGGAAACTTGTTGGCCGTCACACCTCACCTCCTTGAGGTGGTTTGCACGATATTGACTTTCCCAAGAGTTCAAAAAACGATATGGGACACCTCCTTGGGCTCCATGTCCGATAGGCACTCATATATAAGCTTTTCAACTTGATACAACTCAAGTTAAGCTTCCAAATTCAACCATTTTTCTTGGTCATTTCATCACCAAGAGTATCATCATTCATAATTGATCCAAACATGGTGTATAATTCATTATATATCCTCTAAATGATACATAGAGGAAGTAGGGACATTCTAGAGGTGGTAATTTGCATATCAACCCCACATTTTGGGTAAATTACATCTTGTACCAAAATTGGTGCACAATGCACCAACATTGTTCAAACAAGTTCAAACTTGGAATTTAGGCTTTCCACAAGCCACCACCTTGCATAATTATCTATATTATGATTCTAAAACATATAAGGCATGTTCAAAATATGAAATTTTGCATTATAGACCCTCAATATGGGTAAATTGCACTTTGGTCCAAAATTAAGGAAAATTGCTCAAACAACATTCAATCGGGACCAAACTTGAAACATAAATGTGTCACATGATAACAAAACACATTATAGGATTATATTAAAGTTCTAAGTAAATTTATTAGCCAAAACAAATAGGGTTACCTCATAACCCAGGTCAGGGTCGTTACAGTAGCTAAGCATACAAGTGAAACATTAAAACCGATGCATGGAGATAATCTTGATAAGAGTATATATATATTCAAAATAGAGAGACAATATACATGTTGGGAGAGACTTAGTGGCTACTACCAACCCAAGTTAAGATGTTTAGCCACACGTGTTCACAGGAAGCATAGCGGTGTTACAAGAAGATAGATACATAAAGTTCCACGAAGTGAGGAGGGAAGTACAGTGCAATGGAAGTGATAAATCTATATATAGAGAGAAGGACGTGATACAACTCGATACTTCTTCAGATCTAGATCTAGAAGGTCACTTATCTCAAAGAATATGGAGCCTTCAGTCTTCTCTCTCCTCAACTTCTGCCTTTGGAGATCCAAGACTGATCAGATGGATGGGTGGAGACGAGTTTGGAAAATGGCAGCACTTCGTGGTACTATCAGATCTGATCTCATCTGATGATTTGATAGGTCGTGTGGGTGGCCTATTTATAGGCACATTCCATCGACTTAACCCCTCGACTGCGGTCAAGGTCTGGTCTTGGGTGAAGCTCGATCGCAGTAGAGGCTTCATTGCCATTCTTTCCTTGGTCGAGGTCAGTTGAACCCCTTCCTTGATCGCGGTCTAGTTGCTGCAATCTTGGAGGAGGATCACGGTCAAGGTCGACTTAGCAATCCCCTCAATCGCAGTCTAGTTGTTGTGGCCTTCTGTTAGGACTGCGGTCGAGGTTGAGGTGTGCCTTGCTTTGGAGACCTCAAGGTTGCAGTCTTTATGTCGATTGCAGTTTCCATGTTGACCACGGCCGTGAAGAGCTTGGGTGCAAATTGGCCGCAAGTGTAGGGTATTAGGGTAAACTTGGAGACCTCGACCATGCTAGGATGGTCTTTGCTGGATTAATGAGTCACGGTCCAGGTGATGACCGCGACTTGGGCTAGATATGCTCCTAAAATCAAGGGGAAAATGTGTAAGTGAAATATTTGACATTAGATGCTAAAATAGTGGGGAAAGTTAGCAAAAGATATGCTAGGGAAGGTACAAAATGTATGCAAAAAGTGTGTAAAATAAAGTGTTATAAACTCCCCCAAACTAAAAAATCAAGCCTGTCCTCAGGCTAAGTGTAGGCTCAAAATCATAGAGAGAAAGAGTAGATTTGTGTGACAAAATTTTGTGAAACTTATCACTACTGAGTTATCTCATTATTGCATCAAGAGTATCATGTTATTCTTTCTTAACCCTTAAAGTCTCATTCCTCCCTCTTATATCTAGAGTTGCACAACTTATAGTTCTTTCCATTGCCTTCAATTGTAAAAGATTTCTCCTTCTCAACTTATCATCCCTTCCCTTTAGGTTACTAACCATACTAATACAACATCTCCTTGAGGGGTAGCTTTCACACTCTTTCTTTATTTTCAGTTGGCCCTATGCTAATGTGTTCGGGTAGGCTTTAGACTTTAAGTGTTTTCCTCTTCTATTGAGCTCCCTCACCCACAACTGTCGTAAGGGAAGTGTTACCCTTTTGGGCGTCTGACTTTAAGTCAGGTGGTTTTGTGAGTTTTGTTCTAGATCAGAGGTGGGTAAGTTTGGCTTCAAGGTTCCACTTAGGGGCACGACATATCTGCATTCATGAGTGCAGTAATACACCGACCATGTGGAAGCTTTTGGCATCTTTTGGGCACAACTCTCATTATAAAAATATTCCCTTCTTTTTTCTTTTTGGCTTTTTATACCTCCTTTTTGGCTTGGGTGAGAGGGATTTAAGCAGTCTTTTGGGCGGCGAAGCCTCTTTTTTTGTCCCAAGTGGGGATGGATTTACTTGAAAGGGTAGTTGTTTCCTTCTCTATAGAGATAAGTATTTTTTGGTTGGAATCATCAAGTGAGGGTGGTTGGTTATGAGTATGGCTAGGTGAAGTTCTCTAGTTTCTAAGGGTTTCATGATCTTAGGGTTATTTCATACACAATGTCTTATTGCAAGAATGAGATAGAGTAATATTTCTATGTTTCTCATTTTACCTTTATATGTATTAGATGCTCGTATATTTCTCTCTAGGAAAACAACAGTACTACAACTTTTAACATGAAAATAGGCTAAATTATAAATTCTAAGGTAACTTCACAAAAATTTTAGGCAAAAAGGCAAGAGCAGTGTAGCAGAACTAAAATATGTACATGTAAAGTTTGTGGAAATATGAAAAATTTGAAAAATTTAGAGGTAAAATGGTGATAAAATTGTACCTTTCTATCCTGTTTATGACCCCTCCCCCAAACTTATCCTTCACCCCAACCCGGGGTGTCAGAATTTGAGTGAGACGTATAAACATGGTTTCTTTATTCTTATTTATCGGTGTTGGAGGTCCACTTGGACTCGAGTAGCATACTTGCGTACACTCCTCGCAGGATGATATTGCTCATATTGCATCCCCTCCACTTTTGTGTTCATGTTGGCTAGGGCTGTCATCTAGGCTAGGTAGTAGAAGCCACAGTCATTCGACAGAGGCACATGCTGAGGGCTCCTGTGGCAGGACTATGTCTTCTTGAAGTCTTTTCCCGCTGTAAGCTTGTACCCTTTGTCGTGACTTTTCAGCATATCAACAATCATCTCTACGCATGTGACAACCTTTTCTTCATTTGGAATCTTTGTAGTAGTCATGTTTGTCTTCTTGTTCAACCCAAAGGCTGTGTCTGAGCTGTTATATAATAGTATAGTCCTTTTTATGATGTTGATCACCAGCAAAGTCCAATGACTGTCATGAAGAATCGATAAGAAAATGTAGTCCGAGATGGACGTCACGAGGCGTTTTTGCAGGTGTTCCTTCTCGCCTGATCTTTTATCTTTTATGATGCCATCTACTAGTAGGAAGTATGCCATATGTGCATTTAGCATATTGTCTCTTAAGAGGGCTTAGTAGGCTGACATTGTGCTTATTGATATGTACCCTCCTATTCTTAGTGTATCCCGGAGGTCATCCTTCAGCACACATATCCCCTCCCTTTCAAATACAGCTTCAATCGGCATGTCATCTTCTTTTAAGTACTTCATTATGATGTTTAGTGATTCTGAAGATAGACTGATGCAGTTCCATCTATTGAAGTCCTTGAAAGTAGGTACTATCTTCCCCGCCAGTCTGTTTAGTTTTTCTTCTTCTGGATCATCTTCCTCTACTTCTCCTTCTTCTGGCTATTCTGCTAAAGGCTGTTCTCCTTTGTCTTCTGTCATAGGAGGCTGTTTAGGTTCGGTCTCTGGTATGCTTGCTGCATCTACTCTAGTATCTGTATTCCAACCTTCTTTCCATGCCTCAGCCCTGGCTAGTTATGTTGGATCGATCCACATGGTTTTTAGTTGTTCTCTCCACTTTACCTTTTCAGGTAGAGGGATCTCCTTGTGAAGTCTTCACGATATTGCTTCTGAAGGCATCGTCAGGTCGCTAAAGAAGCAACGATTGTAGATGACCTTCATTGTGTACACACCTCACAGCCCGTATAGATCTTCCGTGCATAAGTTCTCTAATGGGATGCCCTTGTTGATGGCTTCCATCATCCTTAGTACCATGAAGGAGCAATCCCCTGAGCCAACCTCTTCTTTTGGAACTTTCTTACAGATAAAAAATAGTTTCCAGATGCCCTTAAATCTGTTGTCTGCTGATTGCATCACTTTCTGTAGATGTAGCGGTATCTTTAGGACATCTCTGGCTTCTTTCCTTTTATATATCAGGGCATTACTGTCCAGTTTAGCCGCATAGTAGTTGAGCACTATCGTCTTTCGCTCGTATAGATTGACAACAATCAGAGCCCAGTGCTTCATGTTCCTTATGGGTAGGACTAAAAACTTTGTCCCCTTTCTATGCACTGCTTCTTTTAACTCAGTCACATCAGCATCCTCATAGTCCTCATTGTATAAGAGGATTGCTAGATGTGTGGTGCCATTAAACACTAGTTGCACCTTGTTTGAGTGTAGGAACTCTTCGAGGAGGCACACATCACTTTAAATAGTTTCTTATGTACTCGTGCCCTTTTTAAGAAGATCCCTCTGAAGTGTTCTCTAGTTAGATTTCTACCCTTGTTGTGATATATGACATCTGCTCTGAGTAAATTGTTGTCTAGGATATCTGCAAAGATGTGGACATCTCTACATGTGATTCTTGATAACGCAATCATGTCCATTCCTATCATCTTGCACAGAAAGAGGAGGATATACACCTAATTATGTGTCTTTAACCAGTGTGCTCTGCTCCCTGGCGGGATCATTCATGAAGAAAGCAACGAGCCTGCCTTTCTCATCGTCTGAGGTTCCATCCTGTGCTGCAGGTAGGGGTGTTTTTCCGATTGTATGCAAGCCCTCTGTTCTTATTGGGATTGGTGTAGTCACATTTTCTGCCACCTCTGAGGAAGCTTCTACAACTATGCCATCTTTGACATTGCTTTCCTCAGATGTGTGACCCAGCTTAGCGGCGGCCAGTTCTGCTATAGTTGCCTCCATCTTTCCATCATAGATGTGGTCGTTCTGCTCGTTGTAGACAGTGGATTGTAGGAAGCCACTGCACATGTCCTTCCCTAACGTCAGGTCGTCCATCAATTTATCTATATCTCTGATCTCTCTGGACATTAGATCTTCTGTCCCTTATGCTCTCTGCTTTGGCAACCACTACTTGTGTTGGTTCTTGTGATGCAGCCTTTCCTGTGGTTGGGGTAGTTTTTTCTTTTGTTGGTTCCACCTTCCCCTTATTAGCTCATGCTTTGTCCTCTTCATGATTGTTGTTCAAATCTAGATCCCTTGAAAATGTAGTAGTCTTCTTCTTTGTTTCATTGTCTTTGGGAGAGCCTGACGAAGGTGGTGCTTCCTTTGCCTTAGGTTCAACTGCTAAGGTAGTTTTTACATTAGCACTTTCTTCTTTTCACACTGAACTTGTACCTATCCCTCCCACATTATCATCGTCGTTGTGGTTTGCAGGGCTCGATGAAGCTTGTGATGTTGAGGGGCCTTCCTTGCACTTGCTCTTCTTCATACATCATTAGCTATTGAACTCTTTGTATTTGGCTTCCAGCTTCTGGCGGTCTTCTTCCAAACATTGGTGCTCTTGGTCGAGGTCGTTCATCTCCACTTCGTAGCCACTTGTTAAGTGGTCTCTATCATCCCGCAGAGCGTCCCTTTCTCTCCTAAGGACTGCCATTTCCTCTGTGAGGGCCTTCAGTGCTCCAATCATCATGTTCTCAGTGTTTATTGCCCCTTGCATGAACTGGGGTAGTGCCTCGGTACTCTCGTTCAGTGATTGAACCTGCGTGGTTAGTGTACACACGGTGGGGGTTATACTTGAATTAAATTCATATGTTTGATGTATGTGTTGCCACCGTGCATCAAACGTATTACCCAGTATGTCTCCAAAGGTTGGAAGGTGTTGTGGTTGTGACTCCACATATGTCGTGGATGCTTGTGGTTCCTTCAGTTGTGGAGTTGGCAGTGTCAGACTGGGCACTACAGGCTCTGGCTGTCCTGGCGATTGAAGGATCACTTCTGAAATCACCATTTCGGGTACAACTTTAGAGTCTCTCTCTTTTTGGTAGGGGTCTTGTTCATCCATCGCTTGTTGTTTTACGGCTGCCACCTTAAGGTGTGGACTTTATCTTATTGTATCGTCCGGGTTCACCTAGACGTCCTACTATGTTATTTCTTTGTGAGGTTGGCATTCCTCGCTCATTATTGTTTTAGTTGCTATGGGAGGTGAGGTTGCCTTTAGAGCTGTGGGCTCATCTACTACTTCCTTCTTCTTCCTTATAGCCATCTTTTTTTCTCATCTGGCTTCCTCTTCTCTATCTCTACAGATTTTCTTTTACTGCCTTCTTCATCAGCTGCTGGTGTCTTTTCCTCGATATTGCTGATGGCCCCTGAGTACATATTGTCGATGTCTTCTTGGGTGGGCTACAGCTTGTGGGCGTCATAATACGCCATATCTGGGAGGGGAAGGAGTTTCTTTGAGCATCTCTACTTATTGTACAACTTATCTCCTTTAAGTGTCAGGATTCCTGCATTGACAAGGGACTTGATGTCGATATTTATCTGTGCCTTTATTGCTTTATATTTCTTCAACACTTCTGAATCCATGAAATGGTAGACTATATTTGTTATCTGGCCTCCCATGCACAACTCCTAGTTCCGCTTGGGCTCCCCTCCCATAGCTACTGACAACCTTTTGATTAGTATTTTCCCTATGTTCACATGCTTTCTTTTTAGCATCAACCAAATCATGAATAGATCTCCCTTTGTTACTCCCCCTATCTCTGACCTCGTATATATCATGTTAGTCGTTATCTTTTGTATCACTCTGATAAAGCATGAGGTGATCAGGGTAGCCTTTGAGTTCTTGGAGTGATGTTCGTATTCTCCCGCCAGGTCTTCCCATATCTTGTGGCTATCATATCTAACTGTCTTCTTCTCTCCCAGTGCGGCTGAGCAGTCTTGTGCTTCTGTTGTTGTTTTCGTGAAGATAGTATTCAACATTGCTTCTATGATTATGCGAGACTTTCTCCCTAGTCTCACATCCAGCATGTAGTCTTCACCACCCTTTTTGTATTCTTGTTCATCTATTAGGAGCTTCTCTAGTGAAGATAGGAATTCAGCCATCAACTTCTTCGAAGACAGGGCTTCTCAGGTGCATAGGGTGCATAGATTTCCACCCTCTAAGAACTTGATGACCCTGTCATAGACTCCCATCTTTTTAAAGTGATCTACATCCGGGTACCTCATGGGCCTGAATATCTTGATCTTTGACATCCAATCATATTGTAACTGGTGTACAACGTTCCTTGGTACAAATGGGGCCCCACTCTGCTCTACAACTACCTCCTGAGTATCTTCTCCATTCTTGTGGGTCGTCTCTGCCTCTTGCCCTTTTGTCTTTTTAGCAACTATCACCTTTACCTTTTTGCTGCTCCTGGTTGCCTTGGGCTCAACCTTCCTCTTGCCCAGACTCCTTAGCTCAGACTCTATGGGCTGGTATTCTGAGGTTCTTGTCTGTGCATCACTCTATGCAGACTCTAACCCTTCTGGTGTTTGGTGACCCAGAATGTTCTGATACGGTTCCATCCGTAGCTGTAGTTGTAGCCTCCTAGATGGTGGCACGCTTGTATTGGTCTCCAAGGCCTTTGCTAGCTTCTCCATAATCATCTCTATCTCTTTCAATGAGGTTTCCCTCTTTTCTAGTGAGTCGTTAGTTGAAGCATACATCATGAAAATTTTCAAATTGATTTTATAATTAATATATCTTTCAATTCATCCGTGGTTCTATTTAGCTTTTCTCATATGTATATATATGTTGTATATTTTCATCCATTTCCCTAAAACCGTGACCCGCAGTCATTACTTATGAAACAAAGAACACCGTGACCGCAGTCTGTGTTCATGAAAAAGAAGTGGTCGCAGTCAAAAGGAAACCACTAAGGGGGACCGTGACTCGAGGTCAACAGGTCACCACCGCAACCCGCAGTCACATCTACTCGATTTTTTAGCTATTCGTGAGCATTGCGACCTGTGAAGCTGGGGTTTGACCTATTCTATTATGAATGATGGTTGGGCGGAGGGTTGAGGCTTCGATTGGAAGATTGTTGAAGGTAGCTAAAATGCTTATTCCCTTGAGATAGGAACACACTCAAAAACACCGCCCTAGGGTGGGTAGGTGCGCTACGAAAACAATCAGTAAGAGGGAGAGGAAAAGACGATCGGCAGAGCCGTTGATGACGCGTCAGAGCTTGGACCAACTGAAGGGGTAAAGGTGTGCAAACATGGAGAGTGAAAGAGCTAACCAGGCCCGACGATGGCCGCGGTGGTGGGTGGTGAATCGAAAAACTAGAAAAGGTGTTTAGAAGATTACCATGGTGGTGGAAAATAAGCAATATGTGGGGGTGAAGGGCTAGTAGCAGAATCGACTCGTGCTTCTGTTGTGGTGGCAGAGCAAGCTCGATCAACGTCGTAGGTGAGAGGATTGGCGATTCGTTCTTCTTGTCAAGAAAACTGAGATTTTAGGTGAGAGGAACAATGTACCAAGGGTTTAAGAATATATAGGAAAGACACCATGACTCACAGCACAAACAAAGACCGCAATCACAGCCATCCCTTTCTATAGCATGTACCTCGGGTCGTGGCCTGGTTGGTCTATGGACAATCACCACGGTCACGATGCATCTCCTCGCATTGAGCAAGCTTAACACCTCGACCGTAGTCTGTGATGCGACCTCGATCATGACTGTGACCCGTGATCCACACAAACCAATTCAACACTTGAACCAACACATAAACTTGATCCATTAATCAAACTATCTTTTTCAAAGAAAATATAAGATATATACAATCTTACTAGAAAAGGAAAATTAACTAACTAAAGAGCAGGAAAGCCCAAAGTTTAAAACAAAGGAGAAACATAAACTCAGGTAATCTGCAAAAACTTGGGTTGCCTCCCAAGAAGCACTTGTTTAGAGTCTCGAGCTCGACTTCCTAATCATTCACTTTATGACTTCCTCAACTGTCTGTGGTGTCTCATCATCCTTTTCATTTCCTGGCTAGTTGGGTTCCTCCAAGTTAATTTCTAACCTTCTTAAAAAGGCTTCATCTTCATAGAATCTCTTTACCCTTTGTACATTAACCTTGAAAGTGTCCGTCTTTTCCCCTAAAATTTCCATCATTCTTGATGGGTATATCTTCACTATAGAGAAAGGACCTGATGACCTGGTTCTTAGCTTTCCTGGAAACAGTCTGATGCTCGAGTTAAATAGAAGGACCTTATCCCCTTCATAAACATCCTTGTTTTTCAAGTGGGCATCAAGCCAAACTTTATTCCTTTGTTTATAAATTCTTACATTCTCATAGGAATGCAATCTCAGTTCCTCAAACTCATGAAGCTGTAGAAATCTTTTCTGGCCCACTTTGTCAAGGTCAATATTCAGAAATTTGATGGCCCACAGAGATTTATGTTCAAGCTCAAGCAGTAAATCACATGACTTTTCATAGATAAGCATGTAGGGTGTTGTCCCTATAGGTGTCTTGTATGCAGTTTGATAAGCCCATAGAGAATCATCTAGCTTTATTGACCAGTCAATTCTTGTCTGACTCACTATCGATAAGCCCATAGAGAATTGTCTAGATTCATTGACCAGTCCTTTCTTGTCTGACTCACTACCTTCTCCAGAATTTACTTGATTTGTCTATTCAATACTTCTACCTGCCCCAATGTTTGGGGATGGTATTGTGTGGCGGTTTTGTGTTTCACTCCATATTTCTTCAGCAACGCTTCAAACTATCTTTCTCCGAAGTGTGATCCCCCGTCGCTAATGACTGTGTGGGGCACTCCAAAGCGCGTGAAGATGATTTTCTCAAAGAGCTTAATCACAGACTTGGAGTCACACATTTGAGTGGCGACTACTTCGACACATTTTGAAATATAATTGACAACAACAAGTATGTATTGATTTCCTTTTAATGATGGAAACAACCCCATATAGTCAATTCCCCAGACATCAAAAATTTCAACTTCCAGCCATTCCACCATGGGCATCTCATTTCTTCTACTTATGTTTCATGTGAGTTGGCATTCCTTACATGCTTTAATAAAAGATATTGCATCTTTGAAAAGTGTGGGCCAATAAAACCCATATTGTAGTACTTTGGCTACAATTTTTTCTCCACTGTGGTGTCCACCATAGGGCGAAGAGTGACACTCTTTCAGAATTAAAGGAACCTCATCCTATGGTATGTACCTATGGTATAGATTGTCAGAACACCTCTTGAATAGTAATGGGCCATCCCAGTAATAGTTCTTGATGTCGGAAAATAGTTTCTTCTTTTGGTAGTATGTAATTTCCGGTGGCAGCTGGCCACAGACTAAATAATTACAGATATCGGCGAACTGAGGCAATCTCTGCTCGTCAGACTGAGCCATCAGTAAAACTTCATCAGCATAATTGTCGTTCATGGGTAATTGATTTTCTTCATAAAAAATTATTCTAAACAAGTGGTTTGTGACCACATTCTCTTTCCCCTTCTTATCAATGATTTCATGATCAAATTCCTATAATAGTACAACCCATCGCAAAAGCCATGGTTTGGTATCTTTTTTCTACATCAGGTATTTAATTGCTCCATGTTCTGTATATACCTTCACCTTTGATCCTATTAGGTACGACCTAAACTTGTCAAAAGCAAAAACTATTGCTAACATATCCTTCTCAGTTGTGGTATAGTTTACATGTGCCTCATCTAATGTGCGACTGGCATAGCATATTACATGGTGCTTTTAGTCTTTCTTTTGGCCTAGGACAATGCCTATTGCGTAATCACTAGCGTCGCACATTATATCCAATGGTAACTCCCAATCTAGGGCTTGTAGGATCGATACAGTTGTTAATTCTTTCTTTAGGGTATTGAAATCCTCCAAAGATTCATTGTTGAAAGCGAATTCAGCATCTTTGAGTAAAAGATTGGACAAGGGATTCGAAATCTTTGAGAAATCTTTTATAAACCTCCTATAGTATCTGGTGTGACCAAGAAAACTTCTTACTCCCGTTACAGACTTTGGTGGTGGTAGTTTCAATATGGCTTCTATTTTACTCACGTCTACTTAGATCCCCTTTTTATAAATTTTTTGTCCCAAGACTATGTCTCTCTGTACATTACGTGGCACTTTTCCCAATTCAGAACCATATGTTTCTCTTTGCATCTTTTCAGGACCAGGGACAAATTTCTCAGTCATGCATTGAAATCTATCCCATAGACTGAGAAGTCATCCATAAAGACTTCTACGATGTCCTCCAAGAAATTGGATAACATCGAGATCATGCAACAATGGAATGTTGTGGGTGCATTGCATAATCCAAATGACATTCTTCTGGACGCATATGTGCCATAGATGCACATGAATGCCATTTTTTCTTGATTATCCTAGTGAATGGGGACTTGGTAAAAACTTGAATAGCCATCTAAAAAGAAAAAATAGTCGTAATGAGCCAACCTTCCTAGAACTTAGTCAATGAATGGTAAGGGGAAATGATCCTTTCTTATGGCAACATTCAGTTTCCTGTAATCTATGAAAATTCGCCATCCTATTATGGTTGTAGTGGTGACTTCGTCACCATTTTATCCCTTCACTACTGTCATTGTTCCTTTCTTAGGCATGACGTGAATGGGACTCACCCAATTACTATCGCTAATCGAGTAGATAATTATGGCATCTCGTAGTTTCAAGATTTCTTTCTTTACGACTTCTTTCAACATTTGGTTTAGCTTTCACTGGGGCTGAACTAGCGGATTAGCGGACTCTTCCAAATGTATTTTGTGCATGTAGAGAGATGAGTTAAGCCATTTGATGTCCTCTACAGAATATCCTATCACCTTTCTATGTTCTTTCAGCTCCTTTGGAAGTCTTTCCATTTGTTCTTCTGTCAGGCTTGCATTCACAATAATAGGGTTCCTCTCCTCGTGGTCTAGAAACTCATACTTTAGCCCTTCTGGAAGTGGTTTCAATTCGGGCTTCAGCTTAGGTGCCTCTTGCTCTATGAGAGACTGTTCGAGTGAAGCATACTTAACTATTTTGATAATTTGTTCTTCGTCACTAAGGTCTCCTTTGTCCTGATTCAGATAGTCGAGTATTTCAACCACCTAAGTGTCTTGTATAGTAGGATTGTGATTGTTCAAGGCCCACATCAGGGGGTCTACAATTTCCTTTTCTTCTTGCACTTCCTCACAGTATTGGTTGTAACTATCCATAAAGTAGACCAATTAAAAAACAGATAGTCCCTTCATGGCATCTTGAACTCAGAAGTCTACGTGATTATTGCCCATGCGTACGATAATAATCCCCTCCACGAAATCTATCAGTGCTCTTCATTTTGCCAAGAATGGTCTTCTAAATATCATCGAGCACCTTGGATCTTCAATTGTGTCAATCACCACGATATCACAGGGAATAAATAATCTTCCAATGTGAATGGGCACGTCTTTGACTATTCCAACATGTTGTTTGAAAGTGTAATCAGCCAATTCAATACTCATGTTTGTTTTAACCATATCCATCATCCCAAGTCTTTGGGCTAGACTCAAAGGCATAAGACTGATTCTCGCTCCCAAATCCACCAAACCTTTTCTCTCTATATTGTCCCCGACACTGAACGATATATTGAATGCTCCAGGGTCCTTCTTCTTTATTGGCAATTCTGCCTGGACAAAAGCACTTGACATACTAGCTAACTACACTATCTCGATATGGTCCCCTCTCCTCCTTTTGGTGATGAGATCTTTGAAGAACTTGGCATAGGTCGACATCTCCTCTATCAAATCCAGGAACGGAATGTCCAAGTGTAGTTTCTTTACCGCTTCCATGAACTTCTTATATCTTCTCTTCAGGTGTACTTTGATGAACTTATATGGGAATGAGACTCTTGGTGCATATGGACTCTTCTTCCTAAAAATCTACTCGACAACATCTGGTTTCCTAGCTTCTTCACCTTTCTTTTTGCTTTCTTCCACTTTTTCTTTATCAATAGAATTTTCAGGAGCAATCATAGTTTTTCATCATGTCTTCTTTCTTTGTGGTTGCTTATAGTTCTTGAGTTACTTAGAATCCTCCCAGATTGGAGGGTAGCCATCTTTGCCGCATGTTTGAAAAGTGTGGGCCAATAAAACCCAGATTATAGTACTTTCATTGCAGTTCTTTCTCCACTGTGGTGCCCACCATAGGGAGAAGAGTGACACTCTTTCAGAATCAAAGGATCCTCATCCTATGGTATGCACCTACGGTATAGATTGTTAGAACACCTCTTGAACAATAATGGGTCATCCCAATAATAGTTCTTGACATCAGAAAATAGTTTCTTTTTCTGGTGTATGTAATTTCTGATGGCAGCTGGCCAAATGCTAAATAATTACAGATATCGGCAAACCAAGGCTATCTCTGCTTGTCAGACTGAGCCATCAGTAGATCTTCATCTACATAATTGTCGTTCATGAGTAACTAATTCTCTTCATCGAAAATTATTCTAGACAAGTGGTCTGCAACCACATTCTCTTTCCCCTTCTTATCAATGATTTCATGATCAAATTCCTGCAACAGTAGAGCCCACCGTAAAAGCCATTTTTGGTATCTTTTTTTTTTCATTAGGTACTTAATTTCTCCATGGTATGTATATACCTTCACCTTTGATCCTATTAGGTACGACCTAAACTTGTCAAAAGAAAAAACTATTGCTAACATCTCCTTCTCAATTTTGGTATAATTTACATGTGCCTCGTCTAATTGTGACTGGCATAGTAGATTACGTGGTGCTTTTTGTCTTTCTTTTGGCCTAGGACAATGCCTATTGTGTAATCACTAGCATCACACATTATCTCAAATGATAACTCCCAATTCGGGGCTTGTAGGATCGACACAGTTGTTAATGCTTTCTTCAGGGTATTGAAAGCCTACAAACATTCGTTGTTGAAATCAAATTTGGTGTCTTTGAGTAAAAGATTGGACAAGGGCTTTGAAATCTTTGAGAAGTCTTTTATAAACCTTCTATAGTATCCGAAATGACTAAGAAAACTTCTTACTCCCATTGTATACTTTGGTGGTGGTAGTTTTGATATGGCTTCTATTTTACTCACGTCTACTTCGATCCCTATTTTAGAAATTTTGTGTCCCAGGACTATGCCACTCTGTACCATGAAGTGGCACTTTTCCCAATTCATAACTAGATGTTTCTCTTCACATCTTTTTAGGACCAGAGACAAATTTCTTAGACATGAGTTGAAATCCATCCCATAGACTGAGAAATCGTCCATAAAGACTTCTACGATGTCCTCCCAGAAATCAGAGAACATCAAGATCATGCAATGCTGGAATGTTGCGGGTGTGTTGCATAATCCAAATGACATTCTTATGAATGCATACATGCCATAGATGCACATGAATGTCATTTTTCCTGGTCATTCAAATTAATAGGGACCTGGTAAAATCCTGTATAGCCATCCAAAAAGAAAAAATAGTCATGATGAGCCAACCTTTCTCGAACTTGGTCAATGAATGGTAAGGGAAAATGATCCTTCCTTGTGACAACATTCAGTTTCCTGTAATCTATGCACATTCTCCATCCTATAACGGTTCTAGTGGTGACTTCATCACTATTTTCTCCCTTCACTACTTTCATTCCTCCTTTCTTAGGCACGACGTGAATGGGACTCACCCAATTACTATCGCTAATCGGGTAGATAATTCCGATGTCTCACAGTTTGAGGATTTCCTTCTTTACGACTTCTTTCAACATTTGGTTTAGCTTTCACTGGGGCTGAACTAGTGACTTAGCAGACTCTTCCAAATGTATTTTTTGCATGTAGAGAGCCGGGTTGGGCCCTTTGATGTCCTCTACAGAATATCCTATCGCCTTTCAGTGTTCTTTCAGCTCCTTTAGTAGTCTTTCCCATTTGTTCTTCTGTCAGGCTTGCATTCACAATAACAGGGTTCCTCTCCTCGTGGTCTAGAAACTCATACTTTAGCCCTTCTAGAAGTGTTTTCAATTCGAGCTTCGGCTTAGGTGCCTCTTGCTTTTCAGGAGACTGTTCGAGTGAAGCATACTTAACTGTATCGATAATTTCTTCTTCGTCACTAAGGTCTCCTTCATCCTCATTCAGATAGTCGAGGATTTCAACCACCTCAAGGTCTTCTATAGTACGATTGGGGTTGTTCAAGGCCCACATCAGGGGGTCCAAAATTGTCTTTTCTTCTTGCACTTCATCACAGTGCTAGTTGTAACTAACCATAAAGTAGACCGATTCTAAAAGAGACATTCCCTTAATGGCATCTTGAACTCAGAAGTCTACGTGATCATTTCCCACGTATAGGGTAATAATCTCCTCCATGATATCTATCAGTTCTCTTATTGTTTCTAAGAATGGTCTACCAAATATCATCGGGCACCTTGGGTCTTCAATTGTGTCAATCACCACGATATCACAAGGAATAAAGAATCTTCTGACGTGAATGGGCACGTCTTCAACTATTCCAGCAGGTCATTTGAAAGTGTGATCAGCCGATTTAATCCTCATGTTTATTTTAACCATATCCGTCAGCCCAAGTCTTTGGGCTAGACTCAAAGGCATAAGACTGATGCTCGCTCCCAAATCCACCAAACCTTTTCTCTCTATATTGTCCCCAACACCGAACGGTATCTTGAATGCTCCGGGGTCCTTCTTCTTTGTTGGCAGTTCTGCCTGGACGAAGGAACTTGACATACTAGCTAACTTCACTATCTCGATATGGTCCCCTCTCCTCCTTTTGGTAATGAGATCTTTGAAGAACTTGACAGAAGTCGACATCTCCTCTAAGGTATCCATGAATAGGCCGTCCATGTGTAGTTTCTTTACCGCTTCCATGAACTTCTCATATTTTCTCTTCAGGTGCACTTTGATGAACTTATATGGAAATGATACTCTTGGTGCATATGGACTCTTCTTTGTGAAAATCTCCTCGACAACATCTGGTTTCCTAGCTTCTTCACCTTTCTTTTTGCTTTCTTCCACTTTTTCTTTATCAACAGATTTTTTAGGAGCAACCTCTTTCTCAGGTGGTTGTTAATCATCTCTTCTTTCTTCATCATTGCTTCCAGTTCCTGAGTTACTTAGCATCCTCCCAGATCGGAGGGTAGCCATCTTTGTAGTTTTAGTGTTTGAAGGAATTTTCCCAAAAATGATTCTTTACCAGCTCTGCCAACTGCGCTAGCTGTTGGTCGATTTGACGTTGATGGGTCTACATGTCATCCATCTGAACTTGCATAGTAGTGAAGACACCAGAGTTAGTGAGATGTCTTTGAGATAACTGATCATTCACTGTAGCTTTCCTTTTAGCAAAATCTAATAGTTAGGCAACTAAATCCGGATGCTTGTTATCTGTTCCCTGACATGACCCTTGGTTTTGGTTCTGCCCTTGATTTGTTCTCGTGCTTTGACAGTTCATATTCTTACTTTGACCCTGATAGTTGTTCTTATGTGTCTGATAGTTTGTTGTTCATGTATATTGGGTCTGTCCGCTTCTCTTTTCAAACCATGGGGGTGGTTTTTGTGAGTTGTTCAGTTGGTGCGAATTCTCAGCTGTAACTTTGTTTCTGTAACTAAAACCGGGGTGGTCTGGCCTCTTGAAATTGGTATAGGAAACATTATGTGTATCTTCTTCACTTTTTCTTTCATCACTTTCCTCGGGCCTAGTGTAGATACAGTTATCAACCCCATATCCTCCTCCACAGGTGACACACTTCATGACCTTCTCAATATGCTTCTTTGATAACCTCCCATTTTGTGATGTTATCTTACTAGTTTTTTCTTAGTTTTCCATATTCTTTCTTAGATAAATTAGATAGAATAATTAACTTTCCGCTTTATTGTGAATATGCCAATAAACTGATATTTTCCCCTTTCTTCTTATAGAAAAACACAAAAAAATTGCAAAAGAACTCAACCGGTCCCAAGACCATGAAGAACCCAAAACGGTTTCCAAACCGTGAAGAGCTCAAACGATCTCCAAACCGTTAAAGACCGTATGAAGGCCAAAGGTCCCAAGACCGTATGAAGCCAACCGGTCCCAAGACCGTATGAAGCCAAACGGTCCCAAGCATCTCTGAATCAAACCATTATTTTTCATTGCCTTCGGTTTTCATCATTTTACCAAACCATTAGTTTTTTATGATGGAGACTTGGATAAGGTTTCTAGATGGATATGTGCTATGTTTGGATCCTAAGTCTATCCTAGGGTCAGGTACGGATAAGACCGATGGGAGTAGGAGTTGCCTAATTCCCTAGTTGCACGTGACCATAGGGTCGGGAGGTAACGACTGTCATTGTCTGAGGGCCATGGGTTAGGAGATCGATCACCTTCATGAACCCATGGGACCCAAAGGGCAAATGAGGAGGGCACTCCCTGATGCATAAGGGAAGAGGGATGACCCCAACAGGGAAGAGGAACACTATTTGATTATTGTACATATATATGCTTTAATGGGCCTTGAAACCCTAATCTTGGAAATTTTGACTCTTAATGGCTTTAATTGTTCGAATCCATGAATAAAACTAAGATATGATGAATCTAAGCTATTTTGAGTATAAAAGTTCCTAATTGTGGATAAATACCCTTAATTTGGTAATTAGGGTTTTCTAGTGGATAAATGTGGAATTAGTGATAAATAGAGTTCATATGTGAATTAGACCATAATGCAATATGAGTTGTCAATTCGAAAGAACTAAAGGAGATAATTGGGTTTAATGACCTTGACATGACTTAAAAGGATAAAGATGGTAGTTCTAGTGTAAAAGAGACATAATAAACTTAATTGACTTTCAAGTATGCTTATGATGTTGAAATTAGGGTTTGTGAACTAAAAGAGCATTAAACGTGATAAATGCATTATGGAGGTTAAAACCCTAATAAAACCCTAAAGTTGGCCTAGAAACCCTAAGGTGGAATCCAAGTCAATCTTGAGAGTGTTTTGGATAAACTATAACACTTGGATGTTATGCATTAATTTCAAGATATTGTTGATTGCTTGTTTGATTGTTCTTTATCATTATTGGTTGGACATCAAGATGCTCTGGATTAGGTATGTGGTTATTTATCGTTAACCGCTTTAGTTTCATGGAGATTTCTCGGATGTTTAATCGAATTGAATGCAACCTATCTATTTGGATGCTCATATATGCAAATCATAAAGTCAATATGATTATCACAATTAAGATATAAGTGTGTATTCTCGCACCTACATGCCACCCTGATGTAAGATGCAATGAGGTCAAGCCCAAGAGGGAAGACCCATGGGCACCATGAGAGGTGACCCCAGGCGCCAAGCTCAAGATAGAGAAGGTGGCCTTATGATATTGTATGACTAATGGGAACCATGAGAGGTGACCCCAGGAACCAAACTCAGGATGGAGAAGGTGGCCTTAAGTCAATGAAAAAAGAGAAACCCTAAAGGGGGGTATTCCAGGGTTAGGGAAAAAGCGGTGGAGAATGTCACATTGAAAGCGTAAATTGGCTTGTTAATTATCTTGATTGTGATATTTAGATTGTTAGCCATATATGTGAAATTTTGGTTGTCCCCACATACCGGCATATTCATTTATGCTGACCGACATTTTGTTTATCGGCGTTTTAGGTACAATATTGAAAAGGACAAATAGTAAAATGGCATATTGTGAAAATAATAATTAAAGTACAAGGAGGATTGGTTAGAATAGATTGAAGCTGTTGATAGAAGTTAGATAGCCAATGTTTTTAAAAGGTATGGAAAGTTTTATTTTATTCCAGCTTTCAGTATATTTTTGTAGAATTTTATAATTATTATTGATATTTGTCGAACCTTTGATCCTATTTATTGGGATAACGACTCTGACCTCTTGGTCTTCCTTAATTGGGGGTTACCGGGAGGCGGGGTCATTACAGCTATCCTACAATTCATACTCAATGTCTCCATTAAATTTGAAATGAAATAATAGAAATAGAAGCTCCAGTTGTTTTAGGTCAAAATTAAATGGATGGAGAGCCATATACTCATGTTTAGTCGGTTCTGTCCTTCTAATTAGATCTTATTCCCCAATAATTCCTCATTTTACTCCATCCCCTAATGACTTTTTGTTTCTTGTTCCTTTCTCCATCTTTTTCTATACATATCATCTCATTGCGGTCGTTCCCCTTTCTACTTCCAACCACTCAAAACTTCTTCATCTTTTTCATATCTTCATGCTAATAATTGGCGCATTTGAAACACCAAAATCCAATCTCAGTGATCATATTTTAGAATCATAATTGCCAGTACAACAAAGTTGGGGACTCTGGGATTTGACAATAAAAGCATGGAATTTGATCATGATCTAGAAAACATGCACACCAAAGAAATGGTCATATTTCTCCTATATGTTCTCATATTTTGCAAACTTGATATTTTTTTTGTTAAGATTTTACAATTTAATGAAGAAGCCTTCTTCTTCAGAATTCATGCTCGCCGTCGAATGCTTCTCCTACATGAGTTTGTGTGAGCAGTTGTACATGAGCTACAAAGTCCCCACTGTGAGGCCCTGAGTGGAGATGAATCACATGCACGGAGAAGACGTCCATTACTTTCTTTTGATTGGTCGTTAGTAATATCATCTTCTCTGTACACATGCTTCCCATCCAACAAAAATAACTTCTTCAGCTCCGCATAATGGACTCTCTAAGAAACGTGCAGAAGGGATCTCACCCAACCTGTATAGGTGGTCCAAAATGTGCCATCAACCCTTCTAGCACCACTGATGAAGAGTCCACTACCCTGGCATCGTCGTTTCCACCATCCTTTTTGAAGTCCTCTAGGAGAGTACGCAGCAAAAGCAACACAGGTTTAGCCTGCATAGTATAGATGTGGACTACTACCACAAAGTCAACTCTGTCAACGAATAGCATTGTTGTATTTGTAGCTAAGATGAGCAAGATAATTAAAGTATAAATAATATTTTTTTTCCTTTCTATACAAATCTTCATTATATGAGAGAAGACTTTGTCTATTCAACTATTTCATTCATTTGTGGCTGACACTCTTGAAGTTGACTTGAGTATTGTCTCATTATGCGTAAATCTATTTCATTGCTCTTAAAACCTCGTATTATGACGTTCACATCTCATTTGTTCCGTTTTTATACTAACCATTAGCTAATGGAGTTCGAAGAAAATATTAGAAAATAGTCATCTTTTTTTTCAAATTAAAAAGATGATAACCTCATCAAAACCCTTCGTATATATCTTCTCTCAGTTAGGCATGCTTTAATTCAATTTGTTACCACATAAAATTTATACTGATGTTTAGATAAAGGAACGCTTTTCGTGGGCTATGTTCTAAAAATAAACTTTTTTTTTATTACTCCTTCTACGAGAAATAACATTAATAAATATAACTAACTAACAATCTTATTGGCATTGTGTACTATGGACTTTCTAAGTCATAGATAGTCATTGTCAATGATGAAATGTGAACCATACTGCCATAGAAAATAGAATTTTCCTTGGAAGGTGTTTTGTGTATGGCGAATTGTAAGATACGAAATCATGAGGGAAATATTAAGGTAAGCATGGTTTGGGGAAGGGAAGAGAATTGATAAGGAATTAACCAAATTTTTTCTTATTTTCGTCCCTTTATAAAGGATGGGAAATTGTGAAGGAAAAACATTTCCTTAAAAAACTTATTTTTTCAATGTAAGGAACAAAACTTTCACAATGCTCTCCTAATTTTCCTTAGGATGTGCATGTAACAAACAAGTTTTTTAACAACTCCTCCACCCCCTTCCCATGCACATCAAACCAAAGAGTTATTTTTAATAACTTCTCTTCTCCTTTTTCCATTTCTTCTCATTCCATTTCTCCGTTCTCCTCCCCTTCCCCTATCCCATTCAATATTTTTCATCACATACCAAATTCAACATTCCCGATTATGATCCACATTTTATATTTTCTTCGTTGTCTTTTTATCATGTCTTCTTTACATCTGGGTACACGAGAACAATGAATGTCCTTTATGCATCCCAAATTTTTGTTGTTGTTTTTTATTATGTTGACAAAATTGGAAATTATCTTCATTTTCGAGCAACACATTAAAACATGTGGCTTATTATGACATCAGTCTCAATAAAATTTTCTAACATATCCTACCATAGTATTTAATCTGGATATATTTTGTGTCAAACGTGATATTGGATTTAGATGTGATTTTTTTAGAAGTACTCCTTTTCAACTTTTTGTCTATTTTTTTAAAATCAAATATTTCCTTAATATATTGTTCATTCATAGCATTGGGTGTTTTCCCCATGTCACATGTGATAAGAAGTTAGAAGTCTGTGGGATAGTTTCGTTCATTCCACCATGTATCCAGTATCTATTTACTCGTTATTCATTATAGTAGGGTAACAAGATAAAATTTATTGATATCATATAGCTTATATAAAAGTGATCATATTTATCTAACAATTCAACCTACTTTTGAAACTATTTGAATAAAAAAATTTAACAAGCCTTTTTTAGATTATACTATATGTGATTTTTTAACTACTCTAATAAAAAATTACTCAGGTTCAATGTTTTATGTTCATGCACACGTAATAAGAAAAAAATATTATTATAAAAATTGTTTGGCATCAAATCATTTAGATTGCATCACCCACCTCTCACATCAAATCCAACCATACCACTATGATAAGAAAACTATTCAGCTTATGTACTAAAAGAGGTTGAGATTCATGAACAAACTACTAATTTTTTTCTTTCAAGGAATACAAACCCAATAAGAATGTAACATTTTGAATATGTTACGTAAACTTATTTTTCTGTCTTTGACAGTTAATCCACTCATTTGTTTCTTCTTTCCACTCATTTTATCTTACACCTTAATTGATTTTCTCTCACCAATCATATGTTCCTAACTATATGTTCTTTTCCATTCTAAAAAAAAAACTACAGATGTATATTACCATAAAAAGAGTACAATTGTTTTACTAATTATATTATTATTTGTTTCCAGATAATTCCAATTTATAACAAATCATGAAGTAGACATCCTCGTTAACTCTCTTTCCCTTCACGTTTGTGACCATTTTTTCATATTTGTTTGATTTTTATCTCTCATCTCTCCACTTTACTCATTGCCTAACCTTTTATATCCATTAATGGCGATAAACATTTGTGTCACCCATTTTTCATTATGGTGAAAACATTGTCTGAAACGTAATTTTCTCTATATGATCTTTTACTATCTCTCAATTAAGTGTGACATACAATAGCAATATCACTCTCTTTTCCTAACTTTTTCCTACTATAATATCAATATCAAATTTATTCCTAAATAATTTAGTCACATTTGTGGTTGTTATGGTCAATTTATTCACATTATGCTATTTTGAATGTATATCATGTATTTTACAATGTTTTCTTTTCTCAAATCCCATTTGGACTTTGCAAATGATATTTTTTCTGTAGATTAAATCAATCACATCTTGATATTATTGTTCATTACTTTGTAAATACATCTTCTAATACAATCAGAAATGTTAACTTATACATTCATTTGATGAATACAAATATGTATCAATATTTTATATTTATAGAGATATCTAATATAATTTTGGGTTAATCTCATTAAAATACATAACGTTCGCACATCTTTACAAATCTATCAGAACGTTTAGATAATTACCTGCATATCATCAATCATGTTATTTTATTTCATTTGTATCAAAAACTGACTTTGTCAAAAAAAGTCATCTATAAGCCATCGACGATTACAACCCTTGTGTTCCAGCCAGTTCGGGATTCGACCAACTACCAACTCTTTCTTCTCATCTCTTCCACACCCCTCCGGTCCGTGCCAAAATCCCCCAAATTTTCCTAGGTTAACGATGACACAGTTGGCAGCTCCGAAGAAAGCCTGGCGGTGGCTTAGAATGTCACAAGGGAAGTGGTCAACGACAAGGTCAATCGCAATCGCAGTAAAGTTGCAACAGACCTGTCTACCAATTTGATAGGCTCTATTTCTACCCAATTACGATTTGCTGGAGGCCACGAGAAAGCAAAGTTATGTTTTGTTTCATCCCCTCTCACAAGCGAGTCATCTATTGGTTAGAGCATTATCTGCTTCCTAGTCGCTCCGGCACCGTGGTAACGAGTCTGGTGATGCCCCTCCGTGGACCGTGGCAATATAAGAAAGGGATGAAAGAGAATGGTCGTAGGTTCCTCTCTCTATCCTTCCTTCCTTGACTAAACAAACTAGGTATATGCGTGAGCTGGCGTGGGAGTCATCACAGGGGAATCAGAGGTCATGGTCATGATTTAAGCCTGTAATGGACGGGCAACAAAGAAGAGTTAAGTGCAGCTAGTTGGATAATCCATGCACGCACCTGCTACAGATATGGGTTTGAGAGCTAATCAACCAGCTCCATCAGGACCTAGGAGTGGTAGCAGCTAGGGTTACTCGGTATTGTCCGAAGAGGGTATACAAAAATGACGGTCCGAGCATTTTCAGGTAAGGCTCAGCCAAGTGCCAAGTACCACTCGTAGCTGCAGTGATTCTGCTGCTTAAACCTGAAGAAAACTCGATTCCTGATCTCCTTCCCACCAACACCGCCAAAGCTGAAGTGAAAGCATCTATGTTTCCCAGCACTTGGCAACGAGTTCCTCACACCAACGACGCGTTGCATACTTTCAGAAAAATTCTGATGGGTATGCGAACAGAGTTAGATTTTGATACATGTGAAAAATATAAAAGGTTTTTATGATATGTATGTAATTCTTAAAACATTATGATAGATTTGTTAATATATGCAAATGGTATTTTTTGTGAATTTTTAATGTGTACACGTGCGTGTACACGTGCGTGTACACGTGTATATTTACTAGTATACTAAAAAAAGCCTGATTAACTCCTATATAATTATAGGAGGCATCTTATAGTAAAGGCGTCCTAAGTTTGACAAACACTTGCATGGTTTCATTTATTACAACTCGGTCTAGCTCCGTGTCCCTAATCCACGCAGTTAGACATTTGAAACAGACGTTGTGGCGGGGGCATCGTCCTATGCTGCTGCATCTCTTTCGGCTTCGCCCAGCCGTATCAAAGAATGGATTAAACATGCCTTTAAGTCTGACAAACATTCATGCATGGCTAGCTTCATCCACTATTGCTCAATTTTAACTCCAATTTTCTAATCCACAGATGATCGATCCTATGCATTCAATCTGCATAGTGACTCCTAGGCAAAAAGCAACCCAACTTTTCTTAAAGTCGACAGGCGCGACGGTCGATTACTGTTCCATGTCTGAATGATTGAAGTGCCTTCGTTTCCTTTTCTTCTCTAGGTGTTAATCCAGTACGGGGCCTCTATCTGGCTGTCTGGCTGTACAACGGCGAATGTGCTGAAGCACAAATCTGCATGCTTTCTGCACCGTGGCTTCTTCCCATGTTAGGGTTGCGGATAAACTGAGCTTTATGTGTTTGCAGAATTGCTTTTGCATCTGACCCAGATCAGAGGGCGACAACGGGTAATATGGGGAGCGATGTTGATATCCTGTTTGTTACTGTGTGAAGAAAGGCCGTTTCCATCTTAAATACCCCTTCTTTTGTCTTCTGGATCCCTGCCAAATGACACCCGGAAAGCTTTCTTTCGCCTTTTCCTTTTCATGAAACTGCTTGGTTGTCACTTGTGCACATCGAAATGATCGAATGATAGACTGACTAGTTGGCTAAACTGCCATTCATGTGCTAGCTGGGACCCGAGCTGAAGACGCGCCGGAGCACCCATTCCAATCAACAATTACAAATGCCACGTTCTCCTCCTTCACTTGGGATGGCCTGCTTAATCACCCTGTTGCCGGAAGCAAGTCTCGCGGACACGCCCGTGAGAGGCGGGATGAATCTAACCTCTCTCCTTAAAAAAAAAAGTCTCGTGGACACGCCACCGCGCCCGCCGTTGTGTCACTCTCTTATGTATGGCTGATGGACCGAGCATGGACTGGAGTTGAAGTTGAGCTCAAACTCCGATTAGATGATATGCTATCTGGGTTTGATAGAGGTACTTAAGCTCTGACTGGTCAATTCGTATAACTAGTCCGGATAACTTATAATCTGGAGTTTTTTATGATTGGTTTTACGTAAATATTTGAGCTTGAGTTATCTGATTTCTTGAGAGTTACATACTTACATGTAAAACACAATTCTTGAGTTTCACATTAAAATAGTTGAAAATAACTTTCAGAGTAACCAACACCAGTTCACTTCATGTACAATTATATTCTTCATTCTTCATAATGACACATAAAAAATGTTATGACTAGAAATATTAGCGGTGTGAATAATTTTTATTTTCAAAATTACAACATAATAAAATATAATTAAACGATATAAAATGTTTTACACCATTACCACCATTGTTAGTGTGATTTTACATAATTACTTTTTAAATCTTTGTGTTTGAGCAAACAATAATTAAATATAATGATGCACTCAAATATACTAAAAATTAATATTGTGTTTTGTGTTAAACAATGTTGAATCAACACTTATATTTATAAATATATAAAATCATAGATATTACTACAATACTTTGTACATACAAGTGAAACAACAATATTGTGATGTGATTTTGAACATAATATGTTTATTATATTTATAATTGTATAGCATTAATACATTTCTTAAAAAGTCTTACTATAATCGCTTGTTGAGGTTATTATCATTGAGAAAATATTATAGTTATCAATGGATATAATTACTTTACGTCTTTGATGTCTTTATTTATTATATATTACACGGTATAAATCGATAACATTTTATACGATTTAATTACATATTTACTCTTACAACAAACCAGTTACATGGAAGTGAATGAAACTTAAGCTCCAAAAATTGAATTATAATTTCTAAAAAAATTAATTTCACATAATTTTTGAATTACACTAAACCAATTGGAGCCATACAGTTGGGCTTGATTTTGTCCTGGTCGGCATTAGTCTAGAGGTTTTAGATCACAAAGTACAAACGCCTACCTCTAAAGGCTAGTTTGATTGGATACACCAGGGCTATAATGTGTTAAATGGCAATGTAAATTCTATAAAGTCAAAATTAGTCATTCAAATTGTGACGTCTCCAGATTTTTTAAAACTTAATCTGATGTGTGGCGTCTAAATTGAAACCTTCACCTCAGTGATAATCCCAATTTAAACACCACACACTAGGCTAAGAAGAAGAAAATCATGAGAAGTCAGAAGAAAATAATCAGTAGCACATGCACATGAACAATAATAAAAGCATACAACACATGTTCACCATTCAACATATAATTACATAATGAATTGTTACAACATTTGATATTACATATTGAACATCAAATTTCTACATATATATGTACTACCACTAAACAACATGATCTTAAGACAACATGTCCACCGGTACATCAGCTCACCATACAACTCACACTATCTTGGTTCTTCAAGATCATATGTCTACAAATCTAAACAAATGATTACATGTGGTACACATCAACACAATATTCAAGAATATTTTACTGAGTACGCCTACGTGTCTTTTTATATACCTCTCATTACTAAGACTTGGTAATAAGATAAAATTAGAACTTTGCAGTAATAAATAAAAATAAGAAAAATATATACTTACACAAAGATGTTCATTAACAAAAGAGAACACATATTTTAAGCTCATTATCCATTATATCATCCATGCATTTACTACCTGAGAGTTTAATGCATTAAGGCCTTTATGATCCACTACCAAAGAGTTTGAGATCACTTCCAAGTACTTTACTACCAAAGAATTGAAATACTTTACTTTCTAGCACTTTACTACTAAAGAGTTGAACTACTTAGATATAATAAAACATGTATATTATGTTTCATGTGTTCATAGAAATACATATGAAAATTCATGCAATATATCATACAAGAACAATCATTTCATCCAATATCATATGCCAAGTATTTTACTACACATATAACACAAGCATATTGTATAATAAGCTAAGTAAGATGTAATGATGTACCTTGATCACATAGATAATCTAAACCACATTCCTGATGTCAACTATATCCTTATCATCCCTGATCAAAACAAGACCATGTATAGTCATCAGATTCCCATCATCATTAACCCTAGTAAGGTCCATTTTAGGGTTTAGCTTTGTTATTAGGATATTCTCATAATTACTTGTATTCTTGTCTTGGAGTCATCTTACAGATTCCATATTCTATATTATAGTTTATTTACTGATAATTTTGTTTCACATTATTATGTGAACATATTAACCATAGGTTACATGTATTAACCTAAATTAGGGTTTTAAACCATGTATTAAGGGTCAACTTCATATAGCATGGATTTCGTGTATAAAATTGATCTCAGATTTACATATTATCTTTCAGTTACTAATATGAGGGTGTTTTATGAATTCTATCATTTATTGATCATAAATGCGTTTTCTACATTTTATATAGGATTATTAGCCCTAGATAGACATTTGAAGCAAATTACATGATTTTATGCATCAACATCATAATCACTGACCTTAAATGGATTATAAACATGAATATGGATTTACTAATATTTTATCACAATTTTAGACCATCGTTTGATATTTATTATCCATAAAATAAGTGTATAACAGTTTACATGATATCACTATGATTTAAGCATAAAAAAGAATGATATGATGGTTCCATGTTGTTCTACATATTATTCTAAACATTTTGATATATTATTTGTAATTTTCTAATAAACAAGCTATTTTATATGATTTATTGAAAATATGGGAATTTTACCTTTTTGGGCCAGTGAGGTTCTGCCACGTGGCCACTTAAGGGCGAGCGGTTCCTAGTTTGGTCGCTTCAGCCAGTGGTTTGTTCTGGGATTTAGTCAGCCCATTTTTTATCTAAAAGAACTAAACCGTCACTAACTCCTTTCTCTCCGGCCTCGTGTCTTCTCGCGATCTCCCATCTGCGAGCTGTGCCCGCGAGCGGGGCTTCCTTCTGCCCAAGCCGCAACTGCGGGGATGTTCTCCGATGAGAAATTTGCTGCAGATGTCACCTGGTTCATCGGGGATCTTGAATCGGTCCACCTCACCGACTAGGAGACGGATGGTCCGCTCCTCTTTCTCTTCTCACCCTTGCCCGACAACGCCCACATGTCTTCTATTCTGTTTCTGGAACCAACGCTGCCTCCGCAAGGCTGGGCCACTACGAGTACTCGACCTTTAACAATCGAGTGACTGCTCCACTCCTCAAGTCACTCCTTCTTAGCTACTGCATGCTTGGTTTTGGCAGCAAAGCTCCTTCTCTGGATCATGATCCCTGATCGCCCTTTACGCGAGCATGCGCATATGGTGGCCATATTTGGAATCGATGGCGATTGGTGTCTCCAAGGTTGCTCCTCTCATCCCTCATGTTCTCATGCTCACTACTTGGGTGGTGGTGGAACCGTTACTCCTCAAGCCTACCACCATTAGATTAGGAGGAGGGCTCCTCCTACAAGGTTCATCTCGACCAAGGGCTCCGCCTGCTCCTTGTCATGTATTGATGCTTCCCTCTACATCTAAACTGACACAAACACCATCGTGGGGTGTAGGCCCTTCTCTTCCACACTTCTGCCTGTGACTTGCATGAGGGGTCTGAAGATCGGTCGGTAGTTCTCTGTATGGCTAAAGACAACCACCCAGTCGTCCTCACATTCCTCAAACCATGATCACGTCGTGCAATGGTGGGGTGGTTAGAACGCTAAAAGGCTTTGCTGCCTTGTCTAACTAGCAAGGAGGACACAATCTCTTGAACCTCCAATCTGCCCATCCAAGGCTTGCTGAGATTCTACATTTGCAATCAGAGGACTATGCATCTGTTGCACAGATTCATGGATAGTTCTATCCGTCTGGTATAACCTTAGCTAAGAACTATTTCTTCCATAATCATACGACTAAAGTCCTCAAGTATATCATCATGTATGTCTCTCCAAATTCAATCTCTTATAACTTCTTCTAGGAACACCCAAACTTTATGAAATTTTAACCATAGTTTTACTACAACTCAAGCTACATTCCTTTCCATTTTTGTGCCAAAACTCCACTATTTGACTTGTTAATTAAATAACTCAAAGGGACATAAAATTAGGGATATCACTCATGATGTTAACATCAAACTTTTGTTAAATTAAGTGGAGTAATCTACTCCAGGGACTATCATTATGTCATGTCAATATGTAAACCCAAGAAAGATTATTTACATCACCACATACAAAATATAGACTTTGTTTGATTATTCCGTAACGAATCCATGATCCAATCATTGAATTGGTAATCAACCACCTCAAAAGTCAACTCTATCACATCCTACACACCTTAAAAGAAATTTCATCCTCAAAATTAAGATAAAAACTAGTCTTTCACATCATATACATCTTAAAAGAAAATTTTCATCCTCAAAATTAAGCCATCCTCTTTTTCCAAGGAAGAACCAAATGGTCTTCATCCATATGTAGCACACCACTCTATGTGCAACATATCCAAAAAAAAGCTCCATAATCATATCCAAACCACTATTAGGAGGTTTTAAAACATCTTAGGGTGAAACACCCCTTCATAAAAGATTAAAACAATGACTTAGAAACTCTAGTCATGCATTGACATATCTCATATATTAGGGTTGCATCCTTATCTTTACCCATATGTTAGGGTTCCCACATCATATTACCATGTTCTACATGAGTTAACTAAAGTTATCCCATTATATCAAGGTGTCATAAACATTTAATCGAGCTAATTGTTAGAACATGTTCAACATTAACATATGCCTTTTAGGAGGGAGTTAACTATAGTTAACCCACTTAATCCATCTAGATCATATCAAGGTATCATAATCATTATGTTGTGCTAACTGCAAACTTTATTTTTCATCTTTATTAAGCAATAAGATTAACACCTCATGTAACATATTTCATTCATATGATCTTATTTCATTATTCATAATAATTTGCAACATTTACTAGTGATTTCATCACAAGATTAGTCAATAATATCAGATTATAATCATTATTCATGTATATGGTTAACCATTTATGCATTGACATCTATTAAACCATCTCTAGTTTCCATCATATCATGTCTATATATCACGTATCGAGATCAGATAACATCCTTACATATATTATATCATGGTTGTGCTAAACAAACTTATGTGAGTGGCTTGTTAAACATATATAAAAACATCATCTAGTTCAATTGAGGTTCTCCTAACCCATATCATTAGGGTAGTTCCATGCTCAGTCTCTCTAAGCTAACTCAACTCTATGAGTATCTTATATGCATATACTTTATCTTTCCTCTCTTAGTCTAGGGTTGTTGGATTACCTCACTGGCACTAGTGATAGCCTTACAAGATCTAGCCACATAAGCAACAAACCAAACACATGATGTGACATTCTCTTTATAGGTCTCTACCCATGATTTACTATTTCCCAATTCTCTCTATTATATACACCACTAGAGTCCTATGAGGAACCACCAACCCGAGTATGAGGCTTTCACAGAAACTAAAACATAGTTACCTCCTCCAGGGTATTGGGACTCTCTCTCCCTCACCCAGATAGTAGGTAGTCATATATCCTTATTCACATATGCATACATAAATAGCCTCTCTCTGACTCTAGTATTTGGTCTTCCCAAGGACATCTAGGATTCAACGAGACTACATGAATCATGCATAACACAACTCAACTCAATCACTCATGAGTATTCTAGCTTAGGACATGTCATAACACACATTTCTTATAATTCTCATATTTTAGAGTTTAGGTTCTCTAACCTTCTCCCTCTGGGTCTCACTCTCTCTGGAGTTAACCCTGAAACTCATCCTAACACTAGAGGTCATCCCTTGTAAAAGATCTTGAGGCTCATGCTGACCCCAAACCTTGTCTTAACATAACTTATCATATCTCATGGAAACATACATACTTGCATCATCAAAACTTATCTCAAATCCTAAAATCTAAACTTTCGTCCTCAAAGATGAATATATATCATCATAAACCATCTTATATCATGTATATAAGACTTATGGCGTGCTTCTTATCAAGGATACACACTAGCCAACTAAAGGTGGCTAGATGCAACCCTAAGGGACTCAAACACACGTGATCTCTCAAAATTTATAATAACCCTAATAGGAGTCAATCACAACACTAAATAGGTCATCCGCAAGCACACGAGGTACTATTATAGTATAGGTGATAGGTAAGAGTAGGGGTCGATCCTCAAGGACAGAGGGGGTACTAGAGCTAGGTTAGCATTGGCTACGTTCCTAACATGGAGACTAGGGTTGAATGGTTTAAAAGGGGTTGTTTGATTGTCAAGCTAAGTGAACAAGCAACTAAAGACAATATGAAATTGAAGTTATCACAAGCCCTAAATTATCCTAAGCAAGCAAGTCTACGAAACTAGATTAAGCAATTATCTGAATAAGAGCAAGGGCTAGCTACACTACACTAGTAGAGCAATTAGCAACTAAGAGCTAAGTTAACCACTAGAGAGAGCAAGAACCAAAGTTAACTCTAAAGAGTAAGACTAGGCAATTAACTAGATTGAACAAAAGCAACTGAACTAGATTAGCATGAACAAGCTAAGAAGGCAAGATAGGTTTTAAACAATGAATTAGGTAGGTGGGTTGGTTGGGAATGTGCTTTGATATTAGTTGGGGGATGTCAAAAAATCATGCAATTATCACAATTCAATCTAGATTACCAAACTAAACAACAAGGCAAGTGCTACTAGAATGTACCCTATACTACTAGTTGGAGAACTAGGGTTAGGTGTAATTCTAGTAGGACTTATCAAGACTAGGTTTCTAGGGTAAGTGGTACTAGGGAAATTGATAGCCAAGGGTAGAAATGGGAGTAGAGATGAGGTTTTTTTTCACCTCATGCCACTAGCTATCTAGCCTTTCAAAAGCTCCTGGAAATTGTACTAATCACACTTACACTAACCACTTAGATCTCACACTTACTTGTAAAAGGAGGGATGTGTATGTAGGAGCAAAGGGGGCTAGCTAGGGATCTACTATTTGGACCTAGGAGCCATTCCTATGATTGCTACATACACTCCAATTCCCCGTAGAAGCTAAGCATCATCAAACATCTCAAAGCAAACAATCCATGTTAAAAGCATAAATCACATGCAATAAAATAGGAAATGAGATAGAAGCAAGAGACAATCATCATAGATAGAAATCATGCTCATTACAAGTTATTTTCCCCCAACATGGTATCAAAGTCACATTTTTACCCCAAACAACCCACCACTAGGGGCTTAGCTAGACATGATCAAAGAAATAGCAAAAGAAAGGGGAAGAAGGGGATAGAACTCCATGAAGCTTGAAGTAGATATTCCTTATTCTTCATCTCCTAGCATCTTGGGGATGTCCTTCCTCCTCTAATGGTGCATATGGGCATGAGAATATGGGGAATTACGGAAGAAAACCTAGAAAACTAGGTTTCCAAGGTGGAAATGGTGGGTGGAGAGCATAAATACAAGTAGGATGCAATGAATGCTCAAGGAGTGGATAGAGGGGAGTAATGGAATCTAGGGGGCCCCAACCACCACCTATGTATATATAGGTGGTGGGGAAGCACTAGGGTAAGTAGGGGTAGAATAGGAAAAGTAGTGTAAAAAATGGGTAGGGTTAGTTGGTCACCACGACCGTGTTGATGTGCCAGGACCGTGGTGGGGGTAGCATGGAACGATCGTGGGGATGTCGACACGGTCAAGGTGTGAAATGGAGTGAAAACGCTAAGTATATGTGGTGGCAACGACCGTGGCGGGGTGCTAAGGTCGTGTTGGGTATGTGGCACCACGGTCTTGTTGAGGTACCATAGCCATTTTGGAGGAGGAGGTCATGAGCGTGGGGAGAACCATGGGTGAGGTGGTCTTTAAGGGCCACAGCCGTGGTGAGTGGCCACGACTGTGGTCATCCAAGCACAAAATGCATGGCTTCCCTGTTGGTTTTGGAGGACTTGGTGCATAATTACAACGGCCATTGCGGGAGGCCACGACCGTTTTGTCTTCTACTGGCCATGGCCATGCTGATGGCCACGGTCGTGGTGTCTTCAATGGGCCACGACCATGGTGCATTTGGTGCAAAAATTCTGACTTCCCTGTTGATTCTTCACAATAATTCACATGACCGTGGGGGATGCCCACGGCCGTGTTGGGGTTTTCAATGGCTAAATGAACTTCAATCTTCATCATCAATGGACTTCTTTACTTGATGTCGAATCTTGGCCATTAAGGGTAGGTTGAAGGATCTTTGGGGCCTTCTTTGAACCCCTCCATGAGTGGAGGAACCCTAGAACTCCTTCCTTCTCTATCATCCATCCAAAGCATGGTCTAAGTACCTGAAAATAATGCAAAGAACGTCCATAAGTGCATTTGATAGTAATACTCATATTAGGGGATTTAACTTGCATTCTACTATGTTTAGATGTGAATAAAGTACAAAATGGCACAAGATGGAGCCCTAAACTAGGGCTGCATCAAATTGGACCATAAACTAATCTTGTTTCATCTATTCCATCTATCACATGTTCTAACAAGGCTCTAGACATCTAATATAGAACTACTCTCCCTTCTAGACTGATGTCATTCACTTTCACTTAGGTTGCATGATCACCTCCTACTTGTACATGTGTGGGGACACATTTTTGTAATACCTATATATAATAAAATATTATATAGTTTTTCTTTGATAAAACAAGTGTTAGAAAAAACTATTGAGTCTAGATTTGATTGAAATAAAAAACCAAATCCAGAAAATGAGTGTCCCATACATAGTAGAGAGTACAATGTCATGAACACTAGTGAAAAGGGTGAGAACATGGTGTAGACTAGCGTAGCTACTCTAGACAATGAGCGCCATATATCTAGGGTTTCTCTTCCCTCGATGCACATCATTTCTAAATAATGTAACATCCCATACTGCCACATTATAAGGAAATAATGTCATCTTAGGATTTGCTACAAAACAAGCACTAGTCTAGACCTAGTTCTCAGACATCTAGGTGCTAACCTAGAGGCCAGGTCAAATCTAGTCTCTAAAAGACGACTAATCTAACCCTAAGGATTTTTAAAGTTCAAGGTTCTTTAGGTTTGAGTTGTATATTAAGAAAATGTCAGGCTTTACTATTGTTCATGCTCTGATACCACCTGTGACGTCCCCAGATTTTCTAAAACTTATTCTGATGTGTGACGTCTAAATTGAAACTCTCACCTCAGCAAGAATCCCAATTTAAACACCACACACTAGGCTAAGAAGAAGAAAATCAGGAGAAGTTAGAAGGAAACAATAAGTAACACATGCACATGAACAATAATAAAACCATACAACACATGTTCATCATTCAACATATAATTACATAATGAATTGTTACACCATTTGATATTACATATTAAACAACAAACCTCTACATATACATGTATTACCACTAAACAACAAGATCTTAAGACAATAGGCTCACCTGTACATCAGCTCGCCATACAACTCACACTATCCTGGTTCTTTAAGATCATATGTCCACAAACCTAAACAAAAGATTACATGTGATACATGTTGAGTACACCTACATGTCTTTTTATATACCTCTCATTACTAAGACTTGGCAATAAGATAAAACTAGAACTTGACAGTAATAAACAAAAATAACAAAAACATACACTTTCATAAAGTTGTTCATTAACAAAAGAGAACACATATTTTAAGCTCATTTTCCATTATATCATCCATGCATTTACTACCTGAGAGTTAACTACATTAATACCTTTATGACCTACTACCACAAAGTTTGAGATCATTGTACATGTGATCTACTACCATAGAGTTTGAGATCACTTCCGAGTACTTTAGTACCAAAGAGTTGAAGTACTATACTTTCCAGCACTTTACTACCAAAGAGTTGAAGTGTTTAGATATAATGGAACATATATATTATGTTTCATGTGTTCATAGCAATAAGTTTGAAAAATCATGCAACATATCATTCAAGAAAAATCATTTCATCCGATATCATATGCCAAGTATTTTACTGCACATATAACACAAGCATATTGTATAATAAGCCAAGTAAGAGGTAATGGTGTACCTTGATCACAAAGATAATCTAAACCACATTCATGATGTCAACTATATCCTTGTCATCCCTGATCAAGACAAGACCATGTACTATCATCAGATTCCCATCATCATTAACCCTAGTTATGTCCATTTTAGGGTTTAGCTTTATCATTTGGATATTCTCATACTTACTTGTATTCTTGTCTTGGAGTCATCTTACTGATGTCATATTCTATATTATAATTCATTTAATGATAATTTTGTTTCACATTATTATGTGAACATATTAACCATAGGTTACATGCATTAACCTAAATTGGGGTTTTAAACCATGTATATGGGTCAACTTCATAACACATGGATTTTTTGTATCAAAATTGATCTCAGATTTACATATTATCTTCCAATTATTGATATTAGGGTGTTTTGTGAATTCCATCATTTATTGATCATAAATGCATTTTCTACATTTTATATAGGGTTATTAGCCCTAGATAGACAATCTAAGAAAATTACATGATTTCATGCATCAACATCATTATCACTGACCTTAAATGCATTGTAAACATGAATATGGATTTACTAACATTCTATCACAATTTTAGACCATCATTTGATATTTATTATCCATAAAACAAGTGTATAACATTTTACATGATTTTACTATGATTTAAGCATAAAAAGGCTGATATGATGGTTCCATGTTGTTCTACTCATTTTTTTGATATATTATTTGTAATTTTCTAATAAATGGGCTATTTTCTATGATTTATTGAAAATCTAGGAATTTATCTTTTTCGGCCCATGATGTTCTGCCACGTGGCCACTTAAGGGCGAGAGGTTCCTTGTTTGGTCTGCTTGAGCTGACAGTTTGTTCTAGGATTTATTCGACCCACTTATGGTATGAAAGAACCGAAACATCACTGACTCCTTTCCCTCTGTCCTTGTGTCTTCTTACGATCTCCCATCCGCAAGTTGTGACCACTAGCGGGGCTTCCTTCTGCCCAAGCCGCAACTGTGGGGATATTGTATGACGATCAGTTTGCTGCGGATGTCACCTGGTTCATTGAGAATCTTGAACCGGTTTTCCTGGATGACTAGGAGACAGACGATCTACTCCCCTTTCTCTTCTCACCCTCGCCTAACGACGCCCGTAGGTATCCTGTTCCATTTCTAGAACCAACGCCGACTCCGCAAGGCTGGGCCACGATGAGTACTCGACCTCTGACAATTTAGTGACTGCTCCACTCCTCAACTCATTCCTTCTCAGTTACTACATCCTTAGCTCTGAAAGTAGAGATCCTTCTCTAGATCGTGATCCCTAATTGCGCTTTACGTGAGCATGCGCCTGCAGCGGCCATGTTCAGAATCGATGGTGATGGGTGTCTCCAGGGTTTCTCCTCTCATCCCTCACGTTCTCATGCTCGCTACTTGGGCAGCGGTGGAACCATTACTCCTCAAGCCTACTACCGGCAGATTAGGAGGAGGGATCCCCCTCCAAGGTCCATCTCGACTAAGGGCTCAACATGCTCCTTGTCATGTATTGATTCTTCCCTCTACATCTAAATCAACACATACACCATCGTGGGGTGAAGGCCCTTCTCTTCCACACTTCCGCCTGGGACTTGCATGAGGGGTCTAAAGATCGGTCTGTAGTTCTCTGTAAGGCTAAATACAACAACCCATTCATCCTCACACTTCGCACACCACGATCACATCGTGCAATGGTGGAGCGGTCAAAGCGCTAAAAGGCTTTGATGCCTTGTCTAACTAGGAAGGAGGGCACGATATTTTGAACGTCTAATCTTCCCATCTAAGGGTTGCTGAGGTTCCACATTTGCAATCCAAGGCCTATGGACACAAGCATATTTTATAATAAGACAAGCAAGAGGTAATGGCGTACCTTGATCAAGAGAAACCTAATCATCACATATTCCTCATGTCAACTCTAACCTTGGTCAACCTTGATTAAGATAAGATCATATGCTATCGTCAGGTTCTCATCATCTTGCATATCATCTTAACCCTAGTTGTGTTCATCAGGGTTTATCCTATCTCATTAGGATATGCGCGTCATTACTTGCATTCCTTTCTTATAATTATCATACTGATATCATTTTCTAGATTATGATTCATTATCTGAACATTATCTTCCATAGAATTTTTGTGCACATTAAATAACCCTAGGTTACACCATTAACCAATATTAGGGTTTAAAACCATGTATTAAAGGTCAGCTTCATATAAAATGAATTATGAGTATCATCCTGATCTCATATTTAAATATAAGGTTCCAGATACTAATATGAGCTTACTCTGTGAATTTCATCATTTATTGAGCATGTGTGCATTTATTGCATTTTATTAGGGTTATTAGCCCTACTTAGACATATTAAGAAAATTACATGATTTTGTACATCATCATGACCATATCTGACATTAGGTGCACTATAAACATAATCACGAATCTACTGACATTTTATCATGATTTTAGGCCATTGTTTGATATTTATTATCCATAAAAATAAGCATTTCACAACTAATAAGATATCACTGATATGCATGCATTAAAAGCCTGATATTATACTTCCATCTTATTCTACGCATTTTTCTGAACATTTTGGTATATTATATGTATTTTTCTGATGCTCAAGCTAATTACTACGATTTAATGAAGAATTGCATATTTCTGGGAATATTACCTTATTCGTCCAATCGCAGGACGCCACGTGTCCTCTAGGGTTGTGGCCCCTTTATTGTGATGCGGCCGGTCCTTCTCCTGGTTTGTACTGGGCTGGCCGATTCTGGGCTGACTTGAGCTGGTTCAGACCGGTTCAAGTATTGGATCACCCTCTCTCCTCATATGTTCCTCATTCGCGAGTCCCTAGCAGGGCTCTGTCTCTCCTGCTACGCGTGGGCACCGCCATGAGCTCTGGTTCCGGTGAGGAATCTGCAAGGCGTAGGCACTCATTGTCTTCTTCTTTGGCCTCCAGACGCTCTGACGTCCCCAGCTAGACATCCACGGCTACTCAGAAGCTCCCCTTAGCCCTTGGGTCTCCATCCCCGTGAGCTCGGCGCCGCCTGGTCCAGGCACAGCGGAGCAAAAGGGGAAAAATGCCCCAGCTCCGCGAAGCTATGAAGTAAAGCCTCCAAGGCATTCACAAGACCTCTAGAAACTTGACCTCGGTGTCCCTTTGCAGTGTGATGCACTTCTCACACCTCTCCGAGCTCCACCTTCTGCTCCGGCAAGGTGACCTTCGACCACCAAGAAAATCACCACGACAGTCCCTGGGAAAAGTGGGTTGGGTTCCTATGGACTCGAGCTTCCTTTTCCCCTCCTTCTCCTCCACCGAGCTGCCTTGTATCTCTGTTCTACATCCTCGGCCACTACCTGCTCTTGCGGTGGAGAGCCAATGGCAAAGGAGGGCTCGTTCTCCCTCTACCGTCGCCCAAAGGACTGACTTGAGGGGTCTGGATGTAGGTCTGGTCAAGGCGAAGAGAACTGCCCACTCCTCGTTCCTTCCCAGGCCACAAACACAAAGTGGGGATGCTTGGAACTCGGCATAGCGGACTGCTCCACGATCTCCTGATCGATCGGAGGTAGGGGGAGGTCCACACACCATCTAATCACCATTTAAGGGTCAGGGTTTGTTCTCTCGAGGATGGATCCGAGGCTATTTCAGTAGCCATCCCTGCCGCTAGATTGGGTATCTAGGGATAGGATCTAGCCACGCAGACCCGACTTAACTAAGGGACGCGTGACACCTATTATAATCAATAACTTAGGCTAATCAACACCAATAATGCACATTATTTTCCAAAATTCAAACCTAAATAACTCCCTCTAGGAACATCCAAATGCCACCAAAATTTAACCATATCTTCACCATACCTCAAGGTACAATCCATTCGATTTTGGTGCAAAAACTAAGATATTAGACTTGTCAATTAAATTCCTCAAGAAGGCATAAAATTATGGATCCAAAATATTGTATAAACCTCAACAACACTCCAAATTTATTAAAACATTTGGGATTCTCAAACAACTCAACATGTGTGACTTCACTTGTTTCATTGGACATTTAGGATTCTAAAAGTCCACTCCATCACATCCTACACACCTTAAAAGATATTCCGTCCTCAAAATTAAGCCAGAAAACCCACTTTGTCACAAAACACTAGAGCCACAACATCTCTCTCGAGGCTGTTGCAACGGGAAAACACGATTCGGTAGCTAATCGAAACGTGATCCAATTTACAAGCTAGAGTTCATATGTTAAACATAGCAATCATCCAACAAAAGTACCAAGCATAGAGCAGCATATAATTAAACGCTTCTAATTCCATTAACAGATAAAGGTCTGATTACATTGCATAAATAGAGAAGTAAATGACTGGAATAATAAAGATAAATGTTGCCTTCTTGATATAGAAGGATGACAGACTACAGCGGACCCTCCAGCCCGATACAACCGTGTCGGGCGGCACACCCTCTCGGGTGAAACGTCGTGACGAGTGGATTGTATGATGCGAGGAGCCTTGCCCGATGTGATCATGTCAGGCGACACCCTCTCAGGCGGCACGCCGTGAAGGGCGATGCGTATCGGGGTTCGGTATCGTGCTGGGCTAGAGTAATGCTTCTAGTATCGATCGCTTATGTAAGGTATCTATGTCGGCCGATATCACCCTACAGTGGTGCTCGGGATGACACAAAGTGAACCATTCCCTCCCTCTCAGGATGGGGAAGTCTCACCTAGAATCTCCCGTCACGAGCACTGAGGCTCGATACACTCGCTCTTGCAGCTTTTCTGAGAAGACTTGCACAGGGTTCCGACCTATTTCGACCTATCTTTTCGGCTTCCTGTAGCTTCTATTTATAGGCAGCGGTTGGGGAAGTTATGGTGCTCAGGGCACCACGTGTCCTTCTTTAGCTCTTATTATCGCGGAGTCGGTGGACGGCCAATATCAGTATCGCCCGGTACAAGGATGTCAGCTGTCGGTGGACGTAACGGACGGCGCCTGCCAGTGGGTGGCCTGTGTCGCGCGACAAGCTTGGGTTGTCGTGGCGAGCCTGGCTCCCTATCGGGTAGATAGGCATATCATCTGTTAGTCCCTTCTTGCGTGACATCCTCATGTCGCGCGTCTGTGTATTGCACTATCCTGCCGGGCAGTGTGCATATCGGCCGGCTGGAAGGCCGATGCAGGTGGAATCATGATTGTGGGTCGGGACGGCCTTATTGATGATAAATGAATCCAAAATGAAGGAAAACTATGCAAAAGATGGAAATATTGAGTTAAGAGCGTAGTGTGGCCAGTTATTGCAAAATACATATAAAAAGAGAGGAAAGCAGTTTAAAAGGGTAGTTTTGATAACAAAATAAAGGTCAAAACGTCACAAAATTTGGTGTTATCAGCTACCTGTGTGGTAGCGCCATGGGGGTAAGGATCTACCATATGAGAGAGGTGGTATCCATGTCCATTATAGGGACATCACAGAGATAGGGGATAGGTAAGGATTGAGTAGTATTTCTTAAAGCATAATCTTGGATGTTAAATGATATTTGGATGACTACATTGTTATTATAGTTGCATGATTATTGTTCCCCCCCCACATACCAGCTTCTTGCTTACCGACATTTTGTTTTTCGGAGGTTCAGGTACAAATGAAAAGAACAAACAACAAAGTGGCATATAATGAGAATCAACGTGCACAGGATTATTAGTTAGATTAGTATCTTCATGGATAGAAGTTTAGAAATTCCAATTTTTAAAAGGTACGCAAAGTTTTATTTTATACCAGTTTTCAGTTTAGTTGGTAAAATTTATTAATTTTTATTGATTATTTGTCGAACCTTTGATCTTGGTTATTGGTTAACGGCTCTGACCTTTCGGTCTCCCGTAATTGGGGGTTACGGGAGGCAGGGTCGTTACAATTGATATCAGAGCATATGTTCCTCATCTAATCATTAATAATTATTAAATTTTACAAATTCCATAGAACCGAGGGTGTTATTAGAGGATTGTCTGAAAGATTGATGTGTCTAGAAAAGGATCACGTCTGGGGGCTGGCAATATTTTCCTCCGCACCGCTAGTTGGAATACGAGGACTCTCAGATTGTGTGACTGCCTGGCCGATGTCTTAGGATATGACTCAAAATAAGATACCTTTAGGACTCTCTCATCTTGTTCATCCCTTCTCAACTCAAATTTTGTTAAGGACCGTAAGGATTAGGGTTTTTCTCCTCACCCTCGTGAAGTATGGGTAAGGTTAATAAGGTCTAAGGAATCCTCCACCAAATTAATGAAAATCATGTAAATAAGATGTCATGGACATAAGCTTAATAGAGTAAGCGTAAACTAAAGAATAGATACATGCTTAGGTCGTATGACACGAGTTGTCATTGCCTTTAGGAGAGACCTGAGGATAGACCTCCTTGTCAGGAGGATGAGTAGAGAGAGTTAGTCTTGGGGGTCGAGACCTCCATAAAAAGTTAGTCTTGGGGGTAGAGACCTCCATTAAAAGTAGAGACCTAGCACATCCTTTGAGGATGATGTTAACCCTAACCCTAATTAATCCAATCCTACTTCGCTTGTGCAGTACACTAGAAATTACAAATAGTGTAGAGATATGGAATTTCTTAGGTGATCGATGGTTTAATTGACACTTGTCCCGTTGTAGAAGTGAACTGGGGAACCCATAATTGTGATCATATCATCCAATGGAAATGTCTTCCTTTTAGTTTGGTGACATTGGTACATCATTCACTACTACATAGCTTATCCCAATGTCTCATAACCACACACTTGATTCAAACGTTGTGATATTACATATATGCATGCCATTTGTGTGGCAAAATGTAGAAGAAATCCAGCCCGATTATTCTGAAAGGACATGTATGTAGTTTTAGGATTTGTTGGTCTTGTGTATACCGAGTACCCTAAACTCATCATAATTAGGCTACGTGTCAAGTCCATTCAATCTAAACCAACATTTTTACTTGTTTTGTACACATGTCAAAATATGAACTAAGATGCAGTGTACTTCATCTTCGCATAGGGGTAGAAAATCTAAGATTAGGTACTATGGAACATTTTTTCTTTCTCATTTCAACCAATTGAACAACACTTCTTATTCTTCTCTCACCGTCGATCATGACTTATTTGTTTTTTTTCTTCAGAACATCTATCTGGTTGTTGTTGGGTTTTTTCAGAAAATTGTGCCACACTGAGTCGCCCCACCACTCCATTGTCAGGATTTGAAGTGCACGACAAGCCATCATTCAACAAGAGGGTTGATTCATCTCTATACCATTGTTTATTGAACGATGGATACCAATATTATTTTTCATTTACCCTTTTTTATCCCTCAACTTCTCTTCCTCACTCATGTTGCTAATGTACTACAACATTGATCTTACATGTGACTTCTCATTCCATCCTCTACTACTTCTCTTAGACATCTTCACAATGAGTGAAGCACATTCAAATAATTTATTCCACTATGATGATCGCATAACCTAAGTGGAAAGCATCACACAAGGAGAGGGATCCTTTTGAAGGATTAGATCTAATTGAGTAAGAGAGGGTTATTATTAGTCTACCATGAAACCATGTGGAGAAGGATTAGTGAGTTTTACATGTATAATTTTTCTTACTAGAAGATATATGTGCCAAAGGCTTATGATGATCCTCTTCTACATGTGCAATTCTATCATCTATGACTACTTTCATCGACTTTGAGGTGGCAGTCTCAAGAATTTGGAAGGGAAGAACCAGCTCAACGCAAATTAATAAAGACATATACCAAACTAATAAGCTTTCACTTCTACATTTTAGTTGTTTTTGGTCTTACATCTAACCAACTTATGTAGTCTATCTAATGGCTTTTGTATGCACAATCATCCAACAATCACTATACCACCTAACTATCCTTCCATTAGAACAACTTTGTAGTATTAGTTATAACAACTAACTAGCCTTCATGGGTGCAACTAACTAATTTTCATTGTCACAATCATCAAACATTTGAGTATACCAAGAAATAGTTACCATTGAACTAATAATCATCATTCGTGGGGACTAATAATCAGCTTTAGTTGACCTAATGGTCAGGATTCAACTGAAACTTTTGTAGAAATCATTCAATCATATAAACCATTATTATCATGAATGAGAATACATATCACTTCCTGGTGTATGTAGCAGTATCTTTACTATGCTTCTCGAGTGCATTCTAGCATTAATGTTTGTCTTACATCAATAAATACCTACGATTTCCACACAAACATTAATGACATATTATCTCACCTCTATTTTGTTTCATATAACTTAACCCTCCCACTGTTGCTTTACCCTCACACATCTTATGTTGCTCAACAAGTATTTGATTCTTGTCATTGTTACATTGGTTAGTGTGATTCTGCTTCATATTATCTATTTTCCCTTCAACATCCATCAATTTTCATCTCCACCAACTCCTACTAGAAAGCAAAATGGTGCAAAAGATGATTTAGATATGATAGAATGATTCTTCTAGAAGGAGATCATGGAGGCCATCAATTCCATAATACACTACATTCACAATGTCAAATCCTTCTTTGGTATCTAACCTTCCTCTTTGTATGGGTTTCTTGTGAGAAATGCATAGAACCTTACATGGCAGTGTGAGTTTGTACATTTATGTTGAGATTTTGTTAAATGTAATACATAATAATTTATTGCATATATATTTAAATATGGTTCTAAATTTTATGATGGCTACATCTAGGTCCATAGGAAGAAGACGATTGACCAAATAAGTACTGAACATGCAATTGAATGAGCAACTAACATTTGATTGACCAGCTAACCTACTTTGGGGTGATATTGAGCTTTTGAGTCTTTGGTGGATCATCATATGCACTAATAGTCAAATATTTTTTCCCTCTATTTTAGAATGCATACTCTAGTCCTATTTTGTTTTTCATTTGAATGCCAAACTAGTATTATCTAGTTGAATTCATTATTGTGTACCTACTCCAACCTACATTATTTTCCTTTGAATGACCAAATTCATACAATATGCATCGGTAACATTCAATTGAATTCTAAGAACAAGCATTTGATGTTGTAATTTTAAAGTAGTTATAAGTTCAAGAAAGATGGTGTTTTGAGTTTTTATATGAAAGAATCCAAAAATAATAACACTTTATCTTACAACTCAAGCATAAAATGTGATCTAATGAAAACTATATGAGGTGTTTTATATTGGACATTCAAATCTTTCTTATTCTATAAATGGTGTTTCAATACTCATAACACATGCTCTCCACTATTTTATTATTTGTGTTCCATTCTTCAAATACATACTCTATATTATTCCTATTTGTAGATTGTTTTATTCAATTGAATGTCCTACATCATATAGTATGTATCCAGTAACATCGTCCTCAGCTTGTAAGAACAAACTCGTTCTAAACTGCCTCTATCAAGTAGAAGTCTACTCAAGACAATGTGAAGCATCATTAAAATATTTGTTGTTGCAAGTGGAGTTGAGAATGTTGTATATGCTTACTATGAGCAGCTTCATTTTCCAGGCATTCAAATGCAGTTGTGCTCTTAGTTTTACACTTTCTCTATTCTCCATAAATTCATTCCATTCTTTATTGCTCTCATGATATTGATTGATTAGAATTTATTCCAATCTTGTTTTTTTATTAATTAAACATTATTGTTCATTATACTCCTACACCATTATTTAATTAATCATTTTTCATACTTCCTTACGCTCTTACTCTTATTCAATCAATCATGTTTCATTCTTCATTAAAGTTGTGCTCCATTATTTATTTAATCTTTCTTTGTTGATTATTACACTCCTACTCCATCATGCTAGGAAATAACTCAAGTTCCACTTTATAGCTACAAATTAGTTCAACTGGTCTAGATGCTACATCAAAAGATATATGTTTATGCAACCATAGTTTTGTGAAGGGTGTGTGTTAGTAGGGTCGGAGTTAGGGAAGTACATGACTAGTGGAGTTTCATCACACATACAATATAGTGTTACATCCATTTCATGTTCCATTAAATCCATTAAAGCCTATAATGAAGAGTGTACATGTCATGCTTTAATAGATAGATGGGAACAAAATGAAACACAAACTAGATGCTTCAAAATGAAGAGTGTACAATTTATTGCATGTAATACTCCCTAACACCTACCTTACTCATGTATATCCTTCAAAAGGGAACTGTTGGGGTAGGCAAATGTCTTTTGATGTAGCCATTTTCATAGTTGAATTGATTTCAAATTATACAATACGAACCGAATGTCATCATCCTTGGCTTGTAAGAACAAACTCAGCCTAAATTACATTCTTCATGTAGAAGTCCTATCAAGACATGTTGACATATAAAAAAAATTCTTACAAGTGAAGCAGTCAATGTTGTGTGTGATAACTATGAGAGACACATTTTCAAAGTCATTTAAATGCAATGCATTTTGACTAATCCATGCAATATGCATCCGGCTCCAATCTTCTTGTTGATCCTACTCATTGTTTATTCTACTATGTTCCATTCTTTGTTAGACTCCTGTGCCAACATTCTATCAATTATGTTCCATTTTCATTACACTTCATCGCCACTATTCATTTTGTCATGTTCCATTCTTCATTACACTCGTACTTCATAATAACACCCATTGTACAATATTCTTCATTACAATATTCATTCTTTTATTTTTGGTACATTCTCCATTACACTCTTTCTCTTGTACTTTGTCAATCATGTTCCATTCTTTACGTACTTTGTTGTTCTATAAATCTTGCTTGCTATTCCATAAATCCTTCTCCATTATTCCATCATATGTGTTCCATTCTTAACACCCATGACAACAATGTGCTAATTTTGTTTAACATATATTCCAAGACTATTTTTATTTATTTAGTAGTATCTCACATGCATGATAAGCGTGAATAGTATAAAAACCTTATGTTTAGAATTTCACATAAAACACATTAGTGGTACAACATTTATTCTAATCAGAAAGGGTTTCTACCAGGACTAAGTAGGAGAAAGGGTGTAGAGGAAACAACATAGATCATTAAAATATTCTGGATATGTGATATGTTTGCAATGATAAAGAATTTAGTATAAGTGATATCTTGATTGAACATTTTGAGCATGTATCTAAGCTTTATTTCATGTGTAGATGTAAAAAATATGAATAAGTAACTAACATTAATTGAAGAATTAACTAGGATATGAATTGAACAAATCACAAGATTTTTGTCAAACCACTAATCAGTCGATGTTGTCACAAGTGATTAGCATTTGATAATACTAACAAGTTGCAATTTATTGTTAGTATAAAATAGCATTATTCAAAACAATAACTAGACTTCATTGTAAGATAACCAATATTTGGTAAGAAGTTATTAGAAGCAATGTACAAGAGGTATTAGTGCTCAAATGATATCAAATGTAGCCTTGTTTACAATGAAGTAAAGGCAACAAGTATGTCTTCATTCTTGACCTACATACTAATATATGGTTGAACTACAAATCTAATTTAAGTGAACCATCTATCTGACCAACTACTGCTATAGACATGTAGTTAGTGACATCTAGTCCATTAATACAAGACCAACTATTCACAAAAAAAGTAAAATACTATTGTCGGAAGTGGATATAACTAACATGTATCTAGTGTGTATCTTTTGCATGTTTAATGTATCCAATAAGGCCCCACCAAACACTATGTGCCTTCTCATTTCATGTGCTACTTGAGTACCTATCAAAGTTAATAAATGATTTATTTTATGTAGAAACCCTATTTGGAAATGTTTTCATGGTGTTTTTATTTATTAATTATCCTATTCATTAGTATCACATATTTTGGGACTGGCCTTTGTTGCTCATCTTATAATAAAATTGATTTTCTCCTTTTTGCCCTATCGTCTTCTTATTTTTTCTAATATCTTCACATCTAGAGAAAAACCAAACAAGTGAAAACCCTATGATGTCCAGAATACTAAAAATGACAAATATAATGGAGGAAGCAAAGATTGTGGAGATGTGTTCCATTGAGGGAACAATTCTAACAAAGAAAGAAAGGGATATTTTACATATAGCGTGTAATCCTACTAAGATGCATTAGTAAGTTTTACATTAAATTTATTCTTATTTAAATTTTATAACTCTAGCGTGAACATTTCTACTATTCAATCAACCACTTCTTTATGGCTAACATAGACTCTATCATTACCATATTAGATAACTTAAATGCAACAACATGATCTATGATGAGGCAATAGACTCATTGTACACCTTCTTAATAAGATGGATCTTAATCGCACTAGAGGTAGGGTCAAAATAACTTTCCCTTACATTGGATAATTTGGTGAATAGTCTTCATCAGCAAGTTTCCTCACTTCTTTACCCCACATTTCGCATACTGAAGTGTTAATTTCTTATTTTGTTGACATTGACTTTCCCACATTGATGCACTAATTAATCATTTATTTGAAGCATGACACCATAATTCTCATGATACAAATTATGGTTTGTATTTTGAAGGAATATATGATTATAAGAAACATTTATGGCATACATTATTTGAATTCTTACTCCAACTTCTACTAGAAAAAATGTGAACACATAAGTATTACATAAATTTATCGTAATATTTATGTATAATAAGAATATTTATATTTATTGTAATATATGCTTCCCATGTGCATTTAATTTTTTTATCCATCCTTGAATTCCCCTATAGGAGTATATATGCCTAAAAAATGTACCATTCAAGAACAAATTTGATGATGGTCACCATGAATTGTGAATTATGTGATGTTTCTCATGAGGTTATGTCTTGAAGTCGTTAAGAAACATTTTCCCTAGTGCAAATGAATTTTGGAAGTTCTTGTGCTACCTATCCAAGTTGAATTTGATAATGATGGTGTGTTTCTATTGTTGAAGATTAAACACTAGAGAGGGTTGATTGTCGTTAAATATTGTCACACTTGGCCCTGTCCAAGGTATATTAGAAAATACATGAGGAATATGGTATCCCGACTTGTGAGGGTTGACCACAATTTACTAAGGGATTTAATCTTTGAAAGGACATGGTTTATGTAACTTTATATTTTTTTAAAAATTGTGTATGCACATAAGTATCTATAGAAGAAATTCACCACTTTTGTTTCATAAAAAATCTAGCATTATACTAAAAAAATGAGCATCATATGATGATCTACTCACCAACACTTGAGTTGGATCCGATTGAAAAATAATAGGATCTTTCCCAAAAAATTGGTTTATCGTGCCAAGGTTATTGATCATTCCTCCTATTGTTGGGCTATTCCATATGCATCCAATACTCTCATTATCCTTAGATTGACTAAAATCCATAGTTCACAAGCTTTTATTAAGGTGGCTTATTGTGACTTGAGCTCTTTTACTTCTCATGCCTCCATGAAACTTTTCATTGAACTTGGGTTTCTCACATTCTTCACCTCAAGATTGATTCTTAACCATATTCTTGAAGTATAACCTGACATTTCTTGACCTTGTTATTTGATAAGAAACATGTCCATGTACTAACAAGTGTGGTCCTCTCCCCTTGATGTTGATCTGATAAAGATTTTACCTTTGTCAATGAGATCAATACCATGTTGGGGAACCTTCTTGAGCATATCTTGGTAACACTCCCATGCTTCAAAATTAGAAATATTAGATAGTTGCTTGAAATTGTGTATCATTCCTACAAGTTGAGTCATCTTTTGGGGAGGAAAGTAATGCTCAAATGAAGTATCAATCATCTGGTCACAAGCTTCAAGATGTTTTTATCTCCAACCTATAATGCTTGGGCCCACTATCAAAGGCTTAGTAGAGTTTCAAGAATGATGTCTAGTGTAACGACCCCGACTCCCGGTAACCCCCAATTAAGGGAGACCCGAAGGTCAGAGTTGTTATTCAATTAACAGGATCAAAGGTTCGACAAATAATCAATAACAATTATGAAATTCTACTAACTAACTGGAATTTGGTATAAAATTAAAACTTTACTTACCTTTGAAAATGTTGGGAATCTATCTATCCAAGCTTGAATCCACTCTAACTAATCCTCCTTGCACTTTATGTTTTACTTTCACAATGTGTCACTTTACTGTTTGTTCTTTCAAATTTTGTTCCTAAAACACCGACAAACAAAACGTCGGTCAGTATATCGAAATGTACTGGTATGTGGGAACAACCAAAAGTTTGCACATATGGTTAACAATTTAATAATCACAATCAAATTATTTAACAAGCCACTTTACATTTTCAATGTGTCATTCTCCACCGCTTTTTCCCTAACCCTGGCATACCCCTCTCGGGTTTCTCTTTTGCCATTGACTTTAAGGCCACCTTCTCAATCCTGAGCTTGGTGCCTGGGAGTCACCTCTCATGGTGCTCCATAGTAATGCATCATAGACCACCTTCTCATTCCCGAGCTTGGTGTCTGGGGTCACCTCTCATGGTGCCCATCGGTCTACCCTTCTGGGCCTGACCTTTATGGCATCTTCCATTAGGGTGGCATGTAGGTGCGAGAATTCACATGTATATATAACTGTGATAACCATAGTGACTTTATAATTGCAGTATGAACATCCAAACAGTTTAGATTGCATTCAATGTGAAGAAACATCCGAGAATCCTTCGAGAAAACTAAAGCGGTTATTCATAATTAACCACATACCTTATCTGATGAGTTGAGTAGAAATATCCATGCACATAAGAATTCAAGCAAGCAAGCATTTTCAACAATATCCTGAAATAATAATGTAATTGCCTTTTTACTACTCATGTCATCAAGGTCTATTAAATCTAGCTCACTTCCTAGGGTTGAGTCCTCTTCTAGGACAACCAACTAGGTATAAAACCTCACAGCAGGTTACTTAAACCTCCTCAGGGTCTAAGGCATTCTTTATCTCATCCAGCAGGTAACCACTTATACCATGGTTACTAGAAGCATCGTCCTCTCTCTAGGGTTTGGTTCCTCTAAAGGCAACCAAGATATCATCAGTCTCCAGAAATCAAGCATAAGGCAACCACTATCATCCACGTAGGTCGCATCATCCTTAACTCCCCACTATTCCTCAAGTTTTGGGGTTTTAGACTTCCAACCTCCTTGTTGGGGTCTTGCTTCCTCTCTCTAGAGCTAAAACCACCTCCAACCATACCTACTAGAGGTCCCTTCTCCATGAAGGCTCGTATTCTCAAGCAAACCCCTATGTGGTTGAAGCCTATGCTCAACTCATGTTTGGCTCAAGATTATTCATATCCCTTTATGCTTATCTCATAAGCCATCCATCATGCCCTTCTGGCCAGGGTTTCATCCTACTACCGTACCACTGACGTACTCTGGGTGCATGCTATCCCCTACTTGCATAAGCCATAGGGTTTCTATAGGTCCTTCACTAACCTCATCAATGAAGGAGCTATCCTTCACTCTAACATGCCCGACCCTTTCCAGGGTTGGGTCGTCAAAGGTACTAGGTCATCTAACCTCTCCTAGCTCGTATGGCAAACCAAATGTATATCTATCCAAACACCCAGTCTACCATGACATCTAACTCATCATGTCATCTCTCTCTAACCTTCACTTAGGGTTAACATCATCCCCAAAGGATATGCTAGGTCTCTACCTTCAATGGAGGTCTCTACCTCCAAGACTAACTCTCTCTACTCATCCTCCTGACAAGGAGGTCTATCCTCAGGTCTCTCCTGAGGGCAATGACAACTCATGTCATCCGACCTAAGCATGTATCTATTCTTTGCGCTTTATCTATTAAGCTTATGTCCATGACATCTTATTTACATGCTTTTCATTAATTTGGTGGATGATTCCTTAGACCTTGTTATCTTTACCCATACCTCAAGAGGGTGAGGAGAAGAGGGAAAACCCTAATCCTTAAGGTCCTTAATAGAATTTGAGTTGCGAAGGGATGAACAAGATGAGAGAGTCCTAAAGGTATCTTATTTCGACTCATACCCTAAGACTTTGGCCAGGCAGTCATACAATCCGGGAGTCCTCGTATTCCGACTAGCGGTGCGGAGGAAAATCTTGCCAGCCCCCGGAAGTTATCCTTTTCTAGACACCTCAGTCTTTCGGGCACTCCTCTAATAACTCCCTCGGTTCTATGGAGTTTGTAAAATTTTAATAATTATTGATGATTAGATGGAGAACCTACGCTCTGATACCAATTGTAACGACCCCGACTCTCGGTAACCCCCAATTAAGGGAGACCCGAAGGTCAGAGTTGTTATTCAATTAACAGGATCAAAGGTTCGACAAATAATCAATAACAGTTATGAAATTCTACTAACTAACTGGAATTTGGTATAAAATTAAAACTTTACTTACCTTTGAAAACGTTGGGAATCTATTTATCCAAGCTTGAATCCACTCTAACTAATCCTCCTTGCACTTTATGTTTTACTTTCACAATGTGTCACTTTACTGTTTGTTCTTTCAAATTTTGTTCCTAAAACACCGACAAACAAAACGTCGGTCAGTATATCGAAATATACTGGTATGTGGGAACAACCAAAATTTTGCACATATGGTTAACAATTTAATAATCACAATCAAATTATTTAACAAGCCACTTTACATTTTTAATGTGTCATTCTCCACCGCTTTTGCCCTAACCCTGGCATACCCCTCTAGGATTTCTCTTTTGCCATTGACTTTAAGGCCACCTTCTCAATCCCGATCTTGGTGCCTGGGAGTCACCTCTCATGGTGCTCCATAATAATGCATCATAGACCACCTTCTCATTCCCGAGCTTGGTGTCTGGGGTCACCTCTCATGGTACCCATCGGTCTACCCTTCTGGGCCTGACCTTTATGGCATCTTCCATCAGGGTGGCATGTAGGTGCGGGAATTCACATGTATATATAACTGTGATAGCCATAGTCACTTTATAATTGCAGTATGAACATCCAAACAGTTTAGATTGCATTCAATGTGAAGAAACATCTGAGAATCCTTCAAGAAAACTAAAGCGGTTATTCATAATTAACCACATACCTGATTTGATGAGTTGAATAGTCCATGCACATAAGAATTCAAGCAAGCAAGCATTTTCAACAATATCCTGAAATAATAATGTAATTTCCTTTTTACTACTCATGTCATCAAGATCTATTAAATCTAGCTCGCTTCCTAGGGTTGAGTCCTGTTCCAGGACAACCAACTAGGTATAAAACCTCACAGCATGTTACTTAAACCTCCTCAGGGTCTAAGGCATTCTTTATCTCATCCAGCAGGTAACCACTTATACCATGGGTACTAGAAGCATCGTCCTCTCTCTAGGGTTTGGTTCCTCTAAAGGCAACCAAGATATCATCAGTCTCCAGAAATCAAGCATAAGGCAACCACTATCATCCACGTAGGTCGCATCATCCTTAACTCCCCACTATTCCTCAAGTTTTGGGGTTTTAGACTTCCAACCTCCTTGTTGGGGTCCTGCTTCCTCTCTATAGAGCTAAAACCACCTCCAACCATACCTACTAGAGGTCCCTTCTCCATGAAGGCTCGTATTCTCAAGCAAACCCCTATGTGGTTGAAGCCTATGCTCAACTCATGTTTGGCTCAAGATTATTCATATCCCTTTATGCTTATCTCATAAGCCATCCATCATGCCCTTCTGGCCAGGGTTTCATCCTACTACCGTACCACTGACGTACTTTGGGTGCATGCTATCCCCTACTTGCATAAGCCATAGGGTTTCTATAGGTCCTTCACTAACCTCATCAATGAAGGAGCTATCCTTCACTCTAACATGCCCGACCCTTTCCAGGGTTGGGTCGTCAAAGGTACTAGGTCATCTAACCTCTCCTAGATCGTATGTAAAACCAAAGGTATATCAATCCAAACACCCAGTCTACCATGACATCTAACTCATCATGTCAACTCTCTCTAACCTTCACTTAGGGTTAACATCATCCCCAAAGGATATGCTAGGTCTCTACCTTCAATGGAGGTCTTTACCTCCAAGACTAACTCTCTCTACTCATCCTCCTTACAAGGAGGTCTATCCTCAGGTCTCTCCTGAGGGCAATGACAACTCATGTCATCCGACCTAAGCATGTATCTATTCTTTGCACTTTATCTATTAAGCTTATGTCCATGACATCTTATTTACATGCTTTTCATTAATTTGGTGGATGATTCCTTAGACCTTGTTATCTTTACCCATACCTCAAGAGGGTGAGGAGAAGAGGGAAAACCCTAATCCTTAAAGTCCTTAATAGAATTTGAGTTGCGAAGGGATGAACAAGATGAGAGAGTCCTAAATGTATCTTATTTCGACTCATACCCTAAGACTTTGGCCAGGCAGTCACACAATCCAGGAGTCCTCGTATTCCGACTAGCGGTGCAGAGGAAAATCTTGCCAGCCCCCGGAAGTGATCATTTTCTAGACACCTCAGTCTTTCGGGCACTCCTCTAATAACTCCCTCGGTTCTATGGAGTTTGTACATTTTTATAATTATTGTTGATTATATGCTGAACCTTTGATCTTGTAAATTGTTTAACGATTTCGACCTTCGGGTCTCCCTTAATTGGGGGTTATCGGGAGGCGGGGTTGTTACATGTAGCCCCAAAGACCACCACTGGCCTTAACTATTACTTTTTCCTCACTCACATAGCCTAATATCAAATTCCTGACTGGTCACCCATCCTAGTACTACTCCATGTTGAGCATGCTTAACTTTAGAGTTCTTAATGATGGGATCCCTAAAAAGGAGGTGCTCCTTGGTGATATGGGTATCCCAATCATTCCTTTTAAGATTGTTTTATCTCAGCCCTCAATACTTGGGAGTCACAATGTCCCCCACTTAGACTCTTGACATCTTCGTCAAGGCTCAACTATAAGGACTCATAATCATTCCCCATTTTAGTATAGACCCAGAATGACCCTTGTGCACCCAACTCCCAATCATGGGTACCAGAACAAGAGTGGCTACATCACCATGCATATCCCTTCTCAACATGCCTGGACCACCTAGCTCAAGACTAGCATGCCACATGCCCATGCGGGCCCCATCTATTGGAGATGTTTTGGCTCTGATACCATTTATAATGCCTAGGCCCACTGCCCAAGGATCTAGTAAAGTTTTAAGAATGATTTATGTCCTCACAGACTAACATTGACCATAACTATGTGCTTTTTTCTCACTCACACATAATCCCAGATCAACTTCCTAACTGGTCACCCATCCTAGTAGTACTCTAAGATGAGCATGCTTAACTTTAGAGTTTATAGTGATGGGTTTCCTAGAAATGAGTCACAACTTGGTGATATGGGTAGTCCAATCATTCCTTTTTATATCTTTTTATTAGAGGCCTCAAGACCTAGGACTTTGCATAACCCTTAGAACCATGTATTTTCCCTATCCAGAAGAGAAAATGGAACCAATTTCAAATAAATAGTTGTTGGATCCATTATATCAATCTACAATGTATTACAACTTTCCATAATGTTTTATATGTGTTGCATCAGATCTTCATTGGTGTGTCCATGGTATACTTGAGACTTCACTAAATCCACCAAGCTTGAATATATCTTTAACTTCCCACATTCACAACTTGTCTTGTAATTGGGGTCCACTATTATGTAAGGAGGATGCCTTGATTCTTTCCCAGATGGTACACTCCTTATGTTCCCCTATATAATCATAGTCCTCTTTGTGATTAAATATTTAAAATTCTTCTTCAACTATTAGGTCTTTTAAGTAGATCATTGATTCCTCTTGTTATCCAATGGAACTAATTGTACTAATATTGGTGGAGATGGTTTCAGACCTTCGTACTATATGGAACGAGTGCTAACCATTAACTAGTACCTTTAGTAAAATAAATAGATGTGAGAATAGCAAGTTGCTAAGATCTAAAAAAAAGCATTTTTGTAATGAATAAATAAAAAGTTCAAAGAAAATAAAATGTAGCCTAGGCATTCCAGTTTTAGCATTATAGTTCTAGAGTTGTCAATTCCCCAGATTGGTGCAAAACTTGACGAACACAAATGTCTATGTAAAATGCAAGAGTATGTGTCAGACTAATGCTGGATTTTGAGTTTTAGGTATTGAATTCAAGGATTTGTGAGGCTAGAAACTACTACAACTAAGATCAAATCAACTAGAACAAACAATTTGTTTGATTCTAAATTTAAAAACTAAATCTAACAAAGCATTTAAGAAATTAGTTGTGATTTCAGAGACATGGATTCTCAAGGATAATCACTTTCACAATAGTACAATTCATACTTAATTTCAATATATTCAAAAGTAAAGAATTGTCTCTTAGATGAATTATAGATTTGTAGACCCCACTTTCACAGTGTAACATACTATTTAATCTAGTCAAAAACCTACTTTTGCATAGAATAAGTAAAATATTAAACAATTAGCAGTCTTTCTCTCTCTGGATACTACCTCACAATTGTTATCCTATTGTAGCATTGGGTAATTAATTGTGTTAATGATGACTCTTTCAAAGTTTTGTTATAAAAATAGCCAAGCATGAACATGGTGATTTCTCATTAACATGGAACAATGAATCATATTATCATTGAAATTCTGAAACAAAATTTTTTATTTCTAGATATATATTATTAAGAAAAAGTTAGCAATGGGCTACTCCTAAACTCCAGAGAAGAGAGAATTTGCAATTCATATTGTACAAGGGATCACAACAAATTTTGAAGGAGTAGCAACATGATAATAATTAGGTGAAACAAAGATTTCCTGTAAGGATGAGTGCAAATAGACAATGTTTGAACCTACAAATCACTCATCAAAGGTGTTGGGATTCTCTTATTCCAGCATTCCAGCCTTTTCCTCACTCCTCCTTCTGGTCTAAGGCTAGCTATCTATCCCTATATTATGTGTTGGTGATAGAAGGCATGCCATGGGTTTATAGAATCCCAAGTGCTCGAGAAAATATTTGGATATTTGATATTAGGGTTGAAATATTGATCATCTATATTTTTACGTTGGTGTCACCAACTTGCTTGAACCCATGATTGATCAGGATAATACCAGACCACCAAGTAGGATGTTGGTGGCACCTAAGTTACCAATATCTTCATGTTCTTCTCTTGATGGAACTGAGAATGGTCTTGGTTCTAAAAGTGTTTCAAAGGCTAGTTCTGTGCAAATTTAAACAAAATATATATCTTTTGGAACTAATGTCATGAAAAATCATGCAAAATAGCTCTTTGAATCATGACACAATTACGTGCATTAAATGGTGATAACCTTTATCTAAATCAACTATCTTATTCGAACTTAACAAATGATATTTGTTATGATTGGAAATGAAAACCTTTGACAATATCTACAGACCCATAGTGGTGAATGGAATCAAACTACATGTCATTTAAATTGTATCCATCCACTCATGATTATCGATTTGATAATAGTATTGTGGTATGATAAAAAATAATGGGTAGTAGAAGGTAAAATGTGCCAACTATTGTATCTAATGATAGAGAAGGCAAAAAAACTACCAAAATTAGCATTTTTCCAGAAGATGTCTCATTTACATCAAGAATGGAAAGTGTCATCTATTTTTTTGAAGGATTTGAGTACGATAAAGAGTTACACACCTTTTTTATAATTTATTTCAGAGGGAGAAGATATGTATTTTTCCATCATGGATCATTTTCCAACTAAATCTTACTCAATTGAGACATGAAGATCTTTGAGTTGGAGGGTAGGGTAGTATAATTTTCAAGACGGAGAGCTTCTTACCATAAGAAAGAATGTTGTTGAGCTAAATAAAGAGTCTTATAGAAGAGATTAACAAACCAAATTTTTAAAGAGAGAAATAGAGTGTTGGGAAGGAATAGATAAAAGAAAGAGAGGAAGGAGTGAGTCATATATCTATGACAGTGGCTTGCAGTGAGATGGAGATATTTCATTTGTCTTTAGGGTTAGGTGTCCAGTTGTAGTGAAAAAATATACCACAAATACCCTCAAACTGATCCAAACACTCAATTAATTACCAATAAATTGGATATCTGGAAATAGTTTAGGACATCCTAAGAGGACACCCTATCAGAATGGAACTTTTGTGCAATACTAGGGCCTCTTTCTGGTTGTTTAGTTGTAACAATGGTGAATGTGTGAAACACTAGTCTCATTTCTACATCTTGGCTACTATTTGAGCTATGGTTGTCAATTATGGGATCTTTATTTGATGTTATTTTTTATTTATTTATGTATCGAAATGTGCATAATAAGGGTGCAACAATGGATAATAGTCAAGTCTTATTTGTTATTTTATGATGAATGAACTTTTCCATCTTGTCTCACATTTTCCTTAGGGTAAGAGTTTGTAGGATGTTGTAGGTCTTATTTCAGTTTGGTTCTAGTATCAAGAGGGGGTTTTCTCATGGTTTAAGTAAAAATAGAAATGATTGTGATAAGTTTATTTTGTGGTCAATATCTATGGGAGTAATTTTTTAAGTCTAAACAACTAGAATACACAAAAATGGTACACCAAAATTATTGTGTGGATATCTTTTATATTTTTCTGCAATACAGAAGACTTTCCCTATAGTGCAATAGTGAGCATGTTGATACTAAACCCCATATATTCAAGGCTATAATCTCATAGATGATAGTAATTAAGAAAACACTAATCTTTTTCAACTATGATATACATCAATATTACACTTACATGCTTATTATGGTGCAATACTATTCAAATCTAGGTGTACATAAAAATCAAATTTTGGATCAAGAGGATTAGTTGAGAATTCACGAGGATTTCCAACTATTAACACTAGGTTCAAATGTTAGTCCACTAAGTTTTTAGCATGCACTATGACTCAATTATTGCATCATTGGGATCTGATTATTCATTAGACTAGGATCTCAATGTTGTTTCTATGTGATCTTTATGATCTTCTTGTGAATCTAATGGAGTGTACACCATATTTAGACGGAGTGTGTATAAGTATATGAATTGGGTGATGACTAGGATTCAAGTGTTGTTCAACTAGATTAAGAATGGTGTAAGCATAAAAACTTAGATGTCCACATATATTCAAAATAATTATAAACCAAACCATAATAGTGCACTCGCAATACTAATAGCAAGAAAACAAGAAAATACTAATAGCAAAGTAGTGCACTAGTAAACTCAATGAACCATGGGTTTGAATTCCTCTCATGACTAAGAAGAATGAATTTACTTCCAACTCCGACTCACATCAATAATATATGTATTATTTATTGTTAGTGCAACATTGATTCAAAATGAGGTTTTCATCAAATTCAAGTGCCTATGAAACTAAAATTTTAATTGAGTACGCACAAGTTTCACATAAATGGTTCACCTTGATTCGATTGTTCATACACTATAATCTGATTGAATTGTTCACTAGAATCCAAATGCTTAAACACGAGGATCACATGTTGTTGTACTATGAGTTAAGTATTTTTGCACTCAAATTTGAATGGAGTGACATGATGATCTGATGGAGTGCATAAGGATTTTACTTGGCTTGTACTAGGATTAAATGTTGGGGCATTAGGATTTGAAAGTAGTGTGGACACACCATATTAGAATGAAGCTTGCATGGTGATCACATGTTAATGCACTAAGGATTCATATATATATATATATAGATAACTAATCTATATGGTGGTGTATTATGATAAATGTTAGATTCTATTTTCAAAAACTCTTGCATATATACATAATGGATATAGGAAGTTATCAAACGATTCTTTTTGTATATTTTGTGTCACACCAATTAAATTTCAACATAAGAAACCATTCAATAGTTTGAATGCAAAGTCTGGGGGTGTGAACACCTAGAAAGAATCTATTGGGAATTTAATGGTAGATCTAAAACTATAATATATGTGGCTCATTTAGACAAGTTATCATGAAAGTTGACATTTGGTGATTGAGTCTTTTCATAAATGAAATTGTGCATACTTAGTAAGTGTTATGTGTGTATTTATAGTCTTTTCGTAAAAAATATAATATGTTTGGCTCATTTAGATGATTATCATAAATGTGGACATTTGATGATTGGGTCTTTTTGTAAATCAAAGTGTTGCATACTTGTTAAGTGTTATGTGTGTAAATCTAGTCTTTTTATGTTCATATCATACTCTACATCCAAATTAACAAATAGTAACAAAAGAAGCATACTTAACAACAATGTGAGTGTGAATTTATTGTATTTTTATGTATGAAAATGTTGCAAAGTCTTTTAAAACTCCAAAAACAAAATTTCTTAATATAGCCATGTTCGGTGCTTGGTCAAAAAAGTAGTGTAATATTTTTTTTGTGTTGTGAGGAGATGTAAATTATTTTCTTTGTTAATATAAAGATGTGAAAAAAGTTGACAACCTATAAAACACAAATGAGTACAGAAATCTTACACAAATTGCTTGTGATTCTTTTATTTAAAATATAAAACTGACATTAAGAGAGTATATATACTAATCACTAAATTCTACATATCTATAAACTAGTATTTTTGTGTTTCTACTTGATCTACACAAGATAAAAGTCTTATGCATGGCTTTGTCATTGTGGGTTCTCTTATTTGACCTATCTCAATAAATATATGCCCAGTTTGGTGAACCTTTAGAGATTCATGCTATTGTAGATTGTATAACTATTGATTATGTTTATTGATGGTTATAACACATATTATTCATTTTCTAACCACCTTCTAAATGCTAAGATATCATATAACTAGTAATTCTTACATTCATCTTAGCCTTTTCACGCTTAATGCCTTATTTTTAGAAAATTTGTATTTATGTGTACATCGTATGGTGTAGTAGATATGAAAAATGTAAACCTCTGTGTTCTGTACCAGCATATCACTGAACGTGGACCTCTCCTAACTCATACCCTTGACCCAAAAAACAAAACTCAATTTTAGTTTATTTAGATTCAGAAGTTGTATCTAACAAACTATCTCAATTTGTAATATCTTGACCCAGATCCAGACTTAACGACCTAACATTGCTATTTTGTAAAGTTTGACCTCATTCATCACTACAATATGTGAATTTTCATATGTTATTGTGATATTTTTATTGGTATAAAAAGTTTCACCAAAGTCCTTCATATTTTCCCTATCGAGTATAAATTTACATTAAAAAAATGAGTCATATATGTTAAATGAGAAGATTTATATCAACCTCAATTATAAGATGTGTTTCAACTTGATCCCAACCAACTCAAACCAAAATATAGATAGTCATTAGTGAACACAAAAGTTAAGCCGATGAGTGAACAAAACCAAAGTGTTAAGAGTAGCTATAAATAAAAATACTTGAACCTATAATACCCTTACAATGTGTAAGAGACAAATCAAAGAGACCATGACATAAAATAAACTACATAAAAAGAACAATTTATGTATTATTCTCAAATTTTAGAATCAAAATTTAATAAATAATAACCAAATGAAGATAATCTTACTACTCCTTTACAATATGATTCTTAGAAAACCCTCTATTTCAAATAGCCACACCAATAAACAACACAACAAAAGTTTCAAAGTTGCTTATGTTCCTTTCTTCCCTTTTCTCTTCTTAGCTTGTTTGTTTTCCATCAAAAGCAATAGAAAGGATTCATGTCTCTCTTCTTCTTCTAGAGACCTTGGAGCATATTATTCGACTAGACTTCAAGCCTAAAAGCTACATGCTCATCTTTCTAACTGATATGAGATAAGTTTTAGTAGATATTTGAACTTGGGTCTGTTGGATGCAAATTAACAAAGGAGTAATGACACTAAAGACATAATACCTTTTGTGCTTGTTATTGAAACATAACCTACATATCTTTGTGTTATCTTACTGGATTTTATGTTGATTATTAACTCTTGAATATTTTGAAGGAGAAAGCGGGGGGGGTATAGACCCCCACCCACCCCCACTAGATCTTCCCCTGATTGGGATCCTTTTAGATCTTTAGGCATTACGGGGGTATGTTTGAAAATATGGTCAAACACTCATGCATGACTTAAGTAAAAAAACCCTACCCCAATCTTGGTTGATACACTTTTTGAATCCTAGCTTGCTCTCTATTTAAATATCAATTGGAACACTTTTTAAGTCACGGTTCATGTGTTACTAAATCTTAGTTTAGTCTCTATTAGAACCCTAGTGCACCTCTATCTCAACTCGAGCTCAACCTCTGTTAGAATCCTAGTTCATCGTATATTTTAATCCTCACTCAGCCTTTGTTTGAACACACCATGTCACCCTCTATCCGAATCACAGTTCATCTTCTATTTGAATCGTGATCACAACCTGTATGCAGATAAAGTTTCATTCTTTATATAAATCATGGTTTATCCTATGTAGGAATATTGTTGCGCTCGCCATTTAAGTCCTACATTAGCTTCCACTTGAATACTAGTGCACCCCATATATGAATCTTGGTTCACCCTCTATCTTAACACCGGGGCGCCTTCTATATAAAGCCTAGTTCAATCTCTGTTTAAATCCCATAGCGCCCTTTATGTGAATCATGATTTGGTTTCTGTTTAAAACTTTGAATACTAGTGTGCCCACGACTCTTGGATCATGGCTTGGATCGTGTTTATGTTTCCATATGAAAACAAAAACGGTGCACTTACCGTTGCACTATCAGAATTGCAATTGCAAAGAAATTTATTTGTAACATTCATATGTTTTAGTTGTTTGAGTGCACTTCAACGGGTGTTTAGGTTGCACATGTTAGGACTCTAAAACTTGTTCCCCCATCCCTCCATTCTGAGCACGCATCCTAGTTGGAAATTGCTAAGAAATTGCCATTGATATTCTAATTTTTTACCCGAGGTCTGCTATCTAGACTCATTTTAGAACCCATAACGAAACATACTCATCCTCCACCACATATTTGAGGGTATAAAAAATAATATATATATTTTATTTGTTATACCTTCATATTTTAGATGTTATACCCTCATACATATGGTGGAGAATGAGTAGGGTTCCATTTTGGGTTTTTTTACCCTTCACCAGTCACCACAGGATCGAATCACTGACTGATTGACTACTGACTAGTAATGGTTTGTCAGACTGCCCTTCATCTGCATGCCATGGCCAAGGGACCCATCGAGCACATGTTGCAATCACAATTAGGATCGCCACGTGCTCTCCATTTGAGTCCTACTTTAGCTTCTACTCCAATACGAGTGCACCCGATGTATGGATCCTAGTTCATCATCTATTCTAACACTGGTGTGCCTTCTATATAAAGAGTAGTTCAATCTCTGTTTAAATATATATCATCGCGCCCTTTAAGCGAATCATGATTTGGCATCTGTTTGAAACTTTGAATACTAGCGTGCCCTCGACTCTTGGATCATGGTTCACTCCCCTATATGGATCATGGTTAGGTTTCTATTTGAATACATAAGTGCACTTACCGTTGCACTATCAGAATGGCAAATGTAGATAAATTTATTTGTAACATTCCGTATGATTTAGCTGTTTGAGCTAGTGCACTTCATCGGGTGTTTTAGTTCCACATGCTGGGTTTCGAAAAAATTGTGCACCTCCTCTTGCTCCAAGCGTTCATCCTAGTTGGAGGTTGTTAAGATATTGCCAGTAGATATTTTTAGCTGTTTACCCACTGACGCACTGACTAGTACTTACTGGTTTGGTCGACTGCCGTTCATCTGGATGCCATGGCGAGGGACCCGATGGATCGAGCACCCGTTGCAATCACAATTAGGATCGCCACGTGCTGGTCATTTACTTGGGACGTCCCCACTTAGCTTTCCCTGTCGGCAGCAACAAATCTCGCCGTCACGCCATCGCGTTTGGTCCCTCTCATATGGCTGATATATCATGGGGTTGAAGATGAGATCATCATCCGATAAGATCCATCCGGAACCCGCCACAACTCCAGTCCCCCTAATATCATACAGTAGCCTTAGCTAGTGCTTCACGATGCAACTTGCAAGCAAGCTTGATTTCGTGAAGGGTTATATGATAATGTTTAATGTCCGAACTAGCTGAAATATATGAATCTTCCTCCCCTGGTTCCTCTCCGGTGCAGTGCAGTGCCCCCACATGCATCATGTGCGCTGACTACTGTCCCGCTGCCGCCGCGCAGACCGCCCATGTTACTCACTTCAGCCCACACTCACCTCCCCCAGTGAGTACCCCACACCTAAGCAGCTCGCCATTCGTCACGCATGGGTTTCCGATTCGTGGGATTCATCACCGGGGCATGTTTGGTTTCTAAGATTTTGTTGTATTGGATTGTATTTTCGCATCCATCTCCAAAAAATTTATGTTTGATTTACAAGATTACGGAAACGGAGCTAATACCGAAATTTCCAAACATAATAGAAATCCCACATTTTGATTTCTATTAAAATTCTCCCAGACGTCAAAATTCAACTGTGGCTGGCCGGTGGATCAAAAAAATATTAAATCATGTATTTTACAAATCCGGGAAACCAAATATAAAATTTGTATTTGTGGGATTTTGACAATACAATATTTTACAAATGCGGGATGACATAAATACAGGATTCTTAAAAATCCAGCAAACCAAACGTGTCCACTGTAAGTATTCTATTCCACATAACACGGCGGCATCCATAATTAATTTATTCACATCAACTGATCAGTTGATTCAGGAAGATGGTTATAGTTGGATTATGCGATCATAACGAAGCATCCATCCAACCCCGGAATCTCGTGGTCTCACTCTCAGGCGACGGATACGGTTGGATTATGCCATAAACGAATCATTCAAGCCCGGAATCTCGTCGTCTCACGTCCAATTGATTGGCTATGACTGCAGTCAATGCAATTTGTTCCGCTGCCGATCAACCGATTAGCCACTTGCTACTGAGTCAACAGTACATGACTACATGAGTCCTCATGTGACGTCGTCGTCCACCATGCTCCTCGATTGAGAGCTCCTTACTAGGACAGCAAAGCGTGATGGTGACCTTGATTTGACGACCCTAAACAGATCACACATCCTCGTCGACTGTCGTCCTTCCTTCCACACATACCACCCTCCTTCGACATTCCTCACATGAGCGGTGCAGGCGCCGCCAACCCACGCACCCCCGCCCAATTATTTGACCAGTCCCACACACCGCCGATCCAAAAGCCTAACTTCACGAGTCACACGGGACGTCGAACGGCAGCAGAAGCTGTCGTCCTTTGTCCTCACCCACGTCCAGGACACGAACCTTCCATTCAATAAGGGCGGCCGACGACGGAACGAATCAATAATGCGTGATCTATAGAACCGATCACGACAGGTAGTATCAGTAGAGTCTCCACGCGGGGGGTTCATCCATGTTTCGCTCAAGCTGTTCCCGGAGATTGCGTACCCGCCACAGCGGAAGGCAGCTAGCAGCAGCCCGACCCCGATGAGGCGGAGGCGACGCCTCATTGGCCTCCAGTCATGTCGTCGGGTGGTAGACGGAGTAGACCTTGCTAACATCATCACCGTGAGGCATACGCTCGGGGAAGATCGAGTATAGCTTGGGTTTCGGTTCCGTTGTATATATAGCAGCCCACGCGCCTTAATGATGCACCATGTTGGTTTACCCCGTTTCAGGACTATTTCACCAGTTCCTCCAATCTTTTTGCGAAGATAAGAAACTAAGTATTAGATTCCTTGTTTTCACATAAGATGTTCTGATGGCTCAAATGGCAGTGGAGTTGTTGGTTGCGTAGGTCAGTACAAGCTCCTACTTGCTCAAATAACAACTCGTCGGGCAAGAATTAAAGGACGCAAAATAAATCTGATATACTTTGGTCAAAATGATCGGCTCTAGCACATTTGGAGAGGCAATTTCTGATATAACACGTTTTGGATTCTCTATTCCAAATGACCCTTTACAAATCTACAATTATTAACACTCGAAAAAAAAAAACATAAAACTGAAAGAGTTGTTCCTGGATCCGGGAACAACTTCTATTGGAATTTTAATTACTCTAAGTAAATTTGGAACCAATTTGGATTATTATATTTACAACTAGGGGCGATCCGGACCAAAATTTTAAATACTTTGTACAAACCCCGAAACTGCCCGATATGTTAAATTTATAACACGAAATTCACCCAGCCGAGAATTGTGGAACACCTATTCATTCCGAAAATTGACTCAAATTTGTTAAAATCCAAAAGTAGCACTCAGTATATTAATTGGAAATCAAAATTTAATTGTTTGTATAAAATCAGAATTTAATTGTTCTATAAGACAAGTATCTGAGTTTATTTATAACCCTCCAATCCAAAATGATGTGGAACTGATGTTTTTATAGGATATTTTGATATCCATATATATGATGTACGCCCTAGAATAAACAAAATCAAATTTGATCTTATAATCAATTTAATATTTTACAAAAAATATGTGTCAGACTGGCTCGAGTAAGTCCCTATATGAATATTTAAAATTTAGGACACAACACAATTGTTAAATGTATATATTATTACTTTTTTTAAATTTTAAATGGGAATGTAGATCATATAACCTTCTTCTTTTAGTATGATTATGCTTAGTTTTCTAAAGTTTCAAATACAGATACATAGTAGCTCGCTCACAAAATTTCTTGAATTGTTTGAACCTAGATTGTTGTACACATTTATATGTATAACATAGAGTTATGTGCTATTAAATTAGGTAGCTATACATCCTACAAAATATCTAGGTATATGTAAGTATGTGTTGAACTTCTATGAATAAATATGGATACTTGAATCAAATTGGTTAACATTTATTTTTTTCTTAAGGAAGTCAATTTATTGTTCAAACCCATGAACTTCATCATGTCTGGCCCAGAAAATAGTTTTTATTCTTTTAAATTTGGGTCACATATGGATTATAAAAGCTGACTTTGAGTCCAAGTTAGTTGTTATCATCAACATCAACTGTAAGTTGAGGGAAGATCAAGTAGCTTTTATTTTGATTCTATTGGAATGAGGTGACACTACTAAAACCCTACCTTCCGTAATGATGCCATGTTTGTTAACCATGATTCAGGACAATTTTGAATATTCTTCCAATCTTGTTGGGAATATAGGAATTAAGTATCAGATCTCTTGTTCTCATCAGGGATCAAATGGATCTAGAATTGTTGGTTGTGCAGACCAATATTAGGTTGTGCAGACCAGTACTAGTTCTTGCTTGCTTGAATATTAACTCATTAGGTAAGAAACAAAAGATACAAAACAAATGTGATATACCTTGGTCAAATTGATCCCATCGAGCATATCTAAAGAAGCAATATGGCACGTTTCGAGTTCTTAGTTCCAAGTGACCCCATACAAGTCTAAAATTATTAACACTTGAAAAAACAAACTGAAAAGAATTCCTAGGAAAAATTTGAACTGGAATTTTGATTACTCTAACTAGATCTGGAACCAACTTGGACTATTATATTTACAACTCTGTGTCGATCCTAACCAAAGTTTCAACAATTTTGTTCAATCACTAGAAATACGTGTTATGTTAAAATTATAACTCAAAATTGACCTACACAAAATTACGCAATACTTGTTTAGCCCAAAATTGACTCAGATTTGTCAAATTCAAAACTAGTAGCTAAGTATATTAATTTAAAATCAAAATTTAGTTGTTTGTATAAGACAAGTGTTAGGATTTATTTAAAATTGTCTAATTCAAATGGATTTGCAATTAATTTTTATAGGATACTGAGTTATCCATATTTATAAAGTATAACCATAAAATAAATAAATAAAACTTGATCTTATAATCAATGTAACATTTGACAAACAATTTTGGCTAGACCAGTTTGGGTAAGTCTGTATATAAATATATAAAATATAAGAAATAACCCAATTGCTAAATGTAGTATTGTTACTTTTGTAAATTTTTAAATGGGTATATGGATGAGATGAAGTTCTTCTAAAAGTATACATATGATTCATTTTTTGAATATGCAAATATAGATACATATCAACAACTTCAATTTTTGATATTCACATAATAATTACTTAAACTGTCTAAGCCTAGATTTTTATACACATTTATATGTATAACATAGAGTTATACACTATTATTGACCCCTCATTTTTGGGTCCCAATCAATTCCTTTCCATTTGGGTTATTTATATAATTTAAGTCACATCAGACTACAATGAGTGGAAGTCCCAATTTTTGCTATAAGAATCAAGTGTGGGACCACCAGATACATTTTGATTAGTTTGGAGTCTAAAATCAATTTGCAAAATGTTAGGCAAGATGTGGACCCATATCAAATTTCACAGAACCTTAAATTTTGATCCCAATAGTGCTTGAACCTTAATGGACAAAATTTACACATTATTTAGGCTAAACGTGAGACCTATAAAAAAAGTTCAATTTGGCCTACCAATTCTGGGTACAAATCCAATTTGCACCGCCAATAAGGAATGGCTCAAGTGGTCAAGAACAATATCCCTAATAAAGGGACCCAAGTTCAAACCCCGATTGCCGCCTTGGTTTACAATCTTCCCGGACGTTTGTACTCCGACACATACATGGGAGAGGGGATATTATGCCTCTCTGAATCCCAAATACGATTTGCACCTAGATTAGACAAACTTCGAGCCTCATCCTTTCTGGAATTTTCTGAGAATGCCTTTCATTTTGGTGACAAAGTGCTTTGCTAATAGATGTGTCAAACCAACCCACACACATTTTTGGTCCCCATTTACATACCACATTAGGTTCCAAATTGTTTCACACCCATATATGTCAAACACAAATCTCACACATTTTGGGTTCCCTTTCAGTAGATCACACCGAGGGCCAAAGGATTTTACACACAAATGTCTCGAACCCATTCACACATATTTTACTTTTTTTAGAAAAAGGACACCTGGGTGCCAAAGGGTTCACACACAAATGTGTCAAACTAGATTGCACACATTTGGGTTCCCTTTCAGCATGTCAAGTTGGGTGCCACATGATTTCACATATTGATGTGTCAAACCGATTCAAACACATTTGAATTGTTTTTCTAGAACAATACACTTGGACACCAAACTCTTTTGTGCTTGCAAGTGCCAGCTGAATTTGCACCCACCAAAACCACATTGGTCTTAAGAAGTGGGAGAGAGGGCCACATGGCAACCCCATCATTATCCATAGAGAGAGTGGGGCATTAGTTTGGATAAAGAGGAGGCTACCACCTCAAAAACTTTCTCTAACCTAGAAAAGGAGAGTGGAGACCCTAAAAAGAAACCCCCAACTGACCAAGAGGAGAACGAGAGAGACTATAGATAGAGACAGATATGACCATGACTTTTTAAAAAATTGATTCTTGCTCAGAAGTGTGAAACCAATTCATATTAAAAAGTGCCAAAGCTATTAACACCCAAAAGTGTGAAAGCAATCAACTCTAGATTGGACTAACTTCTACTCTCAACCTTGCTCTTTTTCTAGAGACTTCCTAACATGCAAATCAGATCCACACTCAGAAGTGAAAAACACATTTTCACATGAAATACAAAATAAGGTGAGAGAACATTAGATCATCCTCTTGTGATTTACATACCATCATTTTATATAAAAACCTTACAATATTGTTTCAGTAGAATGATCAGGGTACTGGTCTTTGACCATTTCTTGATTCATAAATGAGTGTGATGAATTCAGATTCTTGTACACCTTTCTTCCTTATCCACACACAACTCACTTCGTATTGGATTTTTGGGTTTTCCAAAAAACTCGATGGCGAATCCAACCCAACTTTTTCAAAAGTTGATTTCTGACAAAAGAATGGTGACTTCACTGGGGATTTGTCACACTCAAGTTGCATTTATTTTGGGTTTGGGTATGCTAGTGCAAATCATTTTGGCACTTGTCAATGCAAATTAGTTTTGCACTAAGAACAAAGTTTTTTCTCTTTTCTTTTTCTTTGAGTAAAAAGTGATGGTGCAAAAATTACATTCATGTCCACGACACTTGTGATGTTCAGTTTGATAATCTTCAATTTACTTTTAGTCTGAGTAGATCAGCGTGGATTTGTTTCACAATCCATCTTTTCATGACATGACCCTAGTGCAAAACTAGTTGGCACCTAGAATTTTTTCTTTTTATTTTATGTCATATCAATAAGGCCCAAAGTATATTCACATATAAGATTTGTGTGTATGTCATAATTGTTAGTCTATAAATAGTTAATGTTTATTAGGTGTAGACCTTAATTACTAAGTGAAAAAGGGTTTGGCACATGCATTTAAAAAAATTAGATCTTAAAAGGCACATATTTTATTTATGTCTAAGATCTTCACAAATTAGATAGAAGTTAATCCATAGATTCAAATTCATGAAGTACATACAGTAATTTCTCAGTGCAATAGGGTTTGGCACATTTACAAAACAAAGTCTGATAAGGCACAACTTTTGTTGACGTCTAAGATCTTGAAAATTTTGTTGGCAGTGAGGTCTGTTATCATTTATTTTTTCTCCTTGTTCAATTATTTGAGTGCCAAAGTTTTGACACTTGAAACATTATTTGTACATTTTTGCATGTGTCATTCAATTCTGGGTTATTTATGTTTAGATCTTAATAAACCAAACGATTTCATGATTTCAATAATCTGTCAAATCTTGAAATACAAATGTTAAGTACCAAAGGGTTTGACACCTGGAAAATTACTCAAGTGCAATTTTTTATGTTTCATTCAAGTATGGACTTTTAGGTTTAGGTCTTGATAAATCACATGATCTTATGATATCAAGGCTTTTGTCAAATTATAAAATGATCATTGTTGAGTGCCACATGATTTACACCTATGATATTATTTAAGTACAAATTTGAACATTTTCATTAAGCCTCAATAGTACAAATCGGATGTTTAATGTCACTTTCCCTGATGTCAGTTTCCTAAAAAACTAACACCAATCTACCAACAATGTGCCAATCGTCACCATATGCAAAGTCCTCCCAATTTAGAAAAGACATAGGTACCACTTTCATTTTAACGGTGGTTTCATTACAAAGAAAC